>LNAC01000156.1:1387117-1493148 GCA_002007465.1 Ailurus styani | reverse complement strand
ATCAGTCCAAAAAAAAAAAAAAAAAAAAAAAAAAGTTAACATACTGCTTGTGCCAGTATCTTAACTATACCTCTTAAAAAAGCAATGTTCAAACATCACTTGATGTTAATTGTGAAAGACAGAAAGCACTGAAAAACATTTTGCATTTCCTGAACTCAAAACAACAATAAATACACAAAGTATGTAACATTACATTCTAAGCTGCAAAGGTAAATTACAATGGCACGTTCAAAAGTAAAAATGTTCACTCCGAATATGATGCACATGACATTACAACTGAAACATAACTTGCAATCCTCTACAGTCTTGGAAGTAATCCGGTATAACACATACGCATCTCCTCTAAAGAAAATCTGTGAGCCATATTTAAACCTACGTAATGATGTTAAAATTAGGGAGCTCTGGGTCGTCAGCCTGCTTAGCTCTCTGAGCTACGCTAGAAAGAGCCATGGCAATAGAGAGCCCGCTCCGGCTACAGCACTGTGGACATTTCTGCTGGGCGGCTGGCTGGCTGGGGCTTTGCGGGTGGAAACTCTCACCTGACACAGAGACCGCGTGTGTCCGCACGCCTTGCTTCTCGCTGTTGGCCAGCCTGAAACAGAGAGGAGCAAAGCCGTGAGCGCCGAGACGACAAACAGAGCACCGAGGGGCGGGACCACGCCATTTCTCAAGGAGACCATGTACTTTCCAGGGTCATTTTTAAGGTTAAGCGCTACTACCTCCAGGGGCACTTAACCAGACTGTTTTGGAAGTCAGGAACTACGACAGGCAACTGGAGGAGCGCTGAGCGGCTCCGAGGGAGCCACCTGTGACAGCAGCTTCCACCCCACACCTCCACCCGGCAGCCGGCGGTGGGCGGCCTGGTCAAGTTTTACCCTGCGATGCGCGGCTGCAGAGGGAAAGAGACACCTGGAACTGAAACTGCGCTCTAAAACATAATGTGAGAAACCGGAGGATCAGTGGTCCTTAAATTCAGAGCATGTAAAAAGCAGGCAGGACATTAATACCTGTTTTCATTATTTACAGACTGAAAAAAAACATAAGCCTCGTGTATCTGATTACTTGTTCCATAAAATGGCCCAACAACAGGTGTGTTTTACATATTTACCCACATAAAATACAATTTTGGCCAAAAGTCTTAGTGACATTTAAAAAACAGAACCGCAGTTCTGTTTTACACTTTTGGAAAGCACAAAACACAGAGAAAGCAAAGGAACCCCAGACTCTTGAGATGCCAGAGTGACCTTGACGTTTTTATAGGAGAAAACGCCTTCCAGACACGTGTGCACGTACTATGGAAGTGCTAAAGAGAAAGCATTTGGAGCACACAGAATTTACCCGGGGAAATACGGGACCCGAAGACTAGATCCTCTTGAGAACAGGGAAGATTTGGAACGTGGCTGTGGGGCTGCTATGATCAGGGATCTCGGCACAGAGCCGTGGGCCCGAGCTCCTTTTATGGAGTTCTCTGCGTATCCGAGATCTCGGGAT
Organism: Ailurus styani; assembly: GCA_002007465.1. NCBI lineage: Eukaryota > Metazoa > Chordata > Mammalia > Carnivora > Ailuridae > Ailurus > Ailurus styani. The sequence continues at coordinate 1,491,657 of LNAC01000156.1, read as the reverse complement.
CTCTGAAGCTGAACCGGAGCTGCCGTGCGACGTATCGCCGGCTTGGCGTCCCGGCAGCTACGGGACTCCCGGCAACTCCGAAGCACACGCGCACCGGGAAGTCCGGGTGTGCACTCCTGACAGCAGGCCGGGCCGGCCGCTTCCACGCCCGCTGCCGGCGCCTCCGGGACTGCTGCCACTCGGCCTGCTCAGCACCGCGCGGGCTGCACCGCTGGCCGACCGACAGCCGCCTCGGTGCCTCCTGCTCTACAATCTGTGGCCACGCCGCTCTTTCGAAGTTTGCTTCTTCAGTCCATGTTTCTAGGATCTGCTGCCACTTCCAACCTACTACCATCTTCATCCACTTTTGTACCTGAGTTTATGATTCTGCATATTTCAATCTTCAAAGTCATCTCTTACAGATTTTCTACGGTTGAAGATATCCCGGGTGTTAGTTCCTGGCCTAACGTGGGTCATTAATAAATATCTACTAAACATGACTGAGTTTGGGAAACACACTGCCTGAGAGCTGAACGCGAGCTGCGTTGACCCATCCCTCCCCCACCCGCACAGCTAGGGGGCACCTCCCGCATGAGATACTCCCCGGGTCAGGTCTATGATGCCACATGACCTTGGCCGTTCCCAAGGCCCCAGGGGCATGGAGAAGCAAAGAGGCAGTTGGGAAGATGGTGTCATGGGGAAGCACATGGGGGTGCTCTCTAGGACTGTGCGATCGTGGGAGGTTTCTAGAGTCCGGAAAGCAGAGCAGGGCTAGGCGCGGTTACGGAGGCTACATAGGAGTGGGGCCTGGGAGTGAAGAGCACCGGACATACAGAAAGGACCGTTCACTCCAGCCACTAAAGGAAGTTCAACAGAGCTGAGGAAGAGTGTGAGGGGTGGTGAAGCACGCCTAAAGGGGCCGGCAGGGGCCAGAGGTTGGGGTCCAGCCCACGGGCCCAAGGATGCTGGCCTTTACCCGCAGAGCTCCAGTAAAACCTGCAGGTGTCGTGAGACCCTGTTCCAGCCCCGGAGCGCTCGGCACTCGGCTGTGATGCTTACTTACCCATGTGTTCACATCGCCCATGTTTAACTTTCATCTGGTGCCCAGTCCCTCACATACCGGCTGACCCCAGAGAAGTTACTAAGTAAGTTCTTCTGGCATCACTGCTCAATTTTTAATCTTCTAGATCAACACATCTACTATGAAATTCATGATATCAGCAACTTAAAAAATGAACATAAATTACTTGTTTACTTTTCTCACTTGTAAAATGGCCAGAATGGCACCAGTTCTGAGGTTCTTACAAAGGCGAGTGCTGAGAACAAACCACCAACAGGCCTCCCCGGTACTGTCACTGGGACGGTCCCCTCCAGCTGCCCAGTGAACTCAAGGGAAGGGGAAAGTCACATTACACTTTCGGTTAAACCTAAATACAAACCATGATTTACAAGTGATTTGACTTCTTTCTGGAAGTACTTGTTTTCTACTTCCCTAGCGATACACAGAGAAATTTGATGATACAGGCAAATGGAAAATAAAGCATGGTGATCACTTGACAGCGTCTAACACGAGTAAGTAACAAAATGCACAAGGCAGTACTTACTTTGGTATTGATGGCAAAGCCCGTTCACCTTCTGGAGAGAGAGAGAGAGGGGGGGGGGGATGAGGTTATTTCTTTTGAAAGGATTACATGTAGCAATCAGAGGACAAGGGTAAATCTTAGGCCAGAATTTAGCAATCACCCTTTAATAAGGAACTTATTGCATCATGTATCTTAGGCTTTTGTGCTTCATTTTCAGTATTTACAACACACATAAACCGACTGGAGGTACACATGGTGTAAAAGGTACTGCCTAATCAGAACAGAGCGCTGAGGCGGTCAGTGGGTGAAAGACGCCCCTCCCGAGAATTCTACTCCAAAAACCAACATTGAACTACGTGTTAACTAAAATTTAAAAATACATAAATAAACGATATAATATTTGGAGAAAAAAAAAGAAAAGCTCCATTCAAGCATAGCAGGAGCTCCGAGGAGCCCTTCCTGCAGCCCCTCAGGTGGCTCTGGGCGGTGCCGCTGTGCCTCTGCCTCATTCCAGGGCACTTCCAGGGTCAGAGCATTAGAAGGTCAGAGTTAACCTGCACGCAGGTGTCTCTAACACTCGGCAGGGTTCCCTGTGCTCAGAAGCTTCTCAGACCACTGCTTGGTATACGAAGAACTGAATCAGCCTTGGACCCCATGGGAGGGACTCTTTCTGAACAACTATTTATCTAGGAAACAGAAACTGGACTGTCTGATTCGCAGGGACGGTGGGGAGGCACGACCAGCACAGAACAGACCACTGCCGTGGGCTACCCCGTGGGCCGCCACCGTTCCATCCGCGCTGCCTGACTCTCACTTTCTTGCATCCGCATTTCAAGCAGAATAACCGAGTCACACGACAAAGGCCAAATGTGGAGCTACTAGAAAATCCTATCCTCAGTTGACCACCCATGAGCCCTCGGAACACGTCTTATCCACACCCACCAGTGTCAGTTAACAACAGCCTTGCCCGTGACACATCAGTGTGGCTGCTGGCTGGCTGCACTCTTTGTTGCAATGTCTACTTCCTTGGAGAGAAGAAGAGACCAGTCCATAAACACGTGGTCAACAGAGACTTCCCAGCTGGGCGGGAGCAGAAAGAAAGCTGTAAAGAGCTGACTAACAACGGAAGGGTCTTGAGAGTACATTTTCAGGAAGCAAGAAAGTTACAGATCCCGGAGTACAATGGCACAGACACTAGTAGCAGCAGTGTAGTAAAAACTCAGCACTCACCAACTAAAATGCCTGGTTCTGGGTATTAATTTTTAACATTCCTTTAAATTTATAGGCTGAATGCCTAACATACAATTTCTCGTGTCATTCCCACGGTACGTATCTTAGTTTCCGGAATAAATCCTTTAGGAATAAGAACGTATCTACAAACGTAGAATATAAACTACATTTGACTTTTAATTTTTGAATAGAAGTTTCTGTCTGTTTTTTAAGTTAAACAATGCAGGTTGCCTGTAACAAATCGAAATCATACAGGTGCATACTGTAGAGAGAAGTGGAGACAGCTCTCCTCCTCCCCGGGAGCACTCCCGGCCACAGTCCATCACTGAGCTGCCCCGATCTCCAGACTCCTCCTACACTTGCGAACACGCACACACAGCTTTGGCTACGTACATGTGTGTGCACGCACGTAGGCGTTTAGCGTGGAAAGAGCGCCCCCTCATGGCTTTTCACAGCTGTGGCACACTCTCTGAGGGGTGCAAGCTCCCTCGTTTAGGGACCACTTCGCACTGAGCGGAGACTTTGGCTGTTCCTGGTTTTGAGCTTCCACGCACTGCAGACTGAACATCCTGTGTCTGTCTGGTTGGACAGAAGGATTTCTGGGAGGTGGACAACGGGCACGGCGCCCCCACTATGCTGGCCTCCAACAACTTACTCGGACACCAACAGTGTGAGGGCATATCTTCCAAGCCCTGCCAAGGATGGAGTGGAACATCAGTCACTTCACCAAACCTAAACCAGCAAAGGCGAGCTGTCGCTGCTGGTGTCCAGTGCTCACTGCACATCTGCATGTCCGCTCTTCTACAAGGAGCCTATTAGCCTACTGGCTTGTCTTAATGAGCTGGAAGAACATGCGAGAAAGGAGAGATTTGAGTTCTTTGTTGTCTGTGCCACAGGTGTTTTCCCTCCTGTATCTCAGCTTTAAAAAATGTTTCTTTTACTAACAGAAGTGCTCGCATGTCACATAACCAATCTGTCAATTCTGTTTTGCTCCTCTCTGGGCCGGGACATCTCAGAAGCCTGCATCCCTTCCCCCCAGGCACAGGCTCATTAGCATCCCGCGTACAGGAAATCTGCTGAGGAAGGAGGAAATTATGACCCTATGTTAACTTGCATAACTCTTTCCTTTGAGGAGAATTTTACTAAAATTGAAAAACCACCACTGAACTTTCTTGGAAGGCATAGGTTAGCTAACGCCCTACAATAGGCGCCAAGATCATTCAGCAACTCTGATGGAACTCGCTTGAGGATTATCTTGCTTGTGGCTCTCAATCTGTTGTCCACTCCAGTACACACCACCTTTAAAAGCACTGTGTAAGTGCCAAGTAATTGTGGTCGATCACAGAACTAATCAAGTGCCTCTGAGCACACTCACAGCTCACACGCAGAACCCAGAGATCGCTTAGAACGGGTATCTCTGTTATGCACATAAACATGTACATGTTGCTTACCATTCAACAGTTTACAATCTACAGAAGACACATGGGTACAGATATAAGTGTTACGAAAAGCACACTGCCAGGAAAATGGTGCACTGGACTGTAGAGACATGTTTTCAATTTACTGGAAATTTCAAAAAATCTAAATTAAAAAATGCTTATGTGCTCTTGTCCACATATATTTGACTATAATCCATTAAACATGTTTGACCTAAAGTGTTATTTCCACTAGGCAGTATATCTTCACTTTAGGTATCTACTACAAGACAGTTATATACTAAATGCCCATGCTGGGACTGAGAACAAGGTCAGTAAATTACTGAGTTTAGTGTCTCACTCTGTAAGGACAACATAAAATTGCTAAGAGCCAGCCCCCTACTAGGGTTTTATGAGAAGTGTTTTCCCTCGTGCTCTTGTCATAGGCATGAAGAACTTCATGCCTCTCAGTTCACAAGATGTGCTATCAAGATGTCTGTCCCTAAGGAGGAAAAGAAAGCCAATTAAAAACCAACACAGGAAGGTGCTGGAGTTTCAAACATGGAATGGCTTATTCAATGCTTGATGTCTGAATGTTACTTTTGTGTGTGTACAGACAAACTGATTAGGAACATTTGGTAAATTAGGATAAAAAAATTTAAATTATTTACTAAAAAGGAGAGAGGCAGTATGTCACATTGAACACTTCCACAAAATACTACCTTCATGGAAAGGAATTTTCCCAACACATTTAAATAAAATTTGCAAGGTACATACCCCGGCTTAAAGGACAAATGAAAAATCAAGACTTTATGTCTGTTCAAGTGTTTACTGAGAGTAGCCTTAGACCTATTTTTTTACATTTTATTTATTTTTTAAGATTTTATTTATTTATTTGAGAGAGAGAGAGAGAGAGAGAGAGAGAGAGAGAGAGAGAGAGAGCGCGCGCACAAGTAGGCAGAGCAGCAGGCAGAGGGAGAGGGAGAGAAGCAGGCTGTCTGTCCAGCAGGGAGCCCGATGCGGGACTCGATCCCAGGACCCTGGGATCATGACCTGAGCTGAAGGCAGCCACTTAACTGACTGAGCCACCCAGGTGCCCCCTTCAGACCTCTCTAAAAGCGACTTCATCACTATAGTTCATACAAAGAAAGCTACTATAAATCTAAATCTACACTATATTTTGGAAAAGAATAGGTTCTGCTGGTGTGATCGTGGTGTCGTAAAGGTTTTTACTAGATGAGGCGGGTCCCAGAAGCCACACACTGACTGGCCTTCTGGCTGTGGCTTTAGCTATTGTTTTCAGAGCACATCACGACACTAACTTTTAAACAAAGGTTCCAGTGATTCCTCTGCTTCACACCGCTCCCCACCCCAGCCCCCGACTGCTCCCTCCAACTGCTCTGTCAACAGGGCACCAGGCAGCTGGCAGGCCGGGCTTTCTGCTGTGCCTCTACCAGGAGTTCCAGACTCCATCGTCTGCTTCCCGAGCTCCTCTCCAGGCTGCGCACCTGGACACACAGCACTCGGCCCCTCGGGACTACATTCTTGGGATGGTCCTGGTCACGGAGGGGAGTGCTGCAAGGGACCCTGTGTCTCCCTGCCACAGAGCTGGCTGCTTTGTGGGCACCACAGTGGACCCACCTCCCACGCTGTAAAGCAGGAGTCCTTCTGTACGGACTAGGACGGCCAGAGTCCAGGTTCACACGGAAGGTCAGGCTCGCATGCCGGCGAGCAGCAGCGATGGGAACAACGCGAACATTATGGGCGCTGCACGTTCCAGACACAGCTCCAAGCCCTTCACACAGATGAAGGCATTTATCCTCCCCAAACCAAAAAAGACAGGTGGCACCGTGTGTGGGTTACAGCCAGAGACCCGAGGCACCGGAAGGGCAAGCAATTTGTAGATGGCCGTTCACCGGGATTTGAACATATAAGCAGATACATTTCTAAAGCCCAGATTTTTCCTGCTACCACTATGCTATTACCCTGCTGGGATCATTCTGTTTGATTATTTCAGAAATCCACATCTTCTGAAACAACTCTTCTTACTGGCTTGCAAGAACCCCACATCACTTCTGAAGTGATACAGCCTTGCTTCTAGGACAATTACTCATTCTCATCACAGATTTGACATCATGGCTTAGAACTAATTTTGTTCTTTGCTCTAAGCTTTTGAGATCTATAAGAAAAAACAGACACTTTACTTTGTTCATTTGTCTATTCATTACATGAATTACAAAGGATACCTAAAAAAACAAAACCAAGAAACGATCCGAACATCATCCCAAGAGTTCATCTGTAAACACTGACAGCGGCCTGGCCAGCACTCCAGAGTGTTACCCAAACCCAGCAGCCTGAACACCAACACGGCTTCCCTGCAGCTCTTCTAGTCAAGCCCGGCTCACAGGCCGTGCGTTGCCCCACTTCCCCCGAAAAGCAAGAACACAGACCTACTGGGCTGAATTACTTGTCTGGTCCTCAGGGACACCTGGAAGGAGGAGGGGAGCCCGCTGGGGCGAGCTCACCTAGCAGCTCCCCGTGGGGCTGCTCAAGAAGAAGCGGGACCTCACCTTTTTGGGGTCTGATGATAAAAGACTGTGTGGCCCCGTTCACCAGCCGGCAGTAGCCATCTATCAAGTCCGCCATATTCTCGGCGATGGTGAGGGACGGCGCTGTCACTGTCAGAGGCTAAAAGGGGAAAAGACCAAGAGAGAGGCGTTATTGTTCTTTGCGATCATCAAAGGGGCAGCTGAGCTCTGACATCAGATCTCTAGATACGCTTGGAAACAGAGAAGAGTGACAGCGACACGGATTTGTCCTAAGGTTGGCGTGAAAAAGGAAGTTTGATATTTAAGGACGTTATTCCTAGAACATGTGACAGAAGGCAACCCAGACAAAAACAGAAAAATCACTTAAGACTGAGATTCATTTTCGAGAACTGAAGGAGGCAAAAACATTTACTTCCCTTCAGAGTATCTGGCCCCTCTGGCACATCTAATTAAGGAAAGAATTTAAAGAATCAGCATATTTCAAGTATGGCCTCTTTTAGAAATTAAACATGGAGTAAATTTTTATCAATCACCCATCATCATTTTTCTAACATTAAAGAAAATTACTAAAATCTCATTATTTTTAGCAAGCACAGCATGCTTTGCCTGAGAGGTCGGGTGACCCTGTTTTCAATATCGAACCTGCAATTCTGATACACTTCCTCGAGACTTAACACTAGCGATTACCCAGCAGATGATCAGAGCTGCATCTTCCTGCTCACCACAGGGATGCCCTCACCCGAGCAGGAAGGCCCAGCTCCTCGGCCCCGAACCACTCGCACTCCCTGCACTCAGCTCCGAGCTCGGGAGGGGGCGGGGGCCCGACGAGAGCGTTATGGAGATGCTGCCGGGAACTGTTAACTGGCAACAGTTTCCGTTATTTTAGGGTTTCATTTATTCATCTCAGAGAATCACAAATGCACCTCCCAGAGCCTCAGAAGTGGCACGGCTCCCAGGGCAGAAAGCAGCAGCGAGCCGATGGCAGGTAACGCCTCTGAGGACAGGCTGCCGCCACCAGCGAGCCCCGGGCCAGAGCTGCGCGGAACAGACGACAGAGGTCCGAGTACGTGCCGTGTGCCACCGGCCCAGCCGTCCGACTCCCAGCCCGGGGCATCCTCTGCCGTCTTTCAGGACGGTCCCCTGCTGCACGCCTGTCTGGCCGGATTAAAAGCGCGGGCCCTGCGAGGCGCCCCGTCTCCACTGCTGGTGTGCGGCTTCGATGGTGCATCGGGGACAGAGTCCCTCACAGGACCCCTCGCGCTGGGTTCTGAGAACGCCCTGTGTCGCTCCGGGTCCCGCGCTGAGCAGCGGAGCGGCGGGGAAGCCAGGCGGCAGGAGCTGCCAGCCAGTCACTCCGCCCAGGGAGCACCAGGCACAGCCGTCGGGGACACGCCGCCGATTACCGAGGGCGCCTTGTGTCTACACGACCCTACGAAGCTGCTGTTCATGGTCGTCCATCGGACTTTTCAATAACGTGCCTGACCCACTTTTCCGTCTGTCGCCTGCTCTACTCTGGGGACACGCACTCGTTACTACTGGAGCTGGACACTCACCACGCACGAGGGACCTGGGAAGCTGACGATGCATCAAAATGGCATCCTTACCTCGGGGGCGCCGGCGATTTTCAGCTGCAGCATCCCTTTCCTGTCCTTGTCCTCGCTGTTCGAGTACTGGATGGTCTGCACTTGGTTGAAGTCGGCCAGGTGCGTGGGCTGGGGAGAGAGAGGGCGCACCGCTGGGGACCCCAGATGACTCCTGTCGGGTTCCGCATGACCTTCCCGCAGCGCCCGCCCCATCCCACTCTCCCGAGGGCCTCCTCCCCGTGACTGTGTCCATCAGCCCCCGGTGGGTGTTCGCCTCCTTAGAAGCTGTCCTGGAACTGCCAGGAGCCGTCTGCTCGCCTCCAGGTGAGGAACGGGCCTGCTCTCCATGCTCCTAATGGCCAAGCAGGAGCACTCCACCTGCCAGAGCTGGACGGGGGAGTCCCAGGTGCCAGAGGAGGAAGGAAGTAGAAGGAAGTCCCAGACGTGACGCACTTGCTGGCCTTGGGGTAAGTACGTGTGGAACCTGCTCCCCTTCCACAGAGAGAGGGACCTATGTGCACCCCCAGTGTATCCCGCCTGGGCGCCTGCGTGGCTCAGTCGGTGAAGCGTTTGCCTTCGGCTCAGGTCATGATCCAAGGGTCCCAGGATCAAGCCCCGTGCTTGGTGGGGGTCTGCTTCTCCCTCTGTCTCTCCCCCCTGGCTTGTGTGCACGCACTCTCTCTCTCAAATAAATATCAAAGAAAGAAAGAAAGAAAGAAAGAAAGCTTCCCTTCACATCAGAACACCTTCACAGCTTTGCTTTCAGGCACAGGTTTGCTCTGTGAGGCCTTCGGATGGGAGGCCAGTGGCAGCCCTCCAGTGTCCCAGTCTAAGATGTCCAAGCAGCCGACAGCACGGCCCCCATGCCCTCTCTCCTTTCTCCACCTCTGTGCCATCTGCCCTCGCGGGGTTCCCTCCTCCCTCTCTGCTGGCTTCCACAGTTCCTTTGGCTTCTTCTCTACTCCATCTCTAAATGATCAAGGACCACAGGACTCTGTGCTGCACCCATCCCTCCCGTGAGCCGTGGCGGCCCCGCAAATACCACCCAGCCCCGTGGTGCCAGTCCTGTCCCCGGCCCTGAACTGGGACACGTATCCAACCGCCTACATGACTCCCCCGACGGAAGTCGGGGACAGACTGTGGACAGCACAGTCACGGGATCCGCTCTCAACATGTGCTCGCCCTCCAGGCCTCCCCAGTACAGCAACAGACATGGCCATTCAACCCTGTTCCTGAGCCGCAACACAGGGGCATCACCACCGGCTCCTCTCTTTCCTCCACCACCCCCAGCCCAGCTCCACAGCCAGAGACTGTGTGTTTTCCTTCCACCTTTCCAGCTGCCACTCTGGTGCCATCACCACTGGTATCCCGCTTAGCGCATCAACCCTGCAGCTGTTGCCCTTGATCCGTGCCTGGCCTCCACACAGACCGCCCCTACCTGGAAGCCAGGGGGGTGCCTCACAGTGTAAGTCGGTCTGACAGCCCCCTGCTTCGACAGGCACGATGCCAAGCAAGAGGAAGCAAAGCCCCACCTGGTCCGCCCTCTGCCTGCCTCTCGGACCTAACTTCCCACCATGAGCTCGTCTTGACTGGCTGCCCTCCAGTCTCACCAGATTATAATCATGCCCCCAGAGAGCTGTTTCTGGTTGGCTGAACAGTGAGGGATACAGATGCAGACCGGGGCTGTAAGACGTGATACAACGCACAGGAAATTCCCTCACAATGAAAACTGTCCTATGTCCCCAACAGCTTTGAAGTGTCCTGGCGTGTATTCGCGTTGGTGAGAAATCAGATTCTAGAACCCAAGTCTTTTTAAAACACAAAGTATGCTCTGCACTGAATTTTCCAGGAACACAGCTTATGTGTAATTTAGGGAATAATGATTTTGCTGTCTTTGGAATGTTAGGATGAGTTGCTCACCATTTTAGAAAATGGCATTATGGCGGGCAAAGCTTATTTGGTATTTGAGCTGCTGACCCCATGTGCACACACATCTGTAACCGAGGAGATGAGGCTTCTTCTAACCGACCAGGAATCGAATGTTATTGAGCTGGTGGCGCCTGAAATAGGGGACACCTCCACTAGTCTCACTAAATGATTATATTAAAATATTCCTATTATTGTTATCTTATCATTAAAATACTTTTTCTCCAAAGTACAATGAGAAATTTAAGTCATGGAAATTATTATATTCCTTTTTCTTTCCAGCCTACTGTGTCTCTGCCCCAGTCTGACATGCCCCCCAAGGTTGGTCAGCTACCTCCCCCTTGTCACTGTCGGGTACCACCTGCAAGGGAGCTGGCCCGCTCTCAGATGAACGTGCTCAGTGCTCAGCTCTGACTCTCCTGTAACGGCTGCCCGTCTCTGAGCTGTGTACGGACATGCTGAATAGACTTTTTGGAATTATATGAGCACAGCATATATTCTGTGATTGTATTTCAAGTTACCAAAATGGCTCTTCAGAACGATCTGTCATAAAGAAGCCAGGGCTGGGAGGGGCCCGTGCGGACCACACTCTAAACTGGACACCAGACCCTCCCACCACCTACTGGAGCGCTCTCCCACCATCGGGTTATTTCTGCTGCTTACGGGCTTTCTTCCATTCACTCTCAGAGACTAAAAGCGCCATGAGGGTGAGCTAGTGGTGGACGCCCATCCCGTCTGCCCCTTATCACTAGGAAGGAGGGCCGCACCCGGGACAGGAGGGAGTGAAGGTGTGACTCTGAGAACTTACGAGGTGCTGGGCTCTGTTCCAAGCACCAGGAACACAGCACCGAACAAGGATGAACCCAGACATAAACAGTCCCACAAGGAAGCAGGTCATTGCAAGTGTGGTAAGAACCACAACAGAACAACTAAGGGTACTAAGACTGCCCCTGCTCTGTTTGGGGCGTGGCAGGAGGCAATGATGAGGCCTCAGAGCAGGTCTCCCTGAGAAGAAGAGCGGGCCTTGGGCCCCAGGAAGCCAGGACCGTGCAGATCTTACTTTGCGATGGGCCCAAGCCGCTGGCTCGCCGCCCAGCCCCAAGCAGCTGCACACACACATGCGAAGTGGCCAGCGCGACAGCCTGGAAGAGGCATGTAAGTCGTCCTTGTGGCCCGGAGAGAGAAGGAGTGTGTGCACAGGAGCCTGCAGAGCTGGGCCGTCTGGTGCGGCAGCGGGAAGCCGCGTGTGGCTGCTGAGGCTAGGCCACACAGGTAGTATGGAAATGCAGAATGCATGCCAATTTCAAAGACTCACTATAATGAAAAGAATATAAAATCTCCCTGTAACTTGTATCTGAGGGCCCCTGTGCGACCTCACCTGAGGACTCTAGGTGGGTTTCGGGATGGGTTAAAGACTCGCATGTAAAAAGGACAGAGACAACACTGCAAGCAAATCCAGGAGACCACAAATCAAACCTAAAGGCTAGGACTACGACAATCTGTGAGGCGTGAACACAGACTGTCCTGGAGAGGACACACCGATGGCCGCTCTTGCCACCAGTGCAGGACAGCCCCAGCTGGGCCACCCTCTTGTCAACACTCGGTACTCCAGCTCTTTCTCACTGCAGCCCTCTGAGCAGACACACGATGGCACCACACTCACTGCATGCCTCCGATGACCCCAGGCTCAGCACCTTCTCATCTATCTCCAGACTATTTGGATATCCTCTTGGGTGGTCGGCCCTTTACTTATCGATTTACTGCCAATCTTTACCCTGGCTTAGGAGTCTACCGACAAATACAGTAATGCAACTATCTGGCTCACCTTTCTACTCTCTTTTGACGAAAAGAAGTTCTTGGTTTCAGTGTACTCTAATTTACCAGAATTGTCTTTTAGAGTCAGCACTGTTTAAACCCTGTTTACGGAATCTCTTCCTACCCCAAATTTATGCAGATAGTCCCCTAAGTTTCCTTCTGACGTTTATCATTTGTCTTCCCCGTGCAGATCAACGCTCCGTCCGGAATGGGTTTGTCACGGTGTGTGACAGGGGTCGGAACACCCTGCCTGTTCTCGCAAACACCCAGCTGACGCCGCAGCATTCACCGAAGACTCATCAGTGATGCAGAACCCAGGCAGCGTCCCCTCTCAGGGTGGGGGCCAGAGACCGGGGAGGGGCAGGATTCATCTGCTTCCGCACACAGGCCCGGCGGGAGGAGTGTTGGCGCAAAGGCAGTCCCGACACGTCACCGAAGCCGACTTACATTGCAGCCCTTGTCCGTGAGGTAACTGATTCCTTCTTCTGGGCCAATTGCTAGTTCCACTGAAATAATCCAGCTTGACTTTTGAAGGGTCAAACAGGTAATGACAAAGGTTCCAGAAGAAAAAAGAAATATTTTAGATAAAAGCATGGACACACTGAAGGAGCAAGGTGGGGGTGGAGGCGGGGGGCTGGCTTCACTTGCCATTCCTCTCTCTAACCAAGAGCTACAAAATACCTGTAGCTTCACTCATCCAGGATCTGGTGGGTCTGAAGCTAATGGTTTCTTTGGAAAGAGTACTTGAATAGTTAAACTAGCCCAGAGAGAACAGTTAATTAGCATATCAGTGGGCTGGAATAAAAAAATCTAATTATCCACAAGGGCATGCTTTTAAAAAAAGAGGAACTCATCCTCGCATTGATATATTTTCTTTTTGCATTTTTCCCCACTGTAAAATGACAAATATTTTCACGTTGTTAAAAATGTCACAAATCAGATTTCGATCAGAAATTCAGACATACATGGACAAGAGAAAGCAAAAGAAACGAAACTAAGCCCAACACTTCCCATGTCCCCATACTTACACCCAGAGCACACTTGAAGCATTCTTTATCAAATCTGTACACTGGCGAGAGGATCTCAAAGAACTTCAGAATACTTTCTTCTCTGTTAAGGTTGGCAAACTGTCTAAATGTCTGCTGGATCAGCTTTCGTAGTGTTTTGGCCTATGCAGTACAATCACAAAAATCATTTTAGAGTCAGCAACACACAGTAACAACAGCAAATGTCCAAGACCCTATCTGTCCCTCCCACCCCTGGCTCCCACCTCGGTTCATATCACTATGAAATGCCACATTCCTTTTTAAGCAGCTGTACTAAAATGCACACAGTGTAAGATACAACATCCTAACCGTTTTTAAGTACAGAGTTCAGTGATTCCAAGCTTTACTTCTTAAGTAGAAATATACAAGGCAATAATTTGCTTATCAGAACATGTGGTAAAAAGTTAGGCATTAAAAAACACATACTATCTAAAAAAATTAAACATAATCAATAAAACAAAAAACACATACTATCTATGTACGTGACGGGGAGCTGGCAAAACCTAGCTAGCAAGGTACTCACATACCCCACTGTTAGGAGGTACGTTGGTACAACGTTTTTGAAGGGCAATTTGGCAGCACACATCAAAATACCTGAAAAAAAACTACACCTCTGGACCCAGACAGCCAAGGCATCAGTCTTTAGAAATGACTGAGGAACTCCTCAAGGCTCAGCAGCAAGGAGGCTCGGTGCAGAAGGATTTATGGGAGCAGCTGGGTTACACGCATCACGATTTGTCTGCCTACGCTGCACGCAGCCCTCAGGATTGTTGTGCGGAACTAATTTAGGGCGTGAGAATCCCTAGTGTGGTGTTGGGTGAAACAACGTGCGTGTGCAGCACAGGTGCCTTTAAGAGGAGAGCACCGCCGACGGGCCTCACACAGGTACGTGGGAGCACAGGGGCACACGTATCCATACACACACAGGAGGAGACGGAGCTATGCCCTTTCTCTGTGTGCTGGGATCACAGGGGACCTTCCAGACCGCTGCTGCACGTGTGAGTGTTCCATTCATGCGCTGCGAGCCCCTGGCTGGTGGAGGGAAGGGCCGTCCGGGCGGCAAGCCCGCGGTCCGCGGTGTGTGGGCAGCAGCCCGGACGGGGCAGTGGGAGGAGCACGCACGACGAAGTCTGAGGAAGAGGCCTGGGGGAAGCCAGCCCCAGGAAGGGACCCCGGGAAGAGACAGAGTCCCTGGGCGCCTCGGGCAGAGTGATGCGAGCTGTCACACCGGTTGCCGGGCCGCGAACGGTACGAAGGACGCCGGAGGGACCAGGCAGGCGGCACTGAAGTACTCGAGGCAAGAGGTGAGCAGAGTCTACGCAAGTACGGAAGCAGAAACGGGTGAGAAGCAGATTTATTCTGAAAAACAGAACCAACAAGATGGACTGAGAGGTAAGAGTTCCCGTGAACTGAAATGGCGGGCCTGGGGGGAAGCGGGTTGGCCGGCGAGGGCCCTGGAGGAGAGGGGGGCCCAGCGGGGCGCTCAGTGCGTGCGGGGCGCTCAGGCAGGAATCCGGGCCGGCAGACGGGAGGAGACTGGGGTGGGGGGCGGAGAGGAGGTGAAGGGCCTCATCCCACAGAGCGTGCTCACCATATGCTGTGGCTGCTCAGGCGGCCAGGGGGTGGCCCACCAGGGAGAGGCACACGGAGGTGACAGCCCACTGCCGTGGCGTGAAGGCCCCTGTGGGGTCAAGGGATTACGGGATGTGGGACACTGCGGAGTGTGAGCTGACAGCCAGGAGCTGTGGCCAAAGAGTAGGACAGAGTCGCAGCGGCCTGCATCAGTGGGGATGAAGACGACAGCCCGAGAAGCCGGGGTAGGCAGAGGACAGGATTGGGAGCCGAGAGAGCAAGTGTAGCAACACGACCCGTGGCACATGACCTTCCCTTTCACAGGCCCGTGTTACTCTTGCAGAGGGTGGGGAGGAGGGTGTGAGAAGCAAAAGACCGGCCACATTCCCGGCACAGGCCGCCCGAGAAACGCTCGCGGCACAGACTCGGAAGCAGTGGCAAAGGAGCGAGCCAGGCACTCTGGGACACTCGGATGACTCTATGCGAACTGCAGGAAGACAAGCACCTGGGCAGGACGGAGGAAGAGGTTTCTGGATGGAGCAGAGGGGCAAACAGAAGGGGCAGGCTTGGTGAAAACAGAGTCGCACCAATTCTGAACGTGGGTGCGACGCTTATGTCTTTGGACCCAAACCATCGGGCAGACGGCTGCACACAGCTCTGGAGCCGGGAGAGGGCAGGGCTGGGGACAACACGGTCAGAGTCCACCAGCTGATGGAGTCACAGGGGGCTCCCACCAACCCAGTGGAGGAGGGAAAGAAGAGAGGGCCACGGCCAGGCCAGCCGGACAGTGTGGAACTGCGGGTATTCTGACGGGGACTAATGACAGCTGTAGACCCACACGGTCTCAACTGCAGAAGGAAAACGGGCTCAAGGTTAGCAAGGCTTCACTGGCACACAGAAAATGAGCAGTTAGCCTCGGATGTGCAATAAAGTCTGGGAAACGTATTTTGGGGAATGCCCACCCGAGCACTGGCCATGAGCCAAGGGGCTGAAAAGGCCACTCTTGTCCTGGGCTGAGACGGCACGTAATAGCTGTTGTGACTTCAGGCTCCGCAAACATTCCTGTGGCCTGTAAGGTGCGGCTGTCCGCCAGGAGCGTGCACGTTAGCCATGGAGACCTGAGTAAGAACACGGCTGCAGCCTAACAAAACTAGAAGACACAAAATGGAAACAAAATCTGGTCCTAGCATGTCAAGCAGGAAGACAGCTCTGACTTCTTTGAGTTCAACAGCCTGAGGCAGGGCATACTGCCGCTAGGTTCTCACGCACCCACCAAAGGACACCAGTGCAGAGAAAGCCCCAGAAGGCCCCCCAAGTCTTCCTACAAGAGCAGGACACCATAAACTAGAATACGGTAGCAGCTGCACAGGACGGTTGCCCAAGGAGCATGGGGACCAGAACACAGTGACAAATTGCTTTTATTAACATTAATAAAAAGTCGATATAGTCACTCACGCCTCTAAGAGGAGCACTTTCAGTCAGAGCAGATGTGTAATGACATGCAGTGATTAAAACTGGTCAAGAGGTCCAGAAAAGAAGCTAATTTTCTGCCTTGTAGTCAAATCCCAACCAGCCAGCTGTTTAGAAACAACTGACAATACTCTACACTTACACCGGCTCATCTGTGCAATGTTTTCAAAACTGTGTTACCCAGAAGAGGTTTCTCTTCCAGGTGGTAGAGACAGAAGTCTCTCTTTAAAGTCAAGCAGCTGAAGTCCCGTCCTGAGCATCAGACTCACACACACACCCACCCGCCCACCTGCAGTTTCCACTGGATTTCCACATATCCAAGAGCTGACAGGCCACGAGGAGAACTCAGGACTGCCCTCCAGGCTCAGCCCCCCCCCCATCTCGGCCCATCTCCCAGCTGCTTCAGGTAGAAACCTAGGTGGCAGTCCCGACCCCCTTTTTCCCTAGCCCCTCAAACCCACTATATCTCCAAGGGCTGCGAGTGCTTTCACAAAAAGCACATGGTGTTCTCTAATGCCTTCCACCACGCCAGCCCCCCAACTCTTGTGTGAACCTCTGCGACAGCCCCCCGGGGTACCATCTACTTAACGGACACGCGGTCGCCAGCAGCTCTTTTTAAAACGTGAACTGGATCACCTCACTCTGCAGCTTCAGCCCCTGGGAACTCAGGAGACTGAATCACCCAGCTAGGCAAGTACTGAGCCTGAACTGCCTTGGGGCCACAGGGGTCAGGAGGAAGGGTGTGCTGAATGAGCAGGTCCAGCCTCAGAGCGGCCGCCAAATCAGGGGCTGTATCATCACGGGCCACTTAGGGAGGTTCAGGGAGGGCACAGCTGCTCTCTTGTCTCCAGACCCCCTCCATCTCTGCAGCGCCCTTAGAGAGAAGTTCTTCTATCCCCCCCCCCCATCTTATAAATGACACAACAGAGGCACAGAGACAACAGAGGCCCCAAATCTCAGAGCTGCAAGGCAGAGCCAGGATCGAAGCCCGAGCAGCCTGGCACCAGCGTCTGTGGTCCCAATGAGAGCATCGCTCCCCGTCCCGAGGCCGCCAGCCTGGGGGCTGAAGCTGGCCGAGTGACTGGGGCTTTGGGAGTGCGGGCCCGAGGACAGGGCTCTGGGTAGGCCCTGCGGCCACCCGGCATGTCAACTGGCCCCAGTTAGGGCAGGAGCCTGGCAGGCACACGCTGGGTGCCCACCAAGTATCTTAAAGGGATGGGCGGGTCAAGAACAAAGAAATCCCATCCCATTCTCCTTCCCCTTCTGTGCAGCACCGAAAACTGCAGCCAGGAGTTGTGGCAGAAGAGAGACGGTGACATTATGAGGGAGGGGAGCAGGTGTGCTCATGAGCCTCGCGGGGGGTTGGTTCTTTATTACAGCAAATCCAACGATGGTGGTTTGCAGACCTCCTGTTTTCCAGTCTTTTTTTTTCTTCACATTACAAAGCTGGTTATAAAAAAATAAACTCACATGTAACAGGTAAATATGGACGTGTGTGTGTCAAAATAAAACAGAGCACCTCCTAGTCCCTGTGGATGCTCACTGTCTTGCTGATCCTGTGACATGACTGCGCCCCACCCGCTTCCCCTTGAGTGTCCTGTCCCCCCACCAGCCGCCAGCAGCAGGACCACGCGGGGCAGCGCCGCGAGCGAGGCCAGGCCCTGCTCCTCCTCCCTCCTCCCACGTCAGGCGTCAGGGCCCCTGTGCTCTCTGTGCACAGGGCTCTGCCTTCTGACCTTTCCCTCCAGCTCACAGGGGTGTGTCCTGAGATCAAGGAACACCAGAGAGAGAGTGCGTGTCCAGCCCTGCGCTCCTGCTCCATCCCCAACAGTCAGCAGCAGACCCTGAACTTCAGCATTTACCTGTTCGGAATTTCTGAGTCCGGGGACAACGCTGAAAGCGGCAACTACGAGTGACTGTCAGCACGGAGGGTCTGAGGCGAACCCCGCATCGGTCTCACGCAGCCGACCCTGCGGACGCGTGGCCTCAGCCCCGTGCTAAGAAGCAGAAGCCTCGGGGAGGGCAGCAGCCCCAGGATCCGCTCAGGACTGGTTTCCTGTGCTCAGAGAAACAACCCTGGCTCCGGCAACTACCACCGCACCCGCGCCGGAGGGAGTGCCCACACCTCCCCATGGCTTGGACTTCCAGGTGGCTCCAAACCTCCAGTGTCCAGGGCCGCACAAGAACTAGAAAACCCTGCTGTCTGAGAGGGCCCCAGACTTGTTTTTCTGAGAAGGATCCTGTGCAGCAGCGGTTCTTTCCCACTGCCTCCTCGAGGAAATAATCCCACAAGATCTAACCCCCGAGACGCCCCTGGTGTGAATCGGTACACTTCAGAACCGGCTGCAGCATGCAAGACCGTTGTGTGGGTCGCATTCCGTCCCTATTCATAGTTTCAACTCTCACTCTGTGTTTGCCTGGATTTAGGAAACAAGGTGTCTACCTATGAATGCTGTTATATCTGAAACCAATCCTTCTACAGAGAGAAAACTACCCAGAAAGTGATACTTCTTCAGAATGGAACAGTGTTATTAGGTTGGATCATCTAAAATCGCTACTATTTAGCCACTGTGAACAACAAAGTAATTTTATATTTGTCAGCCTAATACTTATCAGATGCTGCTAGCAGCAATGAACTTGCATGGCTTCCCAGGTGAAAAGGTTATATAGCATAATGCTAAAGAGAGTTTGCAATAAAAGAATAATAGGTGGGGAATACATTAATTGAATTCTTTCATCCACCCACCCACCCAGTGCTAAATATAGTGTATTAACAGTGCGTGCAAAGTGTGTTTTTTAACTGAGATAGATCTGACATGTAACACTGTACTAGTTTCGGGTACCTAATACAGCGAGATTCAGTATTTATACACGTTGTGAAATGATCACCCCAATTAGTCTAGGGAACACCCATCACCTCACATAGTTACCAATTTTATTTTCTGGTGATGAGAACAGTTAAGACTTACTCTCTTGGCAACTTGCACACACGCAGTACAGTAGCATTAGCTACGGTTACGTGTACACGACATCCCCATGGCTTATTTATTTTATACCTGGGAGTCTGAACCCTTGACCGCCTTCAGCCATTTCACCAACCTGCCACCCCCCCACCTCGGGCAATCATCAGTTTGTTCTCCATGTCTGGGAGCTCGGGTTTTTGTTTTTAGATTCTACACTGGAGTGAGATCATCCAGTGTTTGTCATTTTCTGACTTATTTCATGTGGCATAATGCCCTGAGGTCCATCCCTGTTGTCACAAATGGCAAGATCGCTTCCTTTCCTTCCACGGCGGAGTGACACAGCACATCGCCGCCTCTGCTCCTCCATCCGTCCCCTCCCCCTGGCGCCCCCACCCTCCTGGGACGCAGACGTCATGAACGGCTGAACGCAAATGGCCACTAAGCCAGGCGTTTCTGCGCTTGATAGCAATGTTAAGCCTGCACTGGTCACTGCTAATCTTAGAAATGAGAATGAGGACTCTTTTCTCTGAGAATGAAACTAAGTGTTCCTGCTGGTACTCTAGGAAACCACTTGATTACTTGGGAAGTGTACAGACGGTTCAAAGGGCTGTTAACTACCGACCTCTTAGCATTTCCACTTCTGAAATTAGATTTCTACTGTGAATTATATTCAAATAAATTGAAATCTGGCTATTCTTGTCGCTACCTCATTTCAGACTTACACAAACGCTGCAAGAACAGGATTCAGAACCCCCTTCACACCCCTTACCCTGCGCCCCTGTGGCCAACCTCTCACCGGACACTAGCACATTTGTGCAGAACCCTGGGACTAGCTCCTAACCCTCGGCTTCCACTCCGATCCCTGCGGGCTGCCCGCTGACACCGTTTACACTATTGCAGGGCCTCGTGCTGCATTTACTCATGTCTCCTCTGGTCGGGACAGCTTCGTGACACTTCTGGACCATTCCTCAGGTTGGGTTTGACTTGTTTTACTGGTCGAGTGTTTTTAAAGATGTGTCTCCGGCACCACTAGGATCAAAGAGACAGAAACTTAAAATGTCTTGTAAACTATTCTTAGTTACTGAGGCACACGCACCTCGTATTCAGTTCTGTCATCCGCCAGAGCTTACTCAAGTTCCATCGGTTACGAGGTACTCTCTCAACGTGAGCCTTTGGAATAGCCTACGTTGGGGAAAGCAAGTATTAATGGGTCTGGCCATTCCACAGGACTGCTCTGGATGAAACAAGAAGCTGATACGAATTTCCTGTTAGTGGAAGCGTCAGTGGCAATAGCTCTGAAGGACTCTGTACCACAGCTGTTCCCGCCACACGGGCACTGGCTTGAGGGCGGCGCCCAAGACTAGGGCAGCAACCAGTGCAGTGCTGAAGATTTTTCAGCAGAAGGTAAAGAAATGTTGGTCTATGGTAATGAACCACTGATAAAGCTATTTAAGAAGCCAAACAGACTCTACTTTCACGAAATTACATTAGAAAGTAGGCGGGAAGTGAGTTCTGCTGAACTTAGGTGAGAACCACTCAATGAATCTATATCTAAAAACTCTATTCTCCCCTGCTTGCAACAAAATAAGCGGCGACTGAACTTCTCAAAACACAGTGCTCTGTGGTTCGGGGCAAGTTTGCTCGAGTTCCCCACAGTCGGCACCTCCCGTTCTGCTCCTGTGGAACCACGGTGTCCAGGCCCGATCACTGCACATCCCTTAGCCGCCCCCAGCCCTGCCTGCTTCCAGTGTGTTCTCCGTGCTGCCGCCAGGTTCACGCTCTGAGAACCGCACAGAGAGCGGGCCCGCGGCCCACTGTGAGAGCCACGGCGGGCCTCAGCCGCGCTGATAAGAGTCAGCGGCAGCAGCAGGACGGGGAGGCCAATCCTCAGGACAGATCCGAGGGACGGCCTGCAAGCGGCCTGGAGGGATGAGTCTGGTCAGGGAAGGGGGCTCGTGTGCAGTGAGGCAGGCGCGGAGCAGCGAGTGCACGGGGCTCTGGGAGCCGCTCTCCCGAGTGGGCCTTCCTTCTGCGGCGCCCCTCCCTACACGGCTCCCCGCTAACTCATCTTCCCAGTTGCTCTTCAAGCTGTCCACTCGGTCATCTGAGTGAGATTCACCTAACGTCACTGAGTCCCAGGCACCATGTCGAACACGGCGCTCACAGTGGAGAACGCAGCAGGCGTCATCGGGGCCCTGGTGGGTCTTACAGTGGAGGCAGGTAGACAAAACGCAGACAAGGAAGTAACTGTGAATCTGAATTTGAGAAAGGAAAGACTAAGGCCCTGAGCAGGGTCCTGACAGAGGAGGACAGTCCTCCAGCTGGGCCTGGGGTGCTGAGGAGACTGTGCAAGGGCATGTGGGAGCCCAGGTCTGGGGGAGCTGGCCATGGGGACGGGGTGCTGGGGGAGGCTCCGGCCCATGCCCTCGCGGACCTCCCCGGGTGCTGCGGGTCACCCAGCCTACACTCGCACCAGGGGACCTGTGACCTGTGCCCGGGGCCCCCTGTTTTGAGTATGAGCATCCTTTTTCAGTGCAAGCTGTTGGGGCTCCCAAACGACAGCAGTCACACTTCTCATGACAACTGCTTACCCGCCTGCACACAGCTTCGAGGGCACTGCAGGCCCTGTGAGGCCGCCCTGGGGCTCACTCCTGCGAGCGGCTCAGCACGCTGACAGGACGCAGCCGTTTTTGCATGCTTTCCTGCTTTTCACTTTCACGTCGGCTAGTGCACTTTTCTGTTTGGTGAAATGTAAATTTGCTAAAGAACTGTGTCTTCTACTTGTGTGGACGCCTCCGTCCCGCTCCGCCTGCCAGCAAACTGCAGACTGAGGCCCGGGGGCATCCCTTCCACTCGAGGCTCTGTCTTCCTAGGCCTTCTCGGCACCGCAGCATGACTGTCCAGGTCAAACCGAGTCCCCCGTCCTCCCAGCCCCGGGAGGACAGTCGGCTGGCACCTAACTGTCCTCCGGAGGGACACAACCCCGCCATTCGCACGTACCTCCGAACACCCTGGATTTCTCCTCCAAGCCCTCCCACGCCAAACTTCACTTCAAGCTCTCTGTCCTCTGCCTGCCACCCGCGGGTCGTCTCACTCAGGCCAGTGGTCTGTGAACTACCGGTCCCACCCACCGCTGTGCCTGCCTTGATCACCGGCTTGGAGGGCACTGCAAGACTGGCTCCCGACCGACTCACTCCAGCCTCTCCGGAGTGGATTGGGAAATGTGAGTGAAATGACACAGCAGGGGAGCAACGCTGGGAAAAGGGCCTGAAACATCACAGAAGAGTATATGTCTCCTCTGCTCTTCCTGCCTGTGTTTATTACATCCGTGGAGTACTTTATACTTTAAAACAAACACTTCCGTATCTGTTTCCCATCAGATTACTGAGAAGCTGTGTGAGCAAGGCAGGCCCCCACGACCTCCTCTGGGAGGCTCGAGCAAGCAGCACCCAGAGGCCTGCACACAGGGTCTTTGTCACAGACTGCATTTGGTCAATTGTACCAACACTACAACCCAGGAACAGGCAATGGGACAGAGTCGACAATACGAAAGGTATACAAATACGTAAGGTATACAAATAGTAGCAGCACGATGGCCAAGAAACTCTTGTGTAGAAATGATAAATGCACAGCCGCCTGGGGGCTCCATCGGTGAAGTGTCTGCCTTCGGCTCAGGCCACAATCCCAGGGTCCTAGGAGGGAGCCCTGAGCTGGGCTGCCTCCTCAGCGGGGACCCTGCTTCTCCCTCTCCCTCTGACCTTCCCCCCGCTTCTGCTCTCTTTCTCTCTCGCAAATAAATAAAATCTTAAAATAAATAAGTGATTAATGCAGTAAAAGCTGCTCGACTTGGCATTTATCGCTGTAAGTAAGCAGCTCAGTACTCCTTCTCCTCTTCACACTGGGTAACACCTAGGGAGTTCTGTCTGTGTTCATTGTTCTCAGACTTTATATTGACGAATTCATTAATCCTTGTATGAAGCCCAACTGTTAGAAAGTGGTTTCATCCCCATTCTACAGATGTGGAAATTAAAATACAATAAAATTAAGTAACTTGGCCAAAACCCCATGCGATTCATGGTGATGAAGTAAGAATTTTCACCAAGGCAGCGTGGCTTTATAGCGGGTTTTCTGGACCAACGTGCTCTGTTCTCTTGTAACACACGTTTCAGCCTGCTTGGATGGTGTCTGTGTGACTGTTCTGACACAGACACCACCTCTGTGACAAACGGAGCAGAAACAGCCACCACTTACATATAAACCGCATTGTTACAGACACCGCGGTAGGAAACACACTCACAGTAATCTGTCAAATATTCACCCCAACCCTACAAAATACTATTTTCTTCATTGTGGAAATAAGAAACAGGACCAAGACCATGGGGCTCATAAACGGCAAAGCTCCCATGAGCTGGACTCCATTCTGACCCAAGCCTATGCCCTCCCTCCACATTTGAATGTCCCGGCATGTGCTCTGGACTGGCGGGAAACCACACCTCAGAGCCCCAGGTGTCCCTCCCGTGAGGTTCCCTCTGCAGGGAAGGGGAAGAGATGACGCTCTGCGCAAGTCACTCCCCACGGGGAGTGTCCGCGTGGTTGCAACCAGAGGAGAGAGATCTTTACAGCGCACTTCGACGTGCACACGTGTGAGCAGACACACGAACATTCAGCTGCCACACGTGGCTTCCTCACCTACATGTGTCAACACTTCTGAGATCATAAAGACTGAGGCGACAAAGCCTGTGCGTGCAACTTTCTTAGTCTTGGACTTAGCTGAGCGTCACATGTGATCAAGAAGTGAAACCGAGACTCTGGGACTAAAGCTGTGCCTACAAAAGTCTACTTGCTGTTAACACGAGTAAAATAGCCACCCGCCTTGTTACATTGTAACTTCCACACGTAAGGGAGAAACCCACACACCAGGGGGAGGTATTTACATAACGTGGTCAACTGATTACGATAAAGCAGATTCTAATTACCTTGACAGAATCCAGTAAACTCCTAGGAAAAAATCGCTTCAAACCAACATCTTTTCTGAAACATAAAAAGAAGTGTATTAACAAATAACACCACCAAATCAATTAATATAATGACATTGTTGCAAGAACATAAATGCAATTTAAATTATCCTTCCCCGTATTATTCAGGAAGGAAGGAAGTAAAATAAAGCTCCAGTTTACCAGCACAGTCAGAGAAGGGGTGGGACAGATCATTTTCTAGATATGAACAGAAAACATTAATATAAGTTGCTTTCAGTAGAACATCTTTTTCCTGTTTTAACCCTCACTGCTGAAAACCATTTGACAACTGGGCCTCTTGGCAGATGGCAACGTCTGAGTAAACACTGCGTGAAGGTTTGCCTTATAAACACCAGTTCCAACCGGGTGACACCGTATCTGTAGACGAAGCAGACTGGGAGTAGGAAAGGTGTGGGATATACCATGGGAGCCTAAAAAAAATTCCTTGAATTAATCCTAAAAGTTGACTATTTTTTTTAAGTAAACTTTTTTTGACTAAGGGATTCATTCACCTAACCAAAGTTTATCATCTCAGTTTCACATAAGAAACAAAAAGCAAGAAATTAGATGATTTGCCTAAAGTCAGAAAGCTAAAAGTGTGGAAAGGTTGGAAGTCCCAGTAGTTTTCTTCAGATCAGGCTACAGAATTGATCATTATGATCACGAGCCTCAAACCACTCTGTCCAAGAAGACAGACCAGAAAGACCAGCTCATTCTTTTTCTACTCCTTTGGTACTGAGCGTGCCAGGATTTTTGGTCACTAGATGGCCCTCGTGTGCTAGTAAAAATCAAACAGCCTCCGCAGCCACAGAGCAGTGTCCAGGGACCCACGGAGGACATAAAAGGACCAAGGAGAAAACTAAACAGGGGTATCTTTTCAGAATTACATAAGGAAACTATAAGCTAAACTAAAAATATTTTTTAAAAATAAGAAAGGGACTTCTTTATCCATGACTGTAAGTTAGCTGGCATTATAAGTAAAACTACAGAAATCCTGTGGAGTTGATATGGTTGATCCCATATCCAAACATTTCAACCCCCTCTTCTATAATCTGACTGTTAGTTAGTACTTGCTAAATCCAAAATTGGTCTCGTTTCCGTTCTTTTTCATTGTTACTATGTTTACAACATGCTTCTGAAACTCTCTACTTCCAGGACATACTGTTTCCTGGTTTTACCTACCAGTTAATTCATACAACCCTGGTTTTCCATTTATTCTAACCACGTCACTTTGTAACCTCTGTTATCATTCGAAATCTGCATCATCTACCGTGATTACAGGGTGTCAAAGAGGGAGAAGTGTCCCCCATGGTTTCCCTTTCTTAATGCCTCCTGAACAGACAGGGACGCTTGCATTTAAGGGTTTGGGCGCTAGCCACTGTGGGAAGCAGCACAATAAGCACGCGAAGAGAAACAGTCTGGAATTTGTAGGCGTTATTCCGGAGCCCTGTCTCCCCTACTTTCCTTTCTGGGCGACTGTTCCATACTAAAAAGCACTTTTCATACAGAGAGCTCTGCGCTGGAATCTTCACATTGCCACAGGATGGATCTGGCTCTTACCAAACACCTATAAACCTGAGGTTATCTATTTGGAAACAGGGAACGCTAAATCCTGCTGCAAACAGCGGTGCTGGGGGGAGGGTAAAACCGGAAGAGCAGGTGGGAGGGAGGCTGGCAGGTGCCCAGGGAAGAGGTGGCGGGAGGGCCGGCAGCAGCAGAAGAGAGAAGGGAAGACATGCAGACCTGTGGACACCAGGCCAAGTGCCCAACGACTGGACAGGTGTGAGAGGACCCCATGCACTGAGAAGGGGAGGCTGGGGGTGCGTTCTGTTTCAGATGTGAGGGGTACAAGCAAGGTGCACAGGGCCTCCTAGTGGGGATTTCAAGGAGGCAGCTGGCCACCCAAGTCTCTGGACAAGGGGGGAAGATCCGGGCAGGGGATGTCCTCGTCCCAACTGTGAGACCAGTGTCATCGTGAGTCAAACAGGTAACACATCTACTTTTCTTAGAGTCAAGTGGAAAGCAAAGAATTTATCACACCCATTTCTGTCACAAATGGGGAAGTTAAAGATGGACTGAAAGGGTTGTACGTTTCATGAAAAATGAGAGAGGGGTTACTTCTTTGTGACAATGAAGCCTATTTCTAGGTGTTACTTTATTTCCAAGATGAAGACAGCTTCGTTTGGGAAAACAAAACAAAACAAAAAAACTAAGGTCAATGAACACTCCAAGTATCCAGTTTAGTTTTTCCAACTATTTTTGAGCAATGGATTTATAATATTTGTCCATGTGTTAGACCTCTTTTAAATGTGACACCTGGGGCACCTGGGTGACTCAGTTAAACGTCTGCCTTCAGTTCAGATCACGCTCTCAGGGTCTTGGGGTCCAGCTCCATCTAGGGCTCCCTGCTCTGTGGGGAGTCTGCTTCTCCCTCTCTCTCCCTCTCCCTGCCCCGCCCCCCTCCACTCCTGTTTTCTCTCACTCACTCTGCTCTCTCTCTCAAATAAATACATTTTTAAAAAATCTTTAAAAAATGTGACAGCTGGCAAGTGAGAAACTAAAAACAAGGCTAAGGTACACAAAATCATCAGAAAAATTCAAGAACACATATCTGTTAATTTAATCAGGAAGCCAATCTACTTTCGGCTCCATGGTGGAGGACACTGTGGAAGCCCGAGGAGCACCTCAGGCGCCGCACTCACAGTTTTGGGGAGAGCCTATTACACACATCCTCTCCTAGGACCCCAGCAGGGACAGGGAGCCTGTCCCACTTCCAGTGTGAGGCTGCCTGTCCGAGCTGCATAGGTCTGGTACCGGGTGACGGCGAGTCCTCTGATGTGCAGCAGACGAACTTTCAGCTTCCTGGGCCACAGAACTCACCTCAGCCCAAGCTGTCCACACGTGTGAGGTGAGGTGATTCAAACAACAAATACTACCTATGTCATCAGAACTACTGGCCTTTATTATAAAGTAATCAATTCTTTACTCTACAAATAATTATCAGGGGGTAGATCCTAAATTCACGTAAACTCACTGGACAAAAAACTAGCTCCATGAAACTTTTAGAATACTGCCAAACCCCAATCCCCAAACTCAAGCATCAGGTTGCTCGATTCCCACACAAGTTCAAAGGAAAGTCCAAACCCACACACAGCTGACGAGACATTACCATCAGGGGAGAGCGTACTGCTCACTGCAGCAGCCACGTGAAGCACTGTGGACTTAAACTAGCTCAACTTAATCGAAGACTCTAGTTCCCCGTGCTGGCGGCCACATGCCAGGGGCTCCGCGGCCGCATGTGGGCAGCGGCTGCCACGCGGACCCTCCAGGGCTCGGGGCTCCCCGGGGAGCGCAGGGATGAGCAGGACAGACGGACGCTGGGCACAGCTGCCCACCCAGCACAGTGGGCACGCGACGAGCACGCAGCGTTCCAACCTCTGGGACGGCGCCCCGCGGCCGGGAGGAGGGCAGACCGTCCGGGGAGCCGGGAGGCGCACGAGCAGCCTCCCGCCGGGACTGCGCGTCCCCGGGCAGCAGGGAGCTTCTGGGGACCACTCTTCCCACTTTCCTCTCGGGACGGGCAGAAAGCGTTTCTATCAGTTGGTCTCGAAACCTCCAATGACTCTGCTGTGAAGCTTCGAAGAAAGCAAGGCTGCCCTCGTCTGCCTGCTCAACCAGGCCCCACGCGGGGCGTCGGGGCCGAACGACCCCACACGCCCCCCTGCCTCAGGGGAGACACGGCCCCAACAACCAACTCACAGAGGCGCTGTCAGCCCACGAGGCTCCAGGACCCATACGTTTCTGGAGCCTAAACTTACAGCTGCGATCAGTGGTAAACCAGAATCCTCTGATTCATGCCATTTGCCTCGGTCCGTCCAGGGACTGTTAACACCACTGCTGACGGATGAGGACGTCGTCAAGCTCCACCCTCTGCCCCCCATGTCTCAGGGCTGACCCCCCACTTCCAGGCCTCGCCCCTCCACAGCCCGCCCCCCGCGGGGCACCGTCCCGGAGAGAAGACACACTCCTGCCCCGAGCAGGCGGCCCTCCTCGCCCCCTGCGGCCTCTCCCCGACACCCAGGCCCTCCCCCACCCCGGGGCGGACCCTCCAAGCGCCCCGGCTCCTGCCTGGAGACTCTCGGCCTGCGGGCTTGTCCACAGACCCCAACACGGCAGGCCTGGGAGACCGGAGGATGGAGGACGCTTGACAAGAAGTAAATTCTTATGTCAGAGATAAATTTATTTCCCTTTGGCAGCAACTTCTGAGAAGACCCTGGTCTTGTCTGTTGGCTCTGGGTAACTCATACTCTGTGGACATAATTGCTCAAAGATTTAAAGCCCAGGTCAAAAAGCAACCGCAACTGATGTTAAAATACAACTAAAATGTGCATTTTCATACAGCATCCCTATCTTGTCCTTGTCCCCAGACACCACCCCAGACATATTTAAACCTCTAAAGTACCTTAAGCCTCTCAGAAACTGAAAAATAGGAAAGTTCTCTAACTGCAGTACAGACTGCTCTTTGGTTCTGAATGGCACTCTCTCCTTCCTCCTGGCTAATGAGAAGTTGTCCTGTGGCCAGGCACGGCGCTGCGGTCCTCTCCTGAAGCCAGCTGGGACCATGTGACTCTGACTCAGCCCATGTCCCTCGAAGGGAAAGTACTATGTACACAGCTGTGTCCTTGCAGGGAGGGAAAGAAACAGGGTGCCCATTTCTTCGTCCTCTGGGAGACTGGAATACAAATGTGACTGGAAAGGTCCACCAGCCACCCTAGGTCACAGCAGGGGGAGTGGAGGGGGTCATGCTATGGACGGTGGGATGGCAAGATGACAGAGGCCTGGCTCTCTGGTGACGAGGAACAGTGACCGCCTAGGACTCGTAGGAAAGAGAAATGACCTTTGATCTTAGTTAAGCCACTGTTAATTCATGCCAAATCCATCAGTACCTTCTCTTATATATGGTAGGTAACTAAAAGAAAGCACTAGATTGCTATTAGGGAGACAACGAAGAAATGAAAACAATGCAAACTTACAACTAACCTCAGTTAATTTTCAATCATGCATTTTTTTCATTCAAGAAATAGCGGTATGTGGAATACCACATAAATGTCAGACACTGCTAGGCAACTAGCAGGAGGGCCCTCCATCAGGGAAGCTGACAGTCGAAGCAGAAAACAGCACAAGTACACAAACAACTACGACGAATACATCACATGCAAAGATGATTAAAAACACATTTCTTTAAAAAGCAAACTACGTAATAAGGAAATGAGCAGAACTGAAAGGTGAAATAATTCATATAAAATAACCTCACAATATAAGTCTGTAAACAAGAATCAGTGGTATGTAAAATTCTTCCTTCAATGAGATCACAGTAGGAACCATAATTTAAACACAGTTTTATTAGCTTATTTTGGTTAATCCGTCTTTGTCATGATGCAGTTGTTAGCTTGAGTACGAAACATTTTTTTTTTAGAAATTTAGAAGCAATTTATTTTCATGCTTCTTTTTTTTTTTTAAGATTTGTATTTATTTATTTGACAGAGAGAGAGAGAGAGAGAGATCACAAGTAGGCAGAGAGGCAGGCAGAGAGGAGGAAGCAGGCTCCCTGCTGAGCAGGGAGTCCCATGCGGGGCTCGATCCCAGGACCCTGAGATCATGACCTGAACCAAAGGCAGAGGCTTTAAACCACTGAGCCACCCAGGTGCATTTTTCTCAGAACCTCTGAGCGGACCTCCTGTGGCAGCTGCCCCCCACCCCCACCTCGCCTGCCTCACCTGTGCTCATAGAGGTGCACACGGAAGTCTCAACCATCTGCCTGCCACTCTGCTGCCTGGAGACCCGCACCGTCGGGAGGATGCGGTCTGGGGCCAGAGTTGGGGGGTCGCCGGCACACACCTCCCGTTTGTCTGCAGAGAAGGCACACTGGCTCTACCGAGGGTGGAAGGAGGTGGACAGACTAGCTCTTTAGTTCGTTTAAGGAAAAACTACAGAGGTTCCCACCCTGGGCTTTCCCCACTCGTACAAGCCGGCCCAGTTCTCCTCAGCAGGATTAGAAATTGTTATTTAGAAACACGGTAAAGTTGAAGGGCTATTCTTCATTAGGCTACGAACAACCGAGACTGTCTTTAAATTTTCTGACAGAAACTAGGCACCCCTGAGGACTATTCCACAATTTTTCTCCTTACTGACAGGGAAAAAGAGAACCCTAAAATAAACTCATAGGAAACAAGTGATACTCTGCATTCTCTGTACTAGAAAACACACACCTAAGTGGCCCCATGTCACCAGCAACACTCAGTAGGAAGAGAAATGCTGAGGCCCCGGAGGAGCTGGGCTCCGGGCCCTGGGGCAGGAGGGCCAGTGCGCTCAGAGCCGGGTGCCCCGTGCAGCCAGGGCACCACGTGTAAAGCCCTGGCACCAGGCTTCCCGACAGCGCCGTGCGAAGATAGCACCGAAGGAAGAACTCCATGAATTTTAAAGTACTGAGAAAATACCACGACGAATCAAGAATTGTTCATGGACGAAAGCCACCTTTTAAGATGTCAGAAACAGAGCTTTACCACCAGAGACACACACAACAGAATTTCTAAGTACCACACCTTCAGAAAGAGGGAGACTGACACCAGAAGGCAGGCTGAGCGACAGCAGAGACCGTTCACGCAGCACGACAGGCAGGCCTGAGCCCCTGGCCTGGCACGCGCTGAGTGCTGGGGTGAGGAGCCCTGGGACCGCCGGCTGCCGGCACCCGCTCTGGGGTTCTGGACGGGAGGCCGTCTGAAGGTGTGTATGGGGGGGATGGACCTGGTGCTCTGGCGCTGGGCCTGGACCCGAGGGAGGCTGCAGCTGTGCCAGTCACCCCGGCTCTCAGAGAAGCCCCTGTGGAGCCCCGCCTGCCCAACCTCGGCCCAACAGCTCGGATTCAAGCCACCTGGAGGCTTGTGTGAGTCACTGGAGGAGCCGACTGACACACTTGTGACACCATCACATGCACAAGCACGCAACAAAAGGTTATTGGGAAGAAGGAGCAGATCACATCCCAAGAAATGAACTTGGAATCAAAAAATATCAATGGTGAAATGAAACGTGAGCTGATGAGGTATGACTGAAAGACTACTTAGAAGGGAAAGGGCTTAGAAGGCAAATCTAGAGAAATGACACACACACCATCACAGGGAGAAACAGATGGAAAATACGAACCATGCTAAGAGCTACAAAGGTCCAAGTGTTGACAATTCCAGAGCCGATGGCATAGACTTTCCAGAAGAAATGCGCGAGTCCACAGAATCAAGCAGCACATCTTGTTCCAAGCTGGGTCATGAACGAAATGCAAGTGTGAGGCACAAGTGAGACCGGAAGAGCAACGCGAAGATCTGAAAGGACAGAGCGACCACAGAGAAGTGGCAGCACATCTGTCAACAGCTGGACCGGAACACAATCTTTCAAGCGCAGAACAAATACAGCGTCTGAAGGAAAAGGAGGCCGGAAGGGTGGTCTGAGGTAGACACAAGAATGTGTAAGAGATAAAATGGTACACATGCTGCCAAATCAAGCATGTCTGCGTGAGATTATAGTAACGTCTAACATGTGGGGCTTAAGTAAAGACAGCACTGACACATGGGCGAGATGGTGTGCGAGCTGGAAGGAGGTACAGAGAGGACGTCAGAGGTCCTGACACTACAGAAGAAAGAGTGAAGAGAACTTTAAGGCCTAAACTTGGTTAAGTTAATACAGAAGGTTAACACGTAAGGGTGACTAATAAAAGAATAGAAATAATTTATAAATTCCCAAATCATGAAACAAGAAAATTTGGAATAAGAAAACCCATTAAGGGGTGCCTGGGTGGCTCAGGCCTCTGTTTTCGGCTCAGGTCATGATCTCAGGATCCTGGGATTGAGCCCCGCATCGGGCTCTTTGCTCAGCAGGGAGCCTGCTTCCTCTTCTCCCTCTGCCTGCCTCTCTGCCTACTTGTGCTCTCTCTGTCAAATAAATAAATAAAATCTTAAAAAAAAACCCATTAAGAAATAAACATTTAAAAAAAAGAAAAAGAAAAAAACCACATATACACACCGCCCCCCTGCCAAAAAAAAAAAAAAAAGGACAATAGAAATAAAGACAACATAAGCCAGTCCAAATACATTGCTTATCCTAATAAACACGAACGTATTAAATCCATCAGTTAAAAGAAACACATTCTGGATCTGAGAAACCTGGCTCTACGATGCTTGTAAGAGACACACCTGTAAGTTTAAGGATGCACTAAATTGGGAATTAACAGAACGAAAGTAACAAAGGAGCGAACGGAAGAAGTAATAGGAGGAAAGAAGATGAAAAGGAGGGGTCAATGCTGACCTACAGAAGGCAAAGCCGACTCCAGGAGGAAAAGCGCCCCCAAACAAGAAAGTATGTATGGTCAGGCGCCCTGAGGGTGACTGAATGATGACATGAGATTCAATTAACCAAGAAGATGAAAACATTCTGTTTGTGTGTTTGCTCCTATGAAAAAGCCCTAAATACAAGGCAAACATGAACTGACCCACAGGAAGAGAGGGGCCCAGCCACTCTCACAAAGGGAGACATGTGCCTTCTCATTTACTGACATGTCAAGAGACAAAATACCATGGAAGACAGAAGTTAACGAGCTTGAACAGAGAGTCCATTTTTAAAACCACACGGAAACACAAAAACTGGTCACACAGAGCAAATACAGCAGCAGAATGTTGACTGAAGAATCCAGGGGGCAGGCATACGTACGCTCGCTGCACGGTTCTTCCAACTTTCTGTGTCTGAATGTTTTCATAGCAAGTTACTGGAGGGACATGATCTTACACCAGCCCATAAAGAGTCTCCACGAAAGCCTAAGAAGCTGTTGTCACACAGACCATTACCAAGAAAACCTTTTTTTTTTTTTTAAAGATTTTATTTATTTATTTGACAGAGAGGTAGAGAGCACAGGTAGGCAGAGCGGCAGACAGAGGAAGAGGAAGAAGCAGGCTCTCTGCGGAGCAGGGAGCCCGATGCGGGACTCGATCCCAGGAGCCTGGGATCATGACCTGAGCTGAAGGCAGCGGCTTAACCAACTGAGCCACCCAGGCGCCCACCAAGAAAACCTTTGAAAAAATATCTGTGCATTTGGAGATGAGAAAATAGAAATAACTCCACAAAAGTCTGAGAACAGGTCTTGAAACTCATAACTAAAATGAAAACAACTGGCAGATTTTACTACATCAAAAAAACCCCAAAAACCAAAAAACAAAAACAAGAAAAAAAGAGCAAGCCCTATATGATGACAAGCCATATAATCACAGTTGACAAAGACAAGTTGGGAAGAACATACAGAACAAATACAACAAACACAGTTAATATGACAAAAACCTCTTAATGTTAATAAGGAAAAACATAAATATATACAAAAACTGATAAAAAAAATATAGCCAATTTTAAAAAAGGAATATGTATAACAGCCCACATATGGGAAGGTCTTCAACATCAACAGCAACCAAGCTAGAGTAAACAGAACAAGCTATGATTTGCGGGTCACCAGGCAAAAACGATCAAGAAAACAAGGAGACACCGCCTCGTGCGGTCAGGGGCCCGAACGTCCCCGCGCGGACCGCTCCCATGCAGGATGGCCCCCCGACGTGACAGCCGCGACGCTGACATGCGCTGCGTCCGTGCAAGCAGCTCTCCGCAGCAAGGCCGACGGAAGGCAGCAGCGTGCACGCTCACCGTCGTGACACTCACACCGAACTCGGTATTGCACTGTGCACACACATGGAACGAAAGGGCGGTCTGTGAGACTATTTCTGAAGACAAGAAGACTATGAAGGTGGTTAACATGAACTGATGGGATTTGAAGATTTTTATCTTATCGACGACTCTGTTCCAATTTTCTCCAGCTAGAATGTATTACTACCTTTGAAAACAAATGAAAACGATTTTTGAAGGTTCAAAATTACGTTACTAGATGAACTCTGACATTCTTTCACATGCTTTTTTCTTAACAATGCTGCAAAGTAACCCGACACAGTCCGGTTTCCATTGTGAGGGACAGCTCTCCTCTGGGCCTTGATCACACCGGTGATCTCAGGGCCGGCACCGCGCTCGGCTCTCGATGCGGGTCACCTTCCTGACCCCGCACGCCGAGGCAGGCATCAGCATCGCCCTCACTGTGCAGCCCTGGAAGCACACACCAAGGGCGGCACACGGTGGAAGCAGGACCTGCAGCAGATACTCTGCGCCAAGAGGACAGTCACACAACATCCGCAGCCACAGGGAACCCCTAGAGGGGGAGAGAGCGGCCAGGGCAGACCCAGCACAGTCACAGCCTGGACCCGAAGCCTCCGAAACCCGCCCGTCTCGTCCTTCTCTAGCTCGTCTGCCTAACTTCAGAGCAGAGCTATGTAAGGACACACTACAGCCGCCTCCAGACTACAGGTAACTAGCTTGTCCCCCACAAGCCCTCCCCCCGCAGAATGCCCATGATGACACCACCCTGCACCCATTTCTCCCATAATACAGGCCCTCACCTGTGCACAGTGACCCCCACCTTCTCCACCTCACTGACCCCCACCCATGAGTGCCTGGGTCTGTCCTCTGCCCCCCGCCTCCTCTCCTGTCGCCTCCGTTTCTGCATTCTCTAGAAATAAGCCCAATTTACACCAATTCTGATGCAATCTTTGACTTTTATTTCAAACAGATTTTTTTTTTAAATTATATTTATTTATTTTTAAGTAGACTCCATACCCAGTGTGGGGCTCAAACTCACGACCCAGAGATGGAGAGCAGGATGCTGTACCGATTGAGCCAGCCAGGCGCCCCTTGTGGCAAACAGATCTTAACCTGAAAAGTCCTCCCTCCAAATATGCCATCCCCCACTCCACCCCGTGGGACACCTGCTCTGCTCTTGCCGCACAAACATGCGGTGCCTGGTGCATGGGGGTTTCACTTGGGCCCCTTCTGTCCTCTGACTCTGTGTCCCTCTTACAGTATTTACGGTACGCCTGGCTCCCTCCACGCTGTGACACCACAGTTCCTGCTGCGGCGTCGCAGAGACAGGGCAGGACACAGTTCACGGCGACCCGAAGGACGCGAACAGGTGCTCCGGCACCCTGTCACTAACCGCCAGCTGATCTATACCCCGGGCCCCTCTCGGACTTCACGTAACCGCCCACCATGGGCTCGGACTCTCAGGAAGGTCATCCCTATCTACCTGCGGGCTTTTCACCTCCATCCCCGTATCATTTCTCTTTAAACTGAGACAGACTATTGCAGATTAGTCTCAGCTTTAGAGAGACGCTGGAAAGAGAGGAGAGACGCCCACATGGACACCCCTCGCCCAGGTCTCCCTCCTGCTCCTAGCTCCCATTACCAATGGCACATCAGCCATAATGTCTATAGCAACACTGACTTATTACTAGTAACAAAGTCTATACTTCATTTGGATTTCATTACTTTTTCCACATCATTTTTGTTTCAGAATCCAACTTAATTATCTTGACTCCATAGGCTCTTCTTGGCTCTGTCAGCTTCTCAGATTTTCCTGAATTTTGACCATCTTGACAGTTTCAAGGTGTACTGGTTTGGTATTTGGTATAATATCCCTTGACTGGGAATTAAGTGTGTTTCGCATGATGAGATTGGGGTTATGGGTTTAGGGGAGGAAGACAGCGGAGGTGAAGTGCCCTTCTCAACTGACCCTACCAAGGGCACCTGGCCTGAGCACGGCTTAGCACTGCGGAGGCCGACCTTGATCGTCCACCGTGTGGTCCGCCAGGTTTCTTCACCGCCAGCTTAGTTTCTCCCCACGCCCTTTCCACAGTGCCCTGTACAAGTCACCAAGGATGGCCCACCCTTTAAGGGGGGATTTTAAGCTCTGCCCCCTTCATGGTCACATCTACATAAATTACTTACAATTTTCTGTAGGGGAGATCCGTCACTTCTCACGTGTTCAATCGTTTGTATGAGTATGGACTCGCGGAGAGCTACTTTATGCCCTTGGTTATTACCTCGAACTATGGCGCTCACTTTGTCGCTCAAACGATTCCAGCTTTAGGCGCGTCAGCTGCTCTCACCCATGCTGACAGAGCACTTCCTGCCTTGGGGCCCCAAGATGCTCCAGCCCTGTCTGTACCCCCTCCCCACCCCTCTCTAGCATCAGGCATTTTTCAAAGGAGCCCTGGTTCCTTTTACTGATGAATGACATTAGAAACGAGGCACAGGGGACCACGGAAGATTTTAATGCTACTGGTATGAGTGCTTTTATAACATATAAAATAAACCCACATTTCTCCTTTTCATTGGAAAAACATGCACGTTCCCTCAGAACTGAAAATCAACATGCTCCAACTTCTCCGGTTCCCCCTCCAACAGAAACTCTTCCTGTGAGTGGTATCCCTAGGGCCCAGGGCAGAACACCAAGTCTGAGCAACCAGCCAGCACGCGGACCCCAGCTCCGGCCACGTCCACTCTGCTCGCTGCCGGCACTGCTGTGTCCATGACACAGCCTCACTCCTTCCAGAGTGCGCAGGCGGGACGCAGTGGTGTCCTGGTTCCCTGCTTCCCTTTCCAACCCTCTTTAATAAAATCCCAGTCCCATGAACACGGGATTTCTAAATCACAGAGCTCCTCACACCACTGTCCTATTTAGGATGGCCTAGGAGTCAGCGACGAGCAAGGACCAGAGGCTTCTGGAGAGCAGTGGGCTGTTACTGAGTGGCCCTCATACCGCATGGGCAGGTTTCTAGCTGCTACCTGAGCTTCCATGTCTCTGTGCCTTCACAGAGTCTCATCCCTCTTCCCAGGCAGCTCCCCCAGCCTGCCCACGTGCCTTCTTCAAGACTCAGGGTGACCACATCTCCCCGTGAGACCACCTCGGACATCAAGTCCCATGCTCCTGACAGCCTCCCCCACCCCAGGGACCTCCCCTTCAGTTCCAAGGACTCATTGTTCTGCAAGTCTGCTCACACATCTGAGTCTCCCTGCTAGCTGTACACTTCCTGGGGGTGAACGTTTTGTATTACTAATTTCTGAATATCCAGCACTCGGCTGCCAATGGCTCAGCACGTGCTCAGTAACGTCTGTTAAGTGAACTAATGAGTAAAGAAATAAACGGACAAAAGAACAGATAATCGCAAATAACCAAACAGGTAAAACTATTCCTATTATTCCTGAACCTCCGTTTGAACTGAGGACAAACCCAGTATCGTCTCAGACAAGACTGTCAGTGATCTCAGGTCTGGTGATCTGTATCTGAAGCACTAAGAGGCCGGCAAGTTGAAGAACGGGACAGTTGTGAACAGAAATCTACACCGGAGTGACTGCTAGCTGTTTTCTGTTAGGTTGTTAACGGCCTCACTACTTCGACATCAGCCACTGAAGATCAGGAAACAGTCTACTGAAAATAATTCTCCCTGCTGAGATACCCTAGTTAATCTCAAACTTTTCATTCATCTCCAACCAACTCCGTCTTGTCCTACCCAATCTGTTAAGGGCACAACTTATGTACAGATGTGTTCAGGTAAACACAGGCACAGCGAGTGTCCTCTGTGCTGCGCACGGCCACAGACACTAGGCTAAGCTGACACGTCACGTTCAGAGGTCAGGAGGTGCGAAAGGACAGATGGCCCAGGTGGCACCCTCGCCCCTCATAGCCCGGCATGAAGGAGGCTCGTGTTAATTACGGAAAATAACCATCGCATCTCCTACGACCATTTGTTACTCCAAAGGGCTGTACCTGCACTGTAACCAATTTGCAAAAATGGTCATTTATACTTTCTGTTTAAGTGCCTACAACTCCCCTGGGGACACTAACCTTTCCCACTGTGGCCACGGTTAGGCTCCCAGAAAGGCCAAGCACAATCAGCAGCCAGGTCAAGTTGCTATCACAGCAGAGCAGTGACGGATACCCTTTTACTTTATTTTACCAATTTATTTTCCATCTCCCAAATACCACGAGGCGTTCAGTAACAATATAGCCAGAAAAGGTAGGTGTTGGCCAGATGCGGCACTATTCCTAATGAAACTAAACCGGACCTTGACTGGGACGTAAAGATCACCTCTCTTTTGCTGCATGAATTATCAAAAAGATGAAGCACAGAACTTCCAGCCTCCCCACACATAAGCTCCAGCATGGCTTACATGCATTTCACACAACCTAATGTAACAATCTAATCCACAAATTAATTCCATGATCCGAAAAATTTTCAGTTTTTCTAAACATCCTGTTACATGGGCAACCAGTAATTCTCGTATCTCCACCTGCGGAAAAACCCTTCGACAATGTATACAGAGAACATAAGTACTAACTGAACCAGCAATTCTGAATTTGATGTGAACTAGAAGTGAAACTTCATCCCAATATGATTAAACTACAGAGACAGAGAAGTCTGTGCTGACGTGCCGACACATCATTAGCCCGAAGACATTTGTCAACAAATTAAACATCCGCTCACACAGTTACTGTCGTTAGCGATTCTTTGCTTAAAAAAAACCTTCCTTCTTCCAGATATAACTGTTTGGGAAACAGCAGTGTTTCAGGTTTTGGATTTAGCTTTAGGTAAACTAATAAAGCCCGCGGTCTGAAGGCTGGCTTATTTCTGGGTGCACAGCGGAACAGCTTCGGTGTGCGATACTTACTCTAGCACTTCGTAGTTGGACTTCTTCTCGAGCGCGTTGCCCCGCATCTCCCAGTAAGAGCGCCTAAAACCAGGGAAGACACATTTACACACACATTTAAGGAGCATCCGCGCTGCTCAATGGCAATGACTTTGCGGCTCAGCCACAGACACCCTGATACGCTGTTAACAAAGACGGAATCGGATGCCCAGTGTTACTCCCGTGCCCCCGTGAAGCACAGATCACTGAACAGACTGTTCTATTGGACGAGCTTGCTTTCCCTTTTAATGTGAAGCAGGTCTGGCTCTTTGTGAAGACGAGACGAAGTCTCCAGGGGTAAAGGAGGTTAGCTCCATCCACGGGCCGCTGTGCTCACCCTGGGCGAGAGCCCGCCCGCAGGAGCAGGTCGGCTGCAGGGACAGCAGCCCCCTCCAGGGGAGCAGCAAGCCCAGCGACTCCCACAGGGGCACGCGTGTCACAAGGGCAAGTCACGGGCATGTGACAGACTCATCAGGGTAGGCTGTGCGGGGAGAGGGGCCGGGCCCAGGCAGTGCTGTCCACCACTCGGAATGCCCATTGTCTGGACTTCACCCTTGCTCCGGGTTACCCATCCCAGCGGTTTCAGGCCTCACTGGAGCCAGGTCCTCTCTCTACAGAACCTGCCATGCGTGGGCAGGATTCTCCCTGCACACACACAGTACCTCAGGTAAGCTGTGACTGGAGCTGCTGTGGGACACGTGGGTAGGACAGGTCATCTCAAGTCACGTTACAGGAGGATGAGACTCCGTTTCAAACCTGTCTCTAATACCATAAATACTGGCTTTGCTTTTTAAATTTGTTTGGCTTTTTCTTTGGCCTACTCAAAATTAAAGTAATAGATTTAGGTGAAAAACTACAAAGGGCCCCCAAAGGGTCCCTTGGTTGGTTTTCTTGCTTTCTATTCATGCGGGGGTGGGGGGAGGCGTGGGTAAAGGAGGGGCCCGGAGGGGGAGGCTGATGTGTCAGGCTTTCTCTGCAGCACAGTACTTCACAGTGAAATCAGGGCCACTGCACGGGGCACAGAGACGGGGTAAACACAGCACGGGAGGCCCGAGTGGGAAGGAGCAGGAAAGTCACCGAGAAGCTGGGGAGGTCCCAGTGCCACTCGCCCAACACCTCAGGCTTTCTGACCCCATCTCCAGATAACCCCGTGCAGCAGTGTCTGTGGTGAGAAAGGGGACCCAAGTGTGCTTTCTGCCTAGAGCTGTGAGGGCTCAGGGGCGGTACAGGAACACGAAGAGACCAGTGAGGGGCGATTTCTGATACTGGGCAACAGAATTCAGGCTGCACACAAATTTTAATGAAGACTTGAGACCTCTACCCTAACCGCCCTTGGGTTCTTGTAGGGACTGGTATGTAACAGCCCCTTGCAGCACAAAACACGGTGATCTTGGGGGGAAATTCTCGCTAACTGTTCTGAACACACATAATCAAATTTTGGCTAGTTTAATCAACTCATCTTAAACTACCAGCCCAGAGTCAATTTTAATTGAAATCACACCTGAAAAAGGTAAAATACTCTTTTATTCAAAATTAAAATGACAGCATAGAAGAGAATATATGACACATGGTGACAAATATTATCAGAATTAAGAACGATATTCTCAGATTTCCATTTCCCTTCACTCTGCAACACGACAGCCACTAGCCACATGTGGCTCTTTATGTTTCCATTTAAATGATGTGTGCTAGCACATTTACTTCCTCAGTCCCCACCCATGGCGAGTGGCTAGCATCTGGGACCCCAGAGACACAGCACACTCGCATCACCCCAGGAAATTACTGGGGAGCGCTCTCGGACAGGTGCACTCTCATCAATCACTCCAGCTCTAAATACGATGAAATATCATTTTAAAAGATCCTAAGATTTCCAAAAGTACCACTGACAACCTAATTTAAAGTCTCCAATTTTTACTCAAATTTTATTCAGTATTTTATTAATAATCTTCACGAGGAAAAGGAAAATGCCTGGATAATTTCCAAAACTACTGAACACCGCTGATGAGCAAAGCCCTCAATGCCTCGTTACCACCTTACCGTATCTCTAGACAGCCCAGCTTCAAGGCAATGTCCTGGTCCACGCGGTCAGC
Organism: Ailurus styani; assembly: GCA_002007465.1. Classification (NCBI taxonomy): domain Eukaryota; kingdom Metazoa; phylum Chordata; class Mammalia; order Carnivora; family Ailuridae; genus Ailurus; species Ailurus styani. The sequence continues at coordinate 1,450,766 of LNAC01000156.1, read as the reverse complement.
TATCTCTGACATGTAGTCGCTCTTCACCTGCAATCAGAAGGAATGGGGGAGACAATGTGCTCTAAAAGAGTACATGGTAGAGTCACTCATTCCACGACTGCTTCCGGGGTGCCGTTCACATCCACCAGACACACTGGGCCAATGATTATACTAGATGCTGGATATAAAAATGAGTGATACCAAAAATAGCTACGGACATAGAATGGACTCTTACTAAGAACTCATCTAATCCAAGAGCACTTAAACTTTGGATCCCCAGGGCAAGAGCAAAGACAATGTACGTATTTCAAAATCCATGTAATTCTGCAACTGACATGCTTCCACCTCACCACCAGCTGTATATGAGTAATCTGCAAAGTCACAACATGTGTAAAGTCTAACATAAAGAAGAGAATCTTGGACTGAGCACTGACCGGTGTTATAAGCAACTGATGACTCACTAAATTCTACCTCTGAAACTAATAATATGCTCTATGTTAATTAAATTGAATTTAAATTTTAAAAACGAGAAGAACCCAGAAGAATTGCAGAAACACCTTCTGAGTAATGGCTGTGCTCAGTTACAGTGACTGGCGGCCTGCTCGCTGGCCCCGAGCGCACCTGTCAGTGAGAAGACACTACTTCCCAAGACGAAATGCAGAAGATCTCCTTACAGAGGCACGCTAAGAGAGCAACACCTGCAACTGATCGGCAACGGAGAGCGCTACTCTGAACCGCCGTTACTGACATGTTACCGCTCCCCCAAAAGGAAGTCCGTTACTCTCATTAGCAGAACCGTGTTACAAAAAACCTGCACTCAATTCTTATATTATGAATTTCACCGATACACAATTTTGTGGAAATCTGTCTTGTCCCTTATTATAGAAATATTTCAAACACCCTTGATTTTGTCTCTTAGTGCTCAACTCTAAAATATTTACTCTCGGGCCCTTCACAGGGTAAGTGTGTTGACCTCTGTCTGCCCTAGAAAAAAATTCCAAAGATCCTGCTCTTCAACTATTACCTCCTAGCCTGTCTGCTCCCTTGCTCAAAAGATTTCTACTCCTCAGTTAAATACTCTGCCTACCTTACACCATACACGTCATCATCATGTTCAACTATTACCTCCTAGCCTGTCTGCTCCCTTGCTCAAGAGATTTCTACTCCTCAGTTAAATACTCTGCCTACCTTACACCACACACGTCTTCATCATGACCTTCCCTTGCAAAGGCCCCCAACTTCCTAATCTCTCACTATCCCTTGATTTGAACTGCCTGACAAAAGCAACGCCTGCTGCAACACACCGGCTACCTCCTTCGCCACGCTGATTGCCGAGCAACTAGAGAAACCAGGGGACAGGATACGCTTTGCCTCAGTTCTTGATGCCAAACCTCCAGTGGTCGGCTGAAGCTGTCCAGCAGCTCAGCAGTGCTTGCCCAGGAAGTGTGCCAACACACTGATTCACACTTCCCCCAGTCAAGTCACCACATGTCTTTCCTACAGCGAAAATGAAAGTTTTCAGATGGGAACATCCTCTCTAATGCACCAAGAATCTAGAACCCGATGTGCACTGTACTCGCCGACTCACTCCTTTCTCTTAGGAGAGGAGCGATGACCAGTCACCTGGCTGTAGGCAACCACGTGCTATTTCTGACCTGAACATCCTTTCCTCTCAAGACCTTTGCCTTATTTTCTGCATTAGCACCTAGACCTAGGTGGTTAATGGTATTTATTAACAGACAGTGAGCAAATGAACGAATTAATAAAGTCTTCAAATTGGGGTTTGTGTACCTCTGTAAATATCATTTTCCATGTAAGTAAGCAACAATAATTTCTAGTATTTACACACAGTAGGTATTTAAGACTGATTCAATGGAACTGATTTACTCAATCCACTAAATTAAGTAAAAAGCTTTAATCCTAGAATCATTTTGTTAATACTTCAACTGGCCCTTTCCCCTGTATAGCAAAAAATAAATCCAAACTTAAAAGCTAAGTTTTGTATTTTAAGTAGGTTTATTATTGCACACAAACATAAAGGCACAAGAGATACATCAAGACATGTATTTCTAGGGCGTCTGGGTGGCTCAGTGGGTTAAAGCCTCTGCTTTCGGCTCAGGTCAGGATCTCAGCGTCCTGGGATCAAGGCCTGCATCGGGCTCTCTGCTCAGCAGGGAGCCTGCTTCCTCCTCTCCCTGTCTCTCTGCCTGGCTCTCTGCCTACTTGTAATCTCTCTCTCTGTGTCAAATAAATAAATAAAATCTTAAAAAAAAAAAAAAGACATGTATTTCTATGAGTCAGAGAAATACCATAGTTGTTCTGACTGAAACAGTCGATCTTAGTTTATGGTTTGGTTAGGACTTCAAAGAAACCACAGCAGAATATCAATTACATGCTGAGTAAAAGTCATCATTACAAAATTATCTTAAAGATTATTTTTCAAGCACTTTTCACAGGTGGGAAAACGTAATCACATACTTTATTTCATTCACCAAAACCAGATTCACATTAGTTGCAAAAATGCAAACGGAGGAAATGACAATTTAACAGTCTCTGTAGAAAATCCCATTATGAACATGATCTAAAAGCTATAAGAGTTGTTTTCCTAGATCAACAGTCTACTGGTCTCGGTGCTCAGGGCTGTGCGCCCATGGCCTGCAGTGACCCATGCGCCCTACAGAGTGGACTGACCCCATGTGAAGCCACCCCAATGGACCCTCGGCTCCCCGCATCCCCGAAGTCCTGGGGCAGCCTGTGTCTGCAGGAGCACAGACGGCGAAGCCTGTGCAAGTTCCCTGCCGGTAGCCCTGGAGATGACATTCTCCGAAACCACCATGCACACTCACTGACTGATGCTGTGCTCGGGCATTCTTCTTTAGGACTCGGGATTCTATATGCTCAGTGTTCATTTCTCATATGAGACATTTCTTGACGACCTTTCCTCTCCTACTAACTTCCAGTGGAATTCACTGCCTTTCATTTGTGAAATAAATGTAACTTACTGAGCATTTAAGTGTATGTGGATAAGAATGCTTAAAGTACGTATACTGAGCTCCCCGGCAGGCAGACCTACATATATGTAACACGTCCTGGAATCCCGCAGCCTCCCCGTGAGTGGGACAGGACCATCACCCCAGTCTGAAGCCTCAGAACAGGCCTAAAGAGAATGAAGGCGACAACAGAGGGGCTGCCTATTATTTAAGGAGTATCTACCAGGGCCAAGGCCTCGTGCTGTCACATATATTATTTGCAATCTTTACAATAACTCTTCAAGGTTGGTGTTAGTAGTCTCATTTTATACAGAAAGATCAGGGAAGTCAATTCACCCAAGGTCACACAGCAAGTGTTGTAAGAATCTGCCGACCCCTACAAGTCAGGCTTCAGCGTGTGCCCATATCGCCTCCAAACTCTCTCACAGTGAAGACCACAGTCTTCCTCTTCGGGAAGAAGACTGGGGGCGGGTGCGGAGCACATCCCGTCCCCCTGCTGTCCGCAGGGGCCGACGTAAAGACTTCCCGCACACCGCCTGCTTCGCCTGACCAGTGACATCCTGCTGTGGTCTCTCTTTATACCACAGACAGCTACTGGGTGCTGACCCCAAGTGCAGCACGTGAGCAAGCGTCTTCCAGGAAAAGACCTCTGAGAGCTGGTGTTTGGTTTGTGTGTTTTTAAAGATTTTAGTTATTTCAGAAAGAGAGAGTGTGTGCGAGCAGGGGAGGGGCAGAGGGAGAGAGATGACCTCAAGCAGACTGCATGCTGAGCACAGAGCCCGACATGGGGCTTGATCTCACAACCCTCAGATCATGACCTGCGCCGAAATCAAGAGTCAGTGCTTAGCCGAATGAGCCGCCAGGAGTCCCCAGTGTTTGGTTTTTCAAATTAATCTGTGTCCATGTCGATGTCGATTTCCTACTTCAAGAAATAGGGTGTATTTGGACTTTCTTCTGTGGCAAGTCCTGTATTTATATTCTTGAGGTTTTTTTCTTCTTACTCTGCGAGAGAATCAAACAGCCCAAGTTCTGTAAATCCTCCGAGGGAGTGACTAAGCTTTGAGGCTGGTTCTGGGGACCCCACAACCAGTGCTCCTACCAGCGTGAGAGTCTGCCCAAATCCATGAGGTGGGCGGAAGGCAAATCTATAATGTCTTCCCATTTCTAAAGTCTTTCATATGGAAGGATGACCAAGAAATATGGGCCGAACAGAGTGACTATGCAGGGTTTGCCCACAGCCTCAATAACATGAGTACTTCTAGAATCAACAAAAATACACAGAAGTGGAAAAAGAAGAAGAAAGGTATGTTACTCAATCCATCAGGTAAGTATAGAAAATAGACCTCTGAATATGTCAGACTTGGACCTGTATGTATTTTACCTTTTTTGGGGTAAAGGACAGCTGACAATTCCCACACTGAAAATGTCAGGTATTAAAAGAATAAAACATTAAAAGAATCTCCCACTTGGAACTGCCATTTCAAAATGCTTTAACTGACAGAAGGCTTTATAGCCAAGAAAATACAGATAAAGAAATCAATTTCTAATAATACAAATATCTGAATAAAAACTTGTAGGGGCTCCTGGGAGGCGCAGTGGGTTAAAGCCTCTGCCTTCGGCTCAGATCATGATCTCAGCGTCCTGGGATCAAGCCCCACATCGAACTCCCTGCTCAGCGGGGAGCCTGCTTCCCCCTCTCTCTCTGCCTGCCTCTCTGCCTACTTGTGACCTCTCTCTCTCTCTGTGTCAAATAAAAAAATAAAATCTTAAAAAAAAACAACCTTGTAAAAATTAAAAATTCAAATAAAAATCACAGGAACAGGAGACCACACATCCTGGTACCTCAGTATTTCCCCAGGCCCTTTCAGATTCTATTCCTCAGGGTGAGGTTACAGCTCTGCCCTCAGTACCCTCTTTCAGCTTCCTACCGGAACTCCTCCTGTCGAGTCACACTCATGTTACAGGTAGTGGTTTCAGGACAGGATGGATGGATATACAGGTAACACAGGAACAGCAGCACGTGTTTGAACTGCGTGGGTCCACTCATGCATGGATTTTTTTTGGGTAAACAGAGTACAGTCCTGTAAATGTATTTTCTCTTCCTTTTGAGTTCCTTAATAAGATTTTTTATGTCTAGCTTACTTTATTGTAAGAATATTGCATATAATACATATAATATATAAAATATACGTTAATTATTATTAGTAAAGCTTCCTTCTGATCAACGCTAGGCTATTCGTGGTTAAATTCTGGGGAGAGTCAAGAGTTATACATGAATTTATGACTGCAGTGGGATCAGCACCCCTCACCCCTGCATTGCTCAAGGGTCAACTGTACTCATTTTAATCTTAAAATATTTGTAGGAGAAATCAATGGGAACCCCATGGCTGACCCACGCATCCTGAGAGCTGAAAATTTCGAGTGCCAAATGATTTTTATAGAAGCTCTGCATCATTACAAATTTAGTTAATAGGACAACTTCTTGACCAAGCATGGGCATCGCTCTTCACACTAATGGCCGCCATTATTTGTAAAAGGTTGCCAACCAAACACACCTTTAACAAATGAGATTTCAGAGAGATGAAGAGGAATAAAATGTTATATGGCAAAGAAAAAGTTTGATTTTGGGGTAAGACATACTTTCCTTGTTTTAGAATGAGCCATTAGCTTTAGCATCAAAACTTAGTTTTATAACTTCTGCTCTACAGTGAATAGGGTTATAATAAGATTCTAGTTTATTTTTAGAGTGTGCTGATTAATATCTTTCAGAATATTCTAAAATGGGTCAAAAACACTTAGTGAATCATCTGCAGTATCTCACATTGGCAGTCACATTTAGGACATCTTTAAATGAAACTGTGCATCCACAAGATAATCTCCAACCAGTAACCCAACATGCAACACATCCACCGACACATTGTTTTCTGCAGGACACCATCCAAAACCACGGACAAAATTAATAGTGGGCACAGATGAAATTTTAAAATAATAAAATTAAGGTAGTTTAAGTGCTCTCTGTTTCACAGGATCAGAATGGTGGTAGAGTGAATCTAAACATAATTCTTTTATTTCTACCCTGATAAAAGAGCCAAAATAATGAAAATATGTTTTCTTCTAAAACAGATCACAAAACAGGTAACACTCAGGAGTGTTTACTAGTCCCCAGGCTAGACCCTAAAGATTCCCATATGTGAAATTTAACTAAATAACAGCTCGTAACAAACACACAGGGAAACGCATCACTGACTGAGAGTGTTAAGCCAGCACCAACAGTTGTCAATCCCAAGACTTTCGGATGTTATAATTCAGATTCGGAAGAGACATTACCTCCACGTTAAACGGTACAGAAATAAAAGACAAAAAAATCAGAAAACAGTAAGAGCCATAAATGATGGTGTGGCGGATTTTCTTAAAGGGGGAAGCGATGCAAAACTTTAAAAAATGCTAGATAAAAACTCAGCAAATGCATTACACATCCAAGTTGGTGGCGGCTGAGGAGAGTTGGCAGTGATGTGACAGATTGACCTGAATTGTGGATTCCGGGAGGACAAAGAGCCGAGACAGGAGAAGGAAGTGGATGCATAGGGAGGGCAACCTGAGAAGTTCTAATGTGGACCCGCAGAGACCTCAGGTCAAGTCACGAAGAAGGCAGAAAAGGCAAGGTCTGAGCCGCTATCACAAGACACTTCCAGAGCTGATGAAAAGAGATGAGCCCCCAGGTACAGAGTGCACATCACAGATGAAGCAGGAATAAAGGAGTGGAAATCCCCACCTGGTTTGTAATAAAACTGCTGAACATGAAAGACAAAGAAAAAGTCTTCAAGTCACCCAGAGAGAAAGGATGGATCACCTTCAAAGACAGGATGACAGCCAACTTCTCAACAGCAATAATAAACAACCAAGCTCTGAGAGAGAACACTCCCTGGCCTGACTTGTACCCAGAAGCAGGAAAAAGAACCCCAGCCACACAGGAGGCCTGAACAACACTGTCGACAATCTTGAATTCACGGGTGTTCATCACACTCTGCTCAATACTCGCAGAAGACACGGTCTCCTCCAGCATAACCAGAACCTTGACAACACCTCAGCAGGTGGGAGGTGCTGAAACAGGTCTAAACAAATCTGAACAACCAGTATCAAATGAACGACAGTCTCTAACCACAGTTCAGAATTATTTTAGAAATGAACCAAAGGGGATACATGTTTAAATAGCCTTACAATAACTACCATTCCTACCAACACAGTGGACCAAATGTCCTGATGAGGCTGCTCTCTGAAAACAACTAAAAGCGCAGAATAAAACATATTTTTTAATCTTCTAGACTGCTTCTATGAGCTGGGTGACAAACAAAACAAAACCCAAACCCTGGTCAGGCTGCTGAGGGAATGCAGAGGGCTCAGGTGAGGTCTCGGGCCAGCTTCTACCCTAGGCCAGAACCAAACGCACACGCACTGTAAAATGTGACCAGCTTGCAAGAGCAAGTAAGCAAGGGGATGACGGACACACGGGACCATGAATGCCGGCATGGAGTGGAAGCGTGGGGCGGGGGGATGTGAGAGGGTCAGGGACCAGGAGACATCAGGCATGTTCTCTTCATCTGGGCCGCGTAGGATCACGGGCACTCACGCTAGTACTCAGTATCAACCTCGCGAAAGCATACATGTATCAGGTGTTACCAAACTAAACAATTAAAAAAGAATCAAGGTTAGCAAATTCTGGGCCCCTTAAAAATGGATCCATTTAGCTTGGAATTCATTGAAAATATACGTAAACATATATGTATACATCTTACATATTTTCATCAATAGAAAAGATTTTAAAAATTATAGAATGGGTGTCATTTAACTCTGAGGCTTCTATTAAATAACTCATCCCCGAACTCAGTGAAAATTTCCACACTCAAGTTCTTACAAAATATTTCAGTGCCATTCACAGCTAAACAGACCTTGGCTGCTGAAGGGCCACATTTTTATTTATGCCGTGTGTGTGTGTGTGTGTGTGTGTGTGTGCACGTGCACGCGCATGTGTTTCAATAGGAGAAAATTCTGAATTCCTAGCTGATTTCCAACAGTGGAATTAAGCCTGTTCCCGAGCTGGGTCCTGCCTGCGCAGGTGAACATACGGGTCACCTGTAACCACACACGCACCAGGACAGGTTCTGCACTGAAAGGTTACCACAAGAAGCTGAATAAACACGTAAGTACTTGTCAAAGCAGCAGTGCAAAAATCATACTCTTTTCAAAACTTTGTCAGATAGGGGTGAAAACAAAAATACGTACATCTTTTCACATAAATGGAATTACATACGTTCTACACATGGTCTGTCTTAAACACCGGCATTAACACCATGCCTTCCACGTGTGCGACCAGAGCTGCACCGCTCTCGTCAGGACGGGCGCACACATCTGACCCCCAGCAGAATTTACTAAACGACCTCTTACTGACCTTACTGACACAAGGCTTCCAACATCCCTCCTGTCAGCGCCCTGCTCCAGTGAGCATCCCGTCCATACATACACGTGTCAATCTTATCTCTTTAGAGTGAACCCCTGCAAGCAGAGTTCTTCGTTTGAATATTAAATTGCCTATATTCACCTACTTCTTCAGTACCAAACTGCCAACAGTGCCACGTACCAACCTGAAGGATATGAATATACTCACAGTTCTGAGTGTAACTGCCAACTCACTGGTTGTGACAACAGTCCTCCCTCCCGTCCCGGGTAGTTTGCGGACACCTTTACCTCCCTCTGTCTCCTGTCCCTGGGACACGGGCATGGATCAGCCATCGACAAGACAAGGGACAATCATGACTGCACTTGTATTTCTTTTAAAATACAGGTACTTGGTAGACTACCATAAAATCATACACAAAATGAAAGCAATTATTAGGGTGAAGATACTTTAAGTGATGTTCTAGAATATTTTGGGGACTTCCTAAAAATGTGCCGTATGACTGAACAAGTATAAAACATTAAAAAGGGTCAGGGTGAGGAAGAGAAAGTGCAGGAAGGGGAGAGAGCAGAGGGTGGGGTGGAGGCACACAGCGTGGAAAGGGTCATGTCCCGTCCCAGAAGGTGCAGCTCACACTTGTGTCCCGTTCCGCAGATGGTACCGCCAACTCCGGCGCCTGGCGTTGCCAACGGCCTGAGCGTCGAATACGGCGGGACACGCGCAGGACGGACAACCCCACCTCATTATCGGGATTGGCAATACACCTGTGTACCTCAGGCGATGACACAGTCAGGCCGCCACACACACGGTGAGCACGCGACAGTACGTACGCTCCCCACCTCTTGAGTCCCGTAAAGACCGCTGAGCAGAGCGACACAGACGGCAATGAGAGGTGTGTCAGGAGTGAGAGAAAACCGGGGCCACGCCAGCATGTGAGGTACTTGACGTCACAGACAGAAGCAAGGTCTCATCAGAGGAGAAACTAGGACAGCCGGTAGCAGCGTGGAAGGAACGAGAACGCGGCCGATTGCGAGGTCAGCCGCCGGTCATGAGAGGGAGCGACTGCGAGCTAATGAGGCCTGTAGTACGAATTCCAGAAATCCGTGTCCCCGAAGCAGTCAGAGATTTCCTCGGGGGATGGGTTATTTCAAAGAAATTATGCCAAGAGTGATAAAGATCATCGACGCGCGAGAGAACGCGAGGCAAGCCATCGGTTAGCTCGGCTCTGCGGCCACCTCCTGCGCTCACTCGAGGCGCGTCAGACTCCGCCGCCCGCGCTGGAAACACGCGCGGAGCCGTCTGTGCGCCGGCAGCCGTCTCTGCGACACCAGCGGGCCCACCAGTCTCAGCCGGCAGCCGTCTCTGCGACACGAGCGGGCCCACCAGTCTCAGCCGGCAGCCGTCTCTGCGACACGAGTCGGCCCACCAGTCTCAACTGGAGTCCACACGTGACGCTGCTCTTCCCATTTTGCCAAACGTAAACGCCCTCTGCCACGCACCTCGGTGTCGAGGGAAACCTTCCCAAGTTCCCGTCCCCCCCACTTCCCATTTCCGATGGCGTGAGAACACAGACCCAGTACCTGGAAACAGTGTCCGTGGCTTGCTGCTCTCACAGCTTGCATCTTGTAAGCAGAAACAGGCAGCTGTCTCACGTCGGGAAAGAAGACGACCTACCTTCTTACTGCCCTCGTTCCGAAGTGAGCCTGTCCCTTCTCTTTCCTGACACTAGGCAGCTGGACTGACGAGATCCACTTTTTATTTTCATGTCCATTCGGGCTCCCATTCCTATCAAATCCACCCCCTAAACGTGCTTAGGTAGACCTTTATCTCCCCTGTTTCTTGCCTACATGGCTGGAGAGTCTCCCAACTTGCTTGCAGCCTTAAGACCCATCCAGTCCATGATGGATGCTGCCGTCACATCAGTGTGGCCTTATTTTACAACGACAAAAATTCTCATCAAGACATTCACTAACTACATACCTTAAATAGCTGCCCTTACTCTGCAGGAGAAAACAACCTTTCCTTTTCATGATACGGGCCCTATCTCCTCTCCCATTTCTTCTCAAAACTTTTTAACTCGGATTTCAATGTACCATGTTTCTGAAAGTACATCTCTTCCCCGTCAACAAAGCTGTGGACTCCTCACATGACCCCTTCCAGGAGAGCCACGTGGGTCCCGCACCTCCACGGGGTCAGCAGACCCTCCTGTGCATGGCCACACCCTCTGTGCTTCCCAACAGCAGAGGACTGAGCGCAAAGTACCTGTTCACAGGACATCCCCGCCCAGGTGAGGAATTCAGGGTACAGACTATCTCATTTGTTTCCTCTGCATTCTTGACCCACAGCAGACACTTAATAAATATTTTTATTAAAACAAGGAATGACCAAGTGCTTCTGACTGCAGAATGTGTGTGCAAATGCCAGCTCTTCCTTGGACCTTTCTCGGTACTCTTCATGGAAACTAACAAGTTACGTGTCTCCACATAAGGAAGTATCTTTTAAGATTTGCCCAAGCAGGCAAAAATTCAGTGTCAAAATTCAAAATTTCTCCCTAGTTAAAAGTCTCTCACTGCCATACTGTGACAAACACACATTCTCCCAAATGTTAGCTTTAATCTAATTTCTAAAATAAAACCATAGAGTAAGTAGGATTCAAAGACACAAAGAAAAAAGTATATTAAAGCACCCTCATGTACCTGTTGATAGAAGAAATTCAGAGTTGGCTTGTCTTCAGTAAACTGGTTTAGAAATCCTTTTGGCAAATAACGAATTCTCAATTCATATCTAAAAAATAATTCACAAAATAGAACAATTAGAAATAAGTAATTTTCTCAGTTCATAGTCTGTAATTACAGCATTATTGTGAGTATGGCATAATCAATTACTCAAAAATATTATTTTAAAAATAAGCTAAAATACAATGAATTTTTAAGCATCAATTTTCAAACTTTTCAGCACAAAGACGTGCACCTCAGTGTCCAGAGCTCAGTGACCCTGCAAGGGGACAGAGCAGGAAAGAAGCCCAGAAGGCACCCAGTCTTAGCAGTCACTGTCCACCCCGGGGCAGGGGCGTGCGGCACCTCCTCCCACCTCCCCCGACGGCTGACCTCAGACGCATGGAATCACACGGAACGTACTCTTTCACGTTTGGCCTGTGTTCACTCACTGACATGCTTGTGAGGCTCGGCGTATCTAGAAGCTGACGGCCACTCCTAGCTCCTAGTATTGCGTGAAATACCACATCAATGCTAAGGGCCATTTGAGTTATTCCTGCTTTTTTGGCTATTATGAGGATCCTGCTATAAACACTCTTGTATTTCCTCCTCTAAGCATAAACTAGTTTAATTGTTCAGGAAGCCACACTTCAAGAGTGGTCGAAACAAATTTCACCGGCGTGCTCTCTCCGTCTCTCTCTCTCCCCCCCGTGTGTGTCCTTTGGTGAACGAGTGTACGCACTCCTGCTGGGCACACGGGGACGGACTGGGGGTATGATGCACACACACACCTGCGTTAGCAGATGCTCCCGATGGGGAGCTGAAGAAGCCACGCCAGTTTCAAGTCCCACCAGCATGCAGTGTTCCGGACCCTCTCCGCCCCCAGCTCCACCCGGGTTTCTCTTTCGCTGTAGCCACTGATATTTACCGCAATAAGTGCAGAGTGGACTGGGAACAGCCTCATCTGATGACTGGCCATTCGGCACAATCTCCTTCTGTGAAACATCCGTTTCTTCTAAAGGGCCGTGGGTCCCCTCCTCCCCAGACCCCAGCCGCCTGACACATTCAGGGTGTGAGGTCACTGTTAGACTCCTAGCTTCTGCTGCTCCAAGACTTGTCTTGCACTCTCTTGATGGTATCTTGTAAAAATTATTTTACAAATCTTTTTATTTTAATGCTACCTATTGAGGAAGAAAGTCCATAATTTTAACGCAGCCCTATTTATTCTTTTCCTTTTTAGGAAATTCTTTTAGTGTTTTGTTTATCAAATATTTGCCTGCCCAAAGGTTATAGGAAGATCTGTTTTTTCTAAAGTTTTATTTACTGATGTTTAAAAAAGTGTAATAGTCTCACAAGGAAAACATGCCAACAAAGTAGTAACACAATTCTTTTGGTTAAGAGTGGAAAAAAATGCAAGGTACACACACACAAGTTCTGCTAAGAGCGTGAAGTGTCCATCTTCATTAAAACACGCAGCTGCCCAATGATGCGGTTCCCTTCTGCTTCTCCTCAGAACGAGGCCAACAACCTACTGCAGACACTGTACATGGGGCGGTCCTCTGTGGACCACACTAGAGTTCACGGACTACCAAGGCCTTCCCAGGCCCTCGACGTGCACTACTTCTCCTGCGCCACATCACCGTCAGGGGACAGAAGTGGAGTGAGTCACATTTAGCAGACTAGGAAGACGGAGCTCGGCAAGAAGCAGCAATCGGGCCCGAGGCTGCGCGTCTGGAATCTAGCAGGACCCAGGAGGCTTTTGCTAGGAATGCTATCGCATGTGACGATAAGGAAACAGACGCCAGATCAAACACTGGGCTGCCCGGCTGCACATCCCGGCTGTGACCAGCCAGCAGCCCGACGATGCTGACGACGGCCTCAGTGGACACTTCAGGACCACTCGGGGCCTGACAGTGGTGGTGATAAGGACGTGACCCTTGGCCTCCCTGTACTCAGCAACGGCCCTGACAGAAGCAGGAAGAACGTGGGCTCTGGACCGGGACCGCCCAGGCTGGGGGGACTCCGGCTCCGTGGCGCACCCACGGTCTGCCATCGCCTCGCTGAGCCTTGGTCACAAGGATGTTGGGAGAAGTGAGTGAGTTAGTGAGTGCAGAACCCCAAGCACACTCACTGGCACACAGTGACCGCGGGTTCCACGGCTCACTTATGACATTAGCAGTCACTCCACAAATACCGATTCCAGCACCAACCCCAACCTAGGCACAGTTCCGAGGGTTGGGAAGACACCAGTGAATAAAATAGGCCAAGTGCCAGCCCTCGGAAAGTTTATATACAATTTGTGGTGAAAGTGAGACGGCAAATACACAAGTATCTATGAGCTGGCAGTAAATGTGACACAGATAAATAAACAAGATAAGGGGAGTCACAAGTGACGAAGTATTACTCTGCACGGGTAGCGAGCAGAGGACACTCTGATTCAGTGAGATCTGAACGAAGACCTGCGGGGAGGAAAGGCGTCCTTCAGTCATGCGCAGGGACAAGAGTTCTGCTCTGATGGAAGAGAATGGGGGCGGCCCTGAGGCGAGAGGATGCGTGGGAAGGCGAATGCAGCCAGAGCCCACTGAGCACGGGCGCTGAGTAGGAGGGCTGCGGGGAGGAGCAGGACCGGGAGGTGGCAGGTCCCGGAGGCCCCCGCACAGCAGGACTACGGGGCTCAGAGTGCTGTGAGCAAAGCAGGGTCATCGCAGGATGGACATTTCTCAGACCGGACGGGCGACACTGTGGAGGACAGACTACAGGGTCCAGAGGAAGAAGCAGGAGGCCTGGAGGCGAGCGCAGTACCCTGGCTGAGAAGTACTGACCTTGTTTTCACTGATGATAGAAAATGTCAGGGCATTAGATAAGTGGCCCAAGGTCCCACAGGTATGAAGTGGCAGACAGGGATCCGTCTGCAGCAAGTACACGCACGAAGGCCACAAAGCTGAATGAAAGCAAGAGAGGGTCCCGACGGCTCAAAAACAGAGGAAAAGAACTGACCTGACACATGTGCAGGGAGCCTAGCTCTTCAGATCGTGAGAAGGATTCTGCTCCCTGCTTCAATCTGTGGTGTCCCGCATACCTGCCCCCCACAGCCCGGCTGAACTGCCCGAGCTTGCCTGATCCAATAGCATTCCATCGCTCCGGCTCAGTCCTTAACCACAGCACCCAACCCCCACAGCCTACTGGCCCGTGAGGGCTGACATCCCCACTCTCCTCCCGTCCACGAAACTAACCGTTCTCCTTACCCTTCTGTTACTATTCTAAGAGCCTGACAGCATCCTGAAACACATTTCTCCATTCTGCTATATGCCATTCCATGGATTTCGGAATAGCAGCTAAATATAACATGCCCCAAATAAATAATCCTTTTGCTTCTTCTAAGTAATAACTTCCTATTAAGGCCACTGAACTAACCTCCTCCGTCTTACCACCCACAGTGAGCACCAAGATACCCGTAAACTAGCCAACTAATGGCGGGGAGGAGTAGGAAGTGTTGGACAAAGAATCTGTTAACCCTGATACTGAGAAGGGTCAGCTAGCCAGTCTGTGTGTAGTGAAATAAACAAAGTACGACTTTCAGAAACAACACAGATATTGTTGTTTCTTGGTGGGCCTTGCAAATAATGTGGTATGGACAGCTCTTTCTTACAACAGACCTCCATTTAAAAATCCTCAAAAGAAGCATGGAAATAGAAATTCATCATTAGGCAAAAATTATAGCAGTAATAGCTGTAAGAAAGAATCATCAATGGTACTGAGATCAGTGGGTGAAAATCAGTAAGAAACAGAGTATCTGCATAGTCTCAACATAGGTACCCTCCCAGCAGGTATTTAATCACAAAGGAGAAAACAGTGACTTTACAGGGCAGAAACCTGGCCACCACCTTAAACCAAATGATCCAAGTTACAAACACCTGTACAAAGGAGTCACATCATCCTCACAGACTTCCCGATAAGATGCACCGTGACGGCTTCCACAGCCGGGCTGTAGTGTTCTTGCAACAACACGCCACCTCAACGTCACCATGAAAAAACCCCAGACTAGCCCAAATGGAAGGACACGGTACAAACGACCAGCCAGTATTCTTCAAAAGTGCCAAGGTCATGAAGGACACAGACGGAGGAACTGTCCCGGCTTAGAGAAGACTCAAGGGGACCGTGAACGGCCACATGGTATCCTGGACCAGGACAGGGACGTTAAGTGGGACAATTGTGGAAATCTGAGTAACATCTGTTGGTCAGTGAATAGTACCGTGTCAACGGTAAGTTCCTGGTTTCAATTACTGCACCATATTTATGCAAGTTCCAACATTCTAGGGAAGCCCGGTGAAGGATACACAGGACTCCTGTGTACTATTCTTCCAACCTCTGATACATACTGAGAACAAAAAGAAATCCACAGACTGTTCCATAACCGAGGTAACAACACCCACCGGAACCGCTCTCCAACCGGCCCGGCCAGAGTCAGGCTGCAGCTGCAGAGCCACCGGAAACGGACAGAAACGGACCTATCTTCCTGCTGCTCATGTCTGGGGCAGAAGCATCCGGTCAATGTTTAATTAACAGGCCAGCAAAATGAAGGTCCATCATCGTTTTAAAGGGATCACTTCCAAACCTGCCAGAGTGCTGTGCTGTTTTTCTGCTTTAAATCCCTGCAATGTGGGATTCCAACAGAAAACCTGCTTTTAAATGAAGGCACGTGCAGACTCGGTGTCATTTCAAGGTGACATCAGAAATTAGGAAACATAAATGAAAGCTTCCTAAACTATCATTATTCATTTTCATTTGCCATCTTTGAACACTGGCCCCTTGCCTCTCTCTAAAAGACTTTCTCTCTTGCCAAGGACCGAAAGCAGGCGTGTCCTTGCAGAGTGAGGGGCTGCTACTCGGCAGTGGCTGGGCAGTGCTAAGCAGGAGCGCAGGCACCCCACATTGGTGACGACGAGGAGGACGCTCCTCACCTGCTCAGCAGAGCCCCCATGGTACTGTCACAGGCCACGCGAGCCATCGCTCAGACCCAGCCCTCGAAGTCCTGGATTCAACATCACGGAGGATGGGACCATTTCCCCCAAAGCTCTGACAGTCTATTTATATCTGACGAAGCCAAACAGACCACTCTACATAGTTGACTCCGGATAACTGAAATCTAATTGCCAAAATTTGGTTCATTAAAAAGACCTAAGTGCAGAACTTTAAAGTTGAAACCTATCTGGTGGAAATCTCTCCAAACCGCAGGCCACTGTTTGCTGCGTATTGATTAGGACGGTATTGTGACTGAGACCTTTGTGGCTGAACTCAGGACCCTGACAACGACTCCTGCTCCCTCCTGGAGTCCGAGCCCCGCCTCAGAACCCGAGGGCTCTGCACGTCCCTGGGACGTCTCCCGTATGGAACCTGGGGGCGAGGGGCGAGGAGGGGGCAGGCTGCTCCTCCTGGAGAGGAGAGGCTCTGGCTGATTCCCCTCTGGTCCTTTCCTTAGATCAGCCACACTGTCTTACTCAACTGATGTGTTCCCAACAATATTCTTTTAGGGTTTTTTTTTCTTCACTTTATAAAAGCTTACCATGTTGTATATCATCTTCTTTTTTTTTTAAATTGAGGTAATATTCACGTAACCAAAAAAATAGCCTTTTTATAAAGTGTGCAGCTCAGGGGTCCTTAGTGTCCTCATGACACTGTGCCGGGAAACTCCATCTGTCAGGAGGTTACGCAGCTAAGACTCAGCCATCCTGCTGCACGTCCCTTCCGTTCACTCATTTTCACTCGTGTGACCTCCTGGCATCTCCAGCCCATGCAGCAGCCTGAGTCTCTCAAGGACAAAACCTGAAGTGGAAGTGCGGGACTGTGGGGTGCGTAACGCCTCGGGGTTCACCCATTAACCTTCTCACAGCAGTGTGGCCAAGAGCCTGCTGGAGCCACCCCGCTCTCTGCCGTCAACAACTTACTTTTCTGCCGTGCGGAGAGTTACAGACGGATCTTGGGGTCCAGATTCTCATCTCCCTAACGGGCTAATGAAGCCGACAGCAGCTGCCCGTGATTACTGCCAGACTTGCTCTTCTACAACAACACCGTCGTGTCTCTGGCCCACTGAGTGAATGGTCTACAACTTTCATATCAACCAGGAGAACTCCTGACACCATCTTTTTTTGTTCGTTACATACGTTGCAAATATCTCTTCTCAGTTGCAACTTGCTTTTGCCCTTTTAAAAATATACCTTTTTGATACACAGAAGTTCTTTACCTTAATAAAGTCAAATCTGCTGTTATTTCCTTTTATAGTGAACATTTTGGGGCATTAAGTCTTCCTACTCTAGGACCAGAGACACATTCAACTCCAGCTTCCCTTGAACTTTTTTCTCACCTGATCCATCTCAAGTGGGTTTCTGTGTGTTATTGGAGGTAGGATCTAACTTTGTTGTTATTCTTCCCACAAGGACAGCTGTTTATCAAACCAGCGCTTTGTCTCTGCAGGGGCGAGGCATGACGCCTCTGTAAGACCCACTGCCCGCCACAGCCAGAGCCACACTGTGTGCCGCGAGCTAGCTTACAGAGGTGTTGAAAGAGCTGAGGACCCAGGTGAGCAAGCTTCTACCTCACGATTATTGGGCAATATCAACAGATCCTATAGCAGACGGCACCCAAAAAAAAGTCTATGTTCAAAAACCTCCCGGGAATGAAAACTGACATCCAATTATTCTGGTGAATCCTGGCACTTTCAGTTGAATAAGCCCTTACTTCTCAGGACTAAAGCCAGGCATGCGGCTGCCCACACAGAGCCACCGATAAACTGAGAAGATGCCTGCCAGTTGAGGGGAAAACATGACCAATCGTTTCATTTCCCATGCGTATGTGTCTTACACAGGAGTAGAGAACAGCTGAGTACGTGCACTCCACTCTCTACCCACAGGGGCGGTAGGAGCTCGAGGCCTCTCGGAGCCACTGGTTCTTATAAGTAAAACCGCAAAAGGGGAGTACCCACCCACTTGATAAGACTATCATAGTAAGAATTAACTTTGATAAAGTAAGCCAAGTGCTTTGCACAACGCCAGTCACAACGGGGTAGTAAGCAACGTGTGTGAGTGTGAAAGCACTGCTATGGACACACACTAGTGGGGTGGTGCCTCTTGGATTGTCTTACACTTTCACTGCCACTAATTCAACGTTCACTTAAAAAGTTTGTACTGGGTGCCTAGTACATACCAGACACAACTAACTAGAAATGAGGAACAGATCAGGGAGTAAGACCAAGTCCCTGAGGGAGGAAAGTCATCTGGTGGGTCAGCAGTGGGCCCTACAGACAGAATGGTCAGAGAAGACCACAGGGAAGAGGGGACCACGGAGCACTTGCCCCACATGATGGGAGGTCCAAGCCATGCTGGAAACGGTAGAGAAGCACATTCGCCAGAGTCCCACCAGGTACAAAGACTCCAAGGAACAATACGCTTGGCTTGTTTGAGAACCAGTAAGAGAGCCGTGCGGCCAGGATGGAGCAGGTGGAAAGTTATCCAAGATAAAAGTCTGCCCCATTCACCAGGCGAAAGCTGGCAGCAGAGAAGATCCTGACCCAGTAGCTCTGAAAAGGGAGCACCGAAATGTCTGGTGCAAGCCGCTGGAGCACAGGAACAGGAGCGAGAGCGAGACAGGGTGGGCTGAGAGATGATCAGGAACTCTGGAGTTGGCTCCAGGTATGAGGAGGAGCTACTGGAATCTTCTGCAGAAGTGACTGACATATTTCATCGCATGTACATATTTTTAAAGACTCTTCAGCAAATCCTATTAGCTCTACCTTAAAAAACCCTTGTACAACTGCTTCTCACTCCTTCTATTACTGCTCCCCCAAGCCACCAGCTTCTAGGATTTTTGTCTGGGTTAGGCAGTTTACTGGTTTTCTGTGTCTATACAATGAAAGTGTGAGTTCCATGCCAAAGGCTGGTCTACAGAGAGAAAAAAGAGGAAAAGAGGTCACTGGAGCACCCAAATTTAAATGCTAAGCAGGAGAAGACAGTGAATGGTCAGTAAAGTAGGAGGGTCGGGCATGCACGAAGCGTGGAACGTCGTCAGGTAAGAAGCGACTGACAGCGTCAGCGCCTACCGGAAGGTGGGCTGGAGGACGAAGGGGAAGAGCCCACGGGAGGTGTGGAACGGGGCAGCACAACCAGACCCTCCGCACACTGGGAGTTTTACTTTGAACCATGAACTCTTTAGGAATGTGTTTTCCAACTGATTAATACACTGTCATGTGCAGGACTCCGTATTTCCACATTCGAAAGGAGAGTGAAAAACATAATTTAAAAAATGTTTACTTACTAGTGTTTTCTTTTTAATTATTAGGAGAGGTAAATTTTATTTTTTCATTACTATTTTTTGCTTCATATATTTTGAGAAATGTCTTTAGGAACTTAATAAGTTTAACAGTTCCAACTATTTCTACTCTTCATAAACTCTTATGAAATGAGCCTATTATTACGTGTGGTTGCCCTCCATATCCCTAAGAATGCTTTTCTGTCTTGAAACTTTTTAAATAGGATATTAATAAAACAATACCAATCCCCTCATCCCCCTGGTTAATAGATAGGAAAATTCTTTCTATCTATCCATCCATCTTTCTACCCATCTATCCATCCATCATCTTTATCCATCCATCCATCCCTCTCTCATATCTATCCATCTATCCACTGATCCACCTAACTTTCTATCCATCTCTCCATCCATCCACCTTTCTATCCATCTATCCATCCCTCTCTGTATCTATCCATCCACCCTTCTATCCATCCATCATCTCTATCCATCTTTCTATCCCTCTATCCGTCCATCCCTCTCTATCCATCCATCTATCCATCTCTCAATCCATCTCTCTCCATCTATCCTTCTATCTAACCATCCACCCTTCTACCCATCCATCATCTCTATCCATCTTTCTATCCATCTATCCATCCATCCCTCTCTGTACCCATCCATCCATCCATCTTTCTACCCATCTATTCATCCACCCACCCACCATCCACCTTTCTATCCATCCATCTTTCTATCCATCTATCCATCTCTCTCTGTATCCATCCATCCATCCTTCTATCCATCCATCATCTCTATCCAACTATCCATCCATCCCTCTCTGTATCTATCCATCCATCTTTCTATCCATCCATCTCTCTCCATCCATCCTTCTATCCATCCACTCTTCCATCTAGCCATCCATCCACCACCCATCTTTATACCCATCCATCTCTATCTATCCATCCATTCATCATCTCTATCCATCCATCTCTCTATCATCTATCCATCCAGCCCTCTCTGTATCTATCCATCCATCCGTCCATCCATCTTTCTATCCATCCACCCACCATCCAACTTTCTATCCACCCACCATCCATCCATCTCTCCATCCTTCTATCCATCCATCCATCCACTACCCATCTATCCATCTTTCTATCCACTCATCATCTCTATCCATCCATCCATCTTTCTATCCATCTATCCATCCAGCCGTCTATCCATCCATCTCTCTATCCATCCATCTAGCCATCCTTCTATCCGTTCACCCATCCATCCTTCTATCCATCCATCCATCCACCCGCCTACCAACCATCTATCTAAATGGAAGTTAAACAGAATAGAACGCCTCTGGATGAAAACCTTAGACTTCAGTGTACTAGGTGAGGCTGGGTATGGTTTTATGAAGTACATGTGTAGACCTATATGTAAATGGTTCTGAGACACGTACATATGCATGTGTCCTGAGTCTTAAGGTAAAATGTGTCTTCCTGTAAGTCACATAAAAATGTCTTCGGCGTCACTGTTTTAGACGCCCATCGTAAAGAGCAGATAGCTAGCTTCTGTTTTCTGATCACACACTAACAGTCTCTGCCCAGTTACTGTCAGTCTGCTTGAGCTTACTTCCAAAGTCTAGTGACTGCTCTTTGTCCTGCTTTCTAGTCCCTTCTCTCCTTCCGATGTTTCCCTAACACCCACTCACCCACTTACTGTTTAGGTTATAAAATCTACTTCTAATGTTTCACGGCTGTCCTAATATACAATTTTATTTTTATTTTATACATTTTATATTTTATACATGATTTTAAAACGTGGTTGACAGAGCTTTAATTCTGATCACCTTTCTTCTGACATGCATCCACTATATGGGTTCTGCTTTTTTAATATAAAAAATCAGTTCTTATCATTATTTGTCTTTAGAGCCAATGCTTATTTTTATCTACCCAGTTTTGCATCTGAATCCCTCCTTTGGAAATCATTATCCTTTTTCCTGAAGTATATTTGTAGGAGGTTCCTTTGGTGGTAAACCCTCTGAGGAAAGTACCTGTGTCACCCTGCTCTTGAATGATAACTGAATCTGACGAACAAATACAGGTTGCTAGGTACTTTTTCTCACCACTTGGAAAGAACTGTGGAGAATTGTGCATTTTTCCCCAGTTGCTTTTAGCATCATCTCTTTTTCTTTTGTACACAATTTGACTATAATCCACCGAAGTGTAGGTTTATTTCATTAACCCTGCTTGGGATCTTTTTTTTTTTTTTTTTTTTTTTTTTTTTTTTTTTTTTTTTTTTTAAAGATTTTTTATTTATTCATTTGACACAGAGAGAGAGATTACAAGTAGGCAGAGAGGCAGGCAGAGAGAGAGGAGAGAGGAGGAAGCAGGCTCCCTGCTGAGCAGAGAGCCCGACGTGGGCCTCGATCCCAGGACTCTGGGATCATGACCTGAGCCGAAGGCAGCGGCTTTAACCCACTGAGCCACCCAGGCGCCCCCTGCTTGGGATCTTATGTTAGTCCTACACCTGAGGACATACGGTATTTGCCACTTCTAGAAAATTCTCAGCCATTATCTCTTTGAAATATTTCCTTTTCCTCATTCTTTCTATTCTCTTTGAGAGACCCTTGCAGAAATGCGTTGACCTTCTCATTCTTCATGTTACATAATGTGCTTTCATAGCTTCCACATGTTGATCTCTGTGTGCTATCTTTTGGGAAAATTTTCTCAGATCCACATTTCTGTTTACTAATTTTTCAGCTAGATCTAATTTGCTGTTTTATCCATCCAGTGGTTTCTAGAACATGTGTTTGGTCCTTTTTCAAATCTACTTATTTTCAGAATAGTCTCCTGTTCCTTACGGACACTTTAAGTTCCGCCTCCTTTGGCGTGCACAAACAGGCAGCATGAAGCCTGACCCTCCCAGAAACACCCACAGGGACCACCTGTGCCTCCAGCTCACTGCCCACGCACCTTCACTGATCTTACCTGCCAGGCTACCTCTTGGAGCTAAGACCACAGTATTCCTCCTGAGATGGGAATGTACATTTCAAAAGCCTGCACTATGAAGTCAGCTACATTCAAATCAAAGCTGTGTCCCGAGCTCTCTCTGTAATTGGAACTTAAATCAAGTTTGTTGCCTACGTCCTCTGTCTTTACCTCCTAAGACCGGGGAGATCTTCGTGATGTACACCTTTTACAAGCTGCAAATGTAGATTATAAAGTGCACACAGCTGGCCTGGCGCCAGGCTCCAGCCACTCTGTGCTGACAACACGGCAGTGGCATCACAGTCACCACCTCCGTCCGCGTCAGGTTCAGCACTGCATTCGGCAAAGTTCTACCTCGCCCAGGTTATGCTTGCTTTGCTTTTGAGGGTTCAGGCTCCATGAAAGAGAACAGTGCCCACTCAATATTACTTGAAATTAAGCAAAATAAATTGGCTTAAAGAACAGAAACAGACCTTGTATATTCAGAGGTCTACATTCAACAGACGTTTTACTGAGCACTAGGGATACCATCATAACGAAGCATGCCTCTGACACATCTGTGTAAATTGAGAAGCTAATAAAAACACTTGCAGGTATTTTTAGCTAACTTTTAGGTATTCTTAGCTTTTAAACACTCATTTGACTGGCGAAATAGCTGGAGCTCACGTCTCTGCTGGCCACTGATGTAACCCAACCCAACTACATTATCTTGGACCATCCTGTTAGTTTGGTCAGGTCCAGCTGTTTGATAAACTGGAAAATACAAGTACGTTTCTCTGGTAAACTGTAATTAGGACAAGACTGTATTTGACTAGGGATTTATTAACTTTCGCATGTTTTTCTTTTCAAATGTGTTTCCTATCAATTTAGGTTGCTGGACTGAAAGTGACCAAACTGAGCAGTGTCCCCAATCCACAACCGCCTCTGTCTCCGTGGCCGTATTTACAAAAACGAGGGCACTGTGCACGGGGCCCACCTTCTTTCACACTCTAGTGTTTTACACATACAGCTTCCTGCTAACATGCTGCTTTGCTTAACAGTGGAAAATATTATTATTTGCAGGGGAGAGAACCAGAGAAAGGGCAATTATAGAGAATTCTTTTAATTCACCTTCAATCATGTCAGTTGCATGGAGGTCAGTACGAGTCGCTACCTAATTTAATGTAGTACGTGAGCATCAAATATACACCCACTCTTTTCAGGTGAGCCAGAGGTTACCGGGCACCACGGAGCAAGACACACTGCCCATTAATGAGACAATTAGGTGTGGTCTCCTCGGGGCTCACGAAGTCCTGCTGCACAAAAGGATGCTAACAGGACAGAAAGGAAAGGAATGAGGAATTGAGCTCTTCCAGCCCAGGCTGAAACGAAGTAGTCCTGACAAGAGAAGTGTGACTAGCCAAAGGCTGTCACCACAGAACCCATCAGATGCTCAGGCAGTCCCAAGTCGGTGGTGCCACAAAGACAGAGTGAACAGAAGTCTAGAAGAGATCACTGGTTAATCATTACCAGCCAATTTTATTTATACAGGAGTTGTAATTACAGTCAGTATGAAAATTAAGCAAAGACATTCATCCTCTTGTGTGTGATTTAATATGCAAAACAAATCAAGTGTGAGTCACACCAAAGTAGGTATGTAATCTTACTTCCACTCCTCTGGTGGGTGTGCAAGTTCATACTTCTCCCTCACATTGGAGACACCCATATCCAAATGGAGCCAGTGAACCTCCTCTGACCGCAGGTGACTGAGGCGAAATCCATAGCAGGCCACGTGCTTTACTTTGTGACTGTCCACTATCTTCTGAATGATGCCCTAAAACATACCCCCCACAAAAACGACTGTTATAAACAAAAAAAAACTGTATGCTAAAAATTAATGCAATGTTCATTTCTTTTAGTTAGTTATCAGAAATCTTTGGTAAAAAGAGTATCAAGTTAAATAAATTACTTAATTTTTCTTAGGAACCTTTTTTCTCAAATAGTATTTTTATGAACAAGGAAAAGTTTAAAAAAGAACAACACAAAATGAGCCTCTTCGCTTTTCTTTAGTGATAAACAAGGCATGGAAACTTACAATACATTCCTGCAGCTCTACCTCTGCTTCATCCCCAAAACCTGACAAAGCATTCCGGCCACCCTCTGGACGTCACTTGCTGAGAACTAGACTGAGGGCAGGCTTCCACTTTCTGAAGCCAGGACAACATCTTGTTCAAGACCAGGCTGCACTTAAATGTCATTTCTTAGGAAACACATTTAGAAACATACAACGAAGGCCACGCTTCTGGTAAAATTGATGACGTATGAGAAGCTACTTGGTTGGGCCCACCCCATCTGCTATATGCTCTCTATAGATTACAACACCACAACCTAAAACAGCCCCCAAACCTAGTGCTCCGAACACACGTGCCCATGAGTTCAGAGATGAACGTGGCAGGGAAGGCGGCTGCACCAAGATGAAGCTTATCCTGGGACTAGGAAAGGGAAGCAGTAGCCCGGGGTCTTGGCCTGTGCCTGCAAGGCTGTGGAAGTCACATGTGTATATGGATGTAAATGGGCAGCACATATGGAAGCCTCACATGGGAATATGACAGAGCCCATCTGCTTCCTTACATGAGGGTGTACTAATCACAGTCCACTGCACTCTTCTCAATGGTTCAGGCCATTCATAATTTTTAATGATGCTGATATTAACATGAAAATGACTGCTAAAGAAAATCATCACTGTTTTTTTTTTAATCAGCAATTAACAGAAGGTATCATATTACTTGCAATCTAAGACACATCTTAAAAAGTTCCTACGCACACTAAGCATTTCTCTATTAGGGCATGATGCTGTTGATAATAAGGATGTTCCTATCCCTACTCCTGAGAAAAGAGAAGTAACACGTATTACACATGCGAAATCTGTCGAGGACCCAGCGTGTCTGCGCTAAAGGCATCACACGGCACCTGCCCGTGGCCAGCCTCCCTTTCAGACCACTGGATCCCAGAAAAAGGCTGTGTATCAAGCATGGGAGAGTGACAGGGGAGGGAGGGAGTCAACGTGGCCTCGGGGAGAAAGCATGGACAAAGGATCGGGCTGGAGGAGTCAAAGGCCGCTCTGTAGAGCAGACGAGTTCTCCGTGGGACAGGAAGGATGCGTGCAGCCTACAGAAGTCTGGGTGACACTGCAGCAGGTATAAATGTCCTTCCTGGCTTTTGGATTCAAGGCCCAGAATTTCTGATGGGGCCACCATGAAGGACCCTGCAGCCTGTGTCTACCTGAGGGCACCCAGCCAAGGGGCAGCGGGAGCCGAAACCCAGCCCACCCCCTAGTCGTCGCCTCATGGGCTCCGGGGTGGGGGATCTGCCTAGAAGAGAAATTCGTCTCCAGTAATTCTCTCAGAGGCAACTTCTGCAGCTTCTCCTTGCCAACAACACAAATCCCTGAGCTGCACAGGACAGGTGCTGGCGCCTCTTTCAAATTCCCACAGAAGTGCTTTGTCTTCCTGTCCCATCTCTGCCAACGCGCCACCAAGTGCACACCGATGCCGGCTGCCCTCGCGAAGGCTCGGGTTAGCGCATCTTCTCTTTCCTCCACAGCAGCTCACTAGCAGCTAGCCGATTCCAGAGCCACCTCTCTCCTGTTAGGGCCGCAGTTCACGTGCGCATCTGTCCCCAACCATCTGTCTCAGGAGGTCTATCCTTTGGGCACGGCCCGTTCCTGACCGTTGCATGTGCCATCAACAGTCTGGGAGAAATCCCACCTTTCTGGATGCCTTCCCTGATGACCCCTAGCAAAGGTTATCTTCATGACCTCTCAGGGAATGGGCACCCAGGTGCCCACCTGCAGACAGGCAAGTGTACAGATGCTTAGTTCAGAGCTGTGGAGCCCAGGGGAAAAGCGGGCTCCCAATCTGGAGTTTTATGGGATAGAGACAATTTTAGTCCATTCACTTGATCGCACTACCTGAAGACACCCAGAATGACCTCAGGTTCGGCTTTGATGAACAAAGAATTCCTATCCTGCAGGACCTCCTGATTAAACAAGGTTGCAACTTTCACTTTCCACTAAAAAATTAAAAGCAATTAACACAGAGACATTTCCCTTTATTTCATGTTTTGCTTTTTCATTATGCTTCCATATTGTTTTGTCCTATTTCTCTAGAATTCCTGAATATCTCATTGCTGACTCAGTTTGAATGGCAGCCAAGATGATGAATATACAAGGACTTACATATTTGAAGCTCAGTACATACACCAGTAACTTAAATAATTTTGAGAACTAAATATTTGGTTCTGCATAACTGAATAAAAACTTTGAGAACTAAACATTTAGTAAGGAATGCATACTCAGAAAACAACAACATTACTACCATGTGGAAACGTGTGCGTGTGTTATTTCTGGAATACATACATTTAGAAAAGGACCTCCAGGGAGATAACAGGACAAGGGTTTATCATATGCCACTAATGGCAGCTGAATTAAATTTAAATTTCTCATCCTGGCTTTGATGTCCCATGACAATCCCACCCTACAGTATATAAACCTACTCAGCTACTTTGAAATATCCCTTTACTCATCTACATCATGTTCCAGTACTGGGAAATAGATAATCTTCCCGATTAATTTTCACATGAGATATTCACAGGGAAAGAATTCTTCTTGAGGATGAAAGACTCTAGCCAGTGTGTGCACTGTGCTTCTGTCCTATCAGGAAGACAGCACGCAGCCTCCAGAGCCTGCCACTCCGGATGGACGTTTCTCTTCTTGCTGGCTTCCTTGCTCTGGGGAGAACGGGAAATGAGATGCAATCCTGCTCAAACGAGCTTCTGGCCAGCACCACACATGGGCCGCAACGCTGCTTAAAAACAGACGCACTGCGTCAAAAGCAACTTAAAATGTGACATTTTGGAAGTATGGCCACCAGGGAAACTAGAGCAATTAGACTTGGCACATAATGTCAGAGACTGTCCTTCATCTCGTGCCGATGCTGGGTAAAATCAATCTTCAAGTGTTTATTGGTGCGATGGACCATAGAAGGGGGCGCATTTCATTGCTGTTACATTTTACCACTCCCTGATTGCGTACTAGTAAGATGACACTGTAATTTCATTTTTAAAAGTTCTTTTTATGATTCTGCTTGGTTCAACTTGGTCACTTATCTTTTAGACAATGCTCTGGAGAGAAATCATGACCTTTCCACTGGTAGAAAGAAATGCTGCAAACCGATCCATCGTGTCTATTCACTCCTGAATGTTCACTCACTCATTCGGTCGGTGAACACGCACGCATCTAGCCTGCATATGATGGGTGAGACAGAACCCTTACTCCCCGAAACCTTAGTGTAGAAAGAGAGAGGTGATGCTGCACACATACGCGAGCGTGAGCAGTCTGTGGGGAAGGCAGCAACAAGGTCACAGGAGACGTCTGCTATGTCTCGCTGTTTTCTCACAGTGATTACGAGAGAGACCTGTGCTGTTAACAGCGCTCATCGCTTGCTCCCAGGACTTACAAGTGCAATCATCACTCCTGATCTGTTTGTTACAATGTCCAGCCGTTATTTTTCTGCGTCTCTCTTTCAGATGCTCTTCACGGTAAGGAAACCAACCGCTGTTACTGTTGGTTCAGCATTCACCCAGAAGTCAGCCCCAAAGTCCTCCGAGACAAAGCGCATCTGTGTCTATTTGCTCCCTACTGCTGCTCTAACAGATGACCACAAACTTCTGGGCTTAACAGAGCACAAACATATACTTCTCAGTGCTGTAAGATCACAAGTCTGAAGTGGATCTCACTGGGCTAAAATCAAGGTGTTGGCAGGGATGTGCCGCTTTCTGGAAGCTCTAGGCTGGCCTTCTCCGGCTGCCAGAGGCCCCTCCATGCATCCTCAGAGCCAGCAGCACTGCATCCAACCCTTTCTCTGCGGTCCCCTCCCTCTGACCACAGCTGGAAAAGCCTCTGACCAAAGCAGCTCCTCATCTCCCCCATCTCAAGATCATCTTCATCTTGGTCACATCTTCAAAGTCCCTTCTGCCGTGGAAGGTCACGTATGCACCGGTTCTGGATTAGGACGTGGACCTCTTCAGGGGCTATTATTCTGCCTACCACAGTCGCCATCTCTAAGGATCTAGTGACAGAGAATTCTTTCTCATGCTTGTGCAGTCACATGTTCTTAACACTGTTTTGGAATCTGTTTTCTTCCTTGAGGTTTTTCTTTCTAGTTTCTTCCTGGATGACACTCTCCCTCCATTAAAGGAACAATTTAACTAAAATCTCTGTAGTCCTTTCCTGCACCAAAATCAATTGAATACACAGTGGTCAGTGTTCAAGTTTTTAAATGCACATTCACCTGATCCTCTAACAGAGAGAAAAAGTTTACATTTGAAAATGGAGACATACGCATAAGGCATCAGTGACAACACTAACAATAGACCCTGGCGACCATGGGAGAGACCACGGGGCTACTGCACACAGAGGCCTCCAGGCAGCCGTCTGTGGCTGAGCTCGGGGAAAACTGCCTGCTGGATGCCTTCCCCTACCGCCACCAGCCATTCTTAGCACAGCACAGCTCTGTTCACAGAGCTCCTAACTTCCACAAACTCTCAGAATCCCAAACTGCTCACGGTTTGCCCACTCCGATCAGAAAGCTGAATTTAAATTGATCGGAATGTTTCTCTCCACTATTATTCTTCCCACTACCAGCTCGGTTACAATAGTCCTAATCCACTACATTCACCTTTGAGCAAACTACAGGACTGAATTTCTTGGGCTCACTGCCTCTCACAGGTTCAGGTAATTACATCACCTTCCTCTAGAGGTTCGTGACAAGCGCGGAAACCTCGGAGAGTACTATACAGTCAGGAAAGGGCCTTGAGCTTGTTAGTAACCTTGAAGATACCTGTCCAACAACTCAACTGCAACCTAATCTTTAGGGGCATTACATGGTACCTGCCCAGATTTGGCATCTGGGTATAAAATGGGTTGTTATAGACCCTGTTATTTGAGGAAAACAGTAACAAGGTAGGAATGAAGGTCTGACAGAAGTTATCAGTAAGGCCAGGTGTGGTTTCGATACATATAATCTCTATTATCAATTCAATGTCTTTTATGGCTATTAGTCTACTACTTTCTACTTCTGCAAAAAATGTTCTTAATCTCCATTTCTGTCAGAAATACTCCATTTCTTCTAGGATTTCGTGTAGTCACTGCAATGGGGATCTGCCAAGTACATGTTATGTGCCTGTGAGGCCCTGCAGAAGATGCTGGGGACATCAGCAGGCGGCAGAAAGGCCCCTGCTGTCACAGAGCTTATGGTCTAGGGGAAGAAAGCAGAGAATAAAAGAGGAAACAAATCAAGAAACAAGACAATCTCAGTAAGGAGAAATCACCATCAAAATGGGGTGATGGGCAACAGAAAAGGTGGAGGAGAGGGAGCCTCCTGGGCTGGGAGGCCGAGGGAGAGAGGGCAGTCACAGCAACAAGATAAGAATGGGCCACAAGGAGCCAGATCCTGTAGGTCCTCGTTGGCCGCTGAAGGACTCCGGCTTTCCTCTGAGGGAAATGGGGAGCTGCTGGAGGTTCTGAGCAAATGCCTACAAGACTGGCATGTTACGGAAACAGCCCAGCAAGCAGAAAGTCAAACGGACAGAGCCGGAGGAGAGAAGGTCGTGGAACATGACAGGGACAGGAGAGAGTCAGGGGTTTCTGAAGGACGCGAACGTTCACCCTCCATGAGACAGGAAGCCACAGGAAGGTTCTGAGTGGAGGAGTGACGCGCCCTGGCTTTCATGTTCATAGGATCAACCCGGTGCTGGACTGTGAACAGACTGAGGTGTCCCCGGGGGGCGGTGGGGCGTCAGGAGACCGTGCGGCTCGAAGAAGGTGTCGCAGTAGGGGCCAGATGAAGTGGGTGGATTCTGGGTGCATCTGGGAAACCGAGGGGACAGAAAAAGCTAACGTACTGGATGCAGGGTGTAAGCAAGGGAGGAGCGACAGATGACTCTAAGCATCTGAAAGAAGGGAGGCCCTCGGACTGACGCGCGGACAGCCCTCCTGGAGTCAGAAGCACGGAGACGGAGCAGAGGGGCAGAGGCGGCTGGGCAGCACGCAGGCTCTACGTTCAGAGGGAGACCCGTCAGAGCAGGGCGGGTGTGGAGAAGGCAGAGCTGGACCAGCGCTGCTCACAGCCTGAAGAGACCATGCAGAGGGAGGACAGGAGCGAGGGGCTGCGTCCCTCCAACATTTCTTTCTGGGCTCACGGGTCTGTTCCATTATGTCTCCTCACTGTTTCCTTAAAGGAAGCCTGTGGTAGTAACGTTCTCATCCTATTTCTCTACAGACACCTTCACTCCACGTCGTCGTGACTGGCAGTCTGTCTGAAGACTCCTGAGGTACGAGTTACTTCCCCGAGCCCGGAGAAGATACTGTTCCAGTGTCGTCCTGCATCCAGCACCGCGGATGAAAGTCTGATGTAAGTGCCATTCTGCTTCCCAAGCAGGGGATTCCTCTGGTAGGATCTGGAGTTTTCTATACACCCTTATTACTCTGAAGTACCACTATCATGTTTCTAGACGGCCATTTGTATTAATATAGTCTGGCATGGGTTAACCTTGGCACTTCGGGGGTGACCCCAACCTGGGCTCCAGAGCTGCCTGGGACATGCAGCTGACACGGGGCCAAAGCCATGGCCGAGGTAAGTGATGTCTGCGTCCATGGGCTGCTGCTTCCTTAGGATGTGCCAGCCCGCCAGCACTTGCCGGGAATCCTGACTGGGTGTATGACCTGCACCTGATCCTGGCGGCGCCTGGGCAGTCACACAGATGGAGGCTGATGACGTAGACAGAATGTGCTTACGTGCCCGTCTCACAGACCCCACAAGGAGGTTCGGGACCTCCTCCGGCACAGATGTGGCCACGGTGATGGCCTCTGAGTGCCTGAGGCCGTGGGGCCTGCACCTGAGACTCTCAGGTCCCTTCAAAAAGGAGCCTCTTCAGTCGCTGCTTTGTGCACTTTGCCTATAACTGGTGGAGTCCTGGGAATCCCCTCAAAAACCAAACAATTAAATTAATTAAAATATGAGTATCACGTATACGTAAAAGGAGTAAAATTATTCATTGCAGCATGAGAAAATAAAACCTCTGTAATGAATTATGACAAGAATCCAGATATTTGCCTGTTAAAAACAAACCCCTCAACTCCTCCAAAGGTGTTGGTTCTTCTGGGTCAAGCAGTTTCTCTGATCATTACTTTCTACAGAGCACAACTGTCTAGCAGAAATAAAAATGCAAGCTGTATGTTACTTTAAAATTTCTTAAAAAAAGTAAAAAGAAATGGGTGAATTCCATTTTAATAACATTTTATTTAACCTACTATGTCAAGAACATGATCTTTTCAACAGTCAATCAAAACAGGTTACTAATGAGATATTTGACATTCTTTATTCACACTAAATCTTCAAAACCTTGCATTTTTACACTTAGAAAACATCACCTGAGACAGGCTACCTCCGAGTGTTCAAGCGCCGCGCTCAGCTACGGTAGCAGGCAGCGCAGCAATGGAGGGTGGGAATCCAATTACTCAGTCACTGTGGATAACAGTAAGCCGTCTCTTTTCAGAAACTGGGTGGCCTGGCTTCCTCTTTGCTACCATTATCAAATGGTCTACTTCTCTCTGCCAAGTGCCCACACTTCCACTCTGAACTCACCCCCCCACCCCATTTCTGCTGTAGGTCACAGGGCCTCAGATGCTGCCATGATCCTTCCACTATACTCCTGCCTAACGATACACGCTAGTTCCTTTATCTGTAATGTTCCTTGTGTGGTGCTTCTTGGGGAGAAAGGTGGCATGGAGACGTGCTTCAGTCCCATTTTGTTCCGTTGTGCAAATCCATTAATTTAGAATTAAAATACTGCATTTTCAAATGTTAAAAGCATTAAATGAAAGTGGGTTATGAATAATACCTAGCTGCCATCATAGGAAAAGCTGTGGTGACCCAATCGATCAATGCCAACTCAAAGTTCTTTGCTTCAAGTTGAAAATCATCAACTGATGGGAGCTATTAAATTTCAAACATTTACCAATTACTATGAAATAAAACCACCTTTCTCAGTTACATGGATTTGCTCATACTGATCTTCATAAAAGCTCAACAAATATGTTCTCATAACTTAAGTATGTGAATCTGTTTTTTTTCTTCACAATATAAACATTTTTCATGCCTGATAAGTTTGTAATATTGGCTAAAGGCTTGACATGTGCCCAGTGATCACTGGTTTTCTCCTTGATATGGGATCCTCTTGTGTGCAGTAAATCTGATAACAAAACACCTTTGTCATGGAGCCTTTCTAAGGTGCATTTTTGGATATAATCAATCTTGAATATTTGCCAGATATCTTGTCAAATTCACATCTGTGAAAGGCACCCCTCCTGTACAAATACGCAGAAGTTTATTAAGGCTGATGCAATGCCTAACAAACTTCCTCATTCACTGTAACGGAAATTCACAAAGACTAGAACATATGCTAAGAGCCTTCCCATAAACTCCACATTTGCAAGGTTTCTCTCCAACATGAATCCTCCAATTAACAGTAATGTGGAACACGGGCGGCTGGCCTTTCTACCAAGTGATTGTGTTTATAAGATTAAATATAAAACAAAACTATAGGAAAATTAGAAAAAGCCATCAAGCTTCATAAAAAGTTTGTAACAAGAGACTACTATATTCAATTCTAGCACATGAATAGATGTTAATACATATTTAAACCTGAATGAATTATTCACCTTTGAATAATCCATCTGAACAGTGAGTATTCCAATATTATAGAGGTAATGGGAAATTACATAGAATTCAAATGTAATACTGTGCTCTTCAATCTAAATTCTGCCAATCCCTTTCATTTGCTTAAAAGTACTTATGGCATATAAGTGAAAGAGTAGCAGATTAATTAACTTCATTACTATAAAAAGAAAGGGGGGGAAACAGACATATCTATTCATCCTGGCACTGGACACTGTTCTCCCTAGCGATGAACGCGGAGCAGGTAGAGGGGAAGGAAGGAGCAGTGGTTCTGTAACACTTGGCCAAAGTAAACATTTGCTGAAAACTGATGCCCTGAACTCAGTTTTCTGAAACCACACTGCTACACTCTCACCACCCCCAACTCTCAGCAACCTTGGCCCCGGTGCGCCTCTCACCACTCTTGGTCACGATGCTCACTGACCACCCACAGGCTACCACCTTCACTCAACGTCACTCACGCGGGCCTCCTCGCCCCCAGGCTTGCCGTGGGAAAGCACACTCTGCACTGCAGCTAAGGCCATGGGTGTCTCCCTCCCCACCCCACGGACAGTAAGCTGGATAAGCAGAGACCCTTTATACCCCAGAATGGTGAAGTGTCTGGTATGTGGAACCAGTCAGTTTTTAAAGAATCTGTCCTATTTGGAGTCATGCAGATACCTTCAAGATTCACTTTCTAGAAAATAATTTCTTATTTCCTAAGTATTAGAGGTGATTTTAATTGCTTTGTTCTTATATGCTAAAAAATTTAAAAAAAAAAAAGGAGAGAAAAGCACCAATAGCTTTACATGAATAAATATATGATTC
This sequence comes from Ailurus styani, assembly GCA_002007465.1. Classification (NCBI taxonomy): domain Eukaryota; kingdom Metazoa; phylum Chordata; class Mammalia; order Carnivora; family Ailuridae; genus Ailurus; species Ailurus styani. The sequence goes on along the minus strand of LNAC01000156.1, from coordinate 1,416,797 downwards.
AGTTATTATTTTCCTAACAGATTTTACAATTAAAATTCTGGTCAGTCACATATTCAGTGAATAAATATTATAAAGAAAAAGGCAACATTGCTATAACATAGGAATAAAAATTTTTATCTTTTTCTGGTCTGTGCCATTAACCTGCATGCCTGTTTAACCTAAATGTCCACGGCAGGTCTCTCCCAGGAAAACGTACTTACCCTGACATCAGTAGCGTCTCCATGCCTGATAATACTGGCCCAAGTAGCTGGTTCACTGCTGTTTTCAAAATAATGAAAGACCTTCAACACTCGCTCCATTGCCCCAGGGGAACGTTCCACTCCGGTACCCAGGTGAGTCTTGGTACTCGAATTCGGTGTATGATTCAAGTTTGGGTCAAGGTAAGCAGCTGCCATTATTTTGCTAGATGCTATGTATCTGTCATACTCTAGAAGAGAAGAAAAAATTGTCAGTGCACCATATCTGAAATGTATTAAAATGTGGTTAAAGTCTACTAAAATGTGATATCCTGATCCTTACGTCGACAACACCGTGCACTGTTCTGCCCCTACGGTCGTGTCACACGCAGAAGGTGAGCGCTGGGAGCGCTGAGACCTGACTTACCAAGATAATCACTGCACCCCCGGCACCCAGAGCAGTACTGCATCCATGGTGGCGTAACAAACACTTGTTCAATTTTTCTTAACAAATTGAAAGGCCAGGAGACCTATTTCAGCTCCGCCAAAACTTCACCAGGCTACCTATAAACCATGCCCCCTCACCCTCCTCCCTTTTAAAATCACAGCCTTTAAATCTGTGGGAAAACCTCACAGGAAAGCCAAATATGTTCATTTTGCTGCCTACTTTTGAAAACCTTCACATGAGATGCAAGTTCTTTCTTCCTACAATAAAAACTCAGTGAATGGTCATGACACATACTAGGCACTGGTGACGAAAACGCCAGAGGGAAAACCAAGTCCTCCCGCTTAGCCAGTCCCTCAGCAGGAGAGTCAGACGAGTCACAGCTGAAAACAAAACTAAACCAGAAAGATAAACAAACCAATGTCTGTCGGTGTGACAGGAGGACTTCCACTTGAACGAGGGGCAGTCGTCTGGCCAAGACTAACACTCCCACTGAGAAAACTCAGAAAAGTCGGATTAAAAACCAGCCCAGTGTTTTAGAGTCCGAGAAGTTGTGAGGCAACCAGGACAGCAGGCGACACAGATGGAGACGTAAGAGACACTGAACAGCTGCCTTTTCCCAAAGGACATTTGCCAATTCTGGGCCTTCGAGAGCTCGAAGATCCAAGAAAAGCCACCGATGAGACACAAGCCGGCTGAGCTTTTGGCAGGGAGAGACCAAGTGAGGGGCGTGGGGAGCCCAGGACTCCGGGGAGCAGGACACACTCTGCTAGCGGTCCCCTTAAGATAGTCACCAATCCGGACACCACGCCCGGCGGGAGCCTCCAGAAGATCGGTGAGGCTGAAGACAGGCAGGAGGGCCCAGCACACAAGACAGAACAACATGACGGACAAACTCAACCTAACCAACAGGAAGCACCAGGCCCAAGCGCAATCACCTCTGCAAGGGAACACCCACTACATGCCGGGTGAAAGAGCAGGATTCAGTAAATATCAGAGGATCAAAATTACTAAAAGTACATTCTGTGTCTAGCCTTAAAGCTGGACAACAAAAAAATCCCCAACTGTATGGAAATTAAACAACGTATTTCAAGTAACCCATTAGCCAAAAAGAAACTCAAAGTATTTTGAATTCAATGATACAATTAAAAGAAAGATCAACACTACATGCAGACAGAGCTGTGATTACATTAAAATCCACACTTTTTTTTTAAACTTCATTTATTTATTTTTTAAAGATTTTATTTATTTACTTGACAGAGAGAGAGACAGCGAGAGGGGGAACACAAGCAGGGGGAGTGGGAGAGGGAGAAGCAGGTTCCCCACTGAGTAGGGACCCTGATGCGGGGTTTGATCCCAGGAGCCTGGGATCATGACCTGAGCCGAAGGCAGATACTTAAGGACTGAGCCACCCAGGTGGCCCTTAACTTTATTTTTAAGTAATCTCTACACCCATCCTGGGGCTTGAGCTTACAACCCCAAGGTCAAGAGTTGCACATTCCACCTACTGAGTTGGCCTGGAGTCCCTAAGATCTGTACTCTTAAATGCATATATTAGCAGTGAAGATTGGAAATTAATGATTTGAATATTCATATCTCACACTACATTTAGCAGTTGAACAAAATCAAGGTTTTGGTTTTTTTTAACAAGAAAAATGAAACTGATAGACATCTAGCAAGACTAATCAAGGGAAAAAAGGTAAGGCGCAAACTAATGACATCAAGGATGAAGCAGAACAGGTAAGAGAATGTTAATAACAGGAGGTAATGACAGAACATCAGATATTAATAAGAGAAAATCATGAACAACTTTATGTCAACGAACATGAAAATTGAGATGCATACACAATTCTTTTTTTAAAGATTTTACTTATTTATTTAACAGAGAGAGAGAGAGAGAGTGCGCACAAAAGCCGGGGGGCGGGCAGAGGGAGAGGGAGCAGGCTACCCACTGAGCAGGGAGCCTGACCTAAGCCAAAGGCGGACACCTAACCGACTGAGCCAACCAGGTGCCCTGAGATGCATACACAGTTCTTGACAAAGTACAACTTAAGCCATTATAAACTGCTGTTGTGCAAAACCAGAAATAAAAAGCCAAAAGAGACCTCATCCATTAAAAATGGTCAATCTGTAATTAAAATTCTTCCCACAAAGGAATATCTGAATTCTTCCAATAATTTAAGGGAGAATAACATTAATCTTACAGAAATTCTTTCACTGAACAAATAGGGAATATTTCCCAACTTATCTTATGAGACCAGCAAAACAATGATACAAAACCAGACAAGGACAATATGAGAAAGTGTACAAATCAATCTTTCCTATCACCACAGGTACAAAAATCTTTTTAAAAACATCAGCAAATTTAATCACGCAATATTTTTAAATACTATATTATGACCAAGAGGAGTTCATTAGAGGAATGCAAAGGTGGTTAAACATTCAAAAAGCGACCTGTTTGCAGCAGCCTTCTTCATGCTGCCAAAGCATGGCAGCCACCAGGACACCTATCAGCAGGTGAAAGGATAAACACACTGTGGTCCATTCAGGCAATGGAATATTTAGTGCTAAAAAGCAACAAGCTACCAAACCATGAAAAGACTTGGAGGAAACTTAAATGCGTATTACTAAGTGAGAGAAGCCGATCACACCATATTATTCCAACTATATGACATTCTGGAAATGGCAAAACCAGAGACAGTAAAGTTTCAAGAGATGCAGAGTTTGGGAGGGCAGGGATGAAAAGGTGGAGCACAAAGGATTTTTAGGGCAGTGAAAAGATTATGTATGGCCGTGTAATGATGATACTGACATGTGTATCAGTATAATGATTATAACGATATAATGTCACTATACACCTGTCCAAACCCACAGAATGTAGGGCCCCAGAGTGAACCGTATGGCAAACCGTGGACTTCAGGCGATACTGGTACGTCTATGTAGGTTCATCAGTTACAACACATGTACCACTCTGCTGGAGGATATGCTGGTAATGGGTAAGGCTGTGCATGTATCGGGGCAGGGGGCAGAAAAGAAATTCCTGTACCTTCCCTTAATTTTGTTGTAAACCTAAAACTGCTCTTAAAAAAAAAAACCCACAAAAAAACCAAACAAACAAAAAAAAACCTGTCTTAATTTTTTTAAAAAACAATCAATATACCTGACCAGACTTCAGAAATGAGAACAACAGGTGTCTTAATATATGCAGAAAAAGCATCTGGTAAAGTTTACCAACCACTCATGATAAAAACTCTGAACAGAGTAAAAACAGGAAGAAGCTTCCTTGAACTGAGGATGAATACTTACAGTAACCTAACTTAGACACTGCTGGGAAGAGCCCCTGTCGGCTCCAAGAACAGGAGCGAGTCCACGGGTGCCCACCACTAGCAATTCTAGTTGCCACTGCTCTGGAAGTCTTATTAGCCAAGCTGCATGGGCAAAAACAGAAGTAAAACTCAGGGCTGGGGAGGAAGGAATGAAAGTATCATTATTCCCAGACTGTATGATTATGTACGAAGAAAACCTGTGAGAATAACACAGAGGTAAATCCCTAGAATTAATAAATGAATTCGGCAAGGTTGCTGGACAATCCAATGCAGTTGACGCTATTTCCGGCTGTTTCAGCAACCTCTCTTGCTCCCCGAGCTGGACAGCAAGGATGGGCACACACCGTGCCAACTGCGTCCTGTGCTCCGGAGTTGCTCAGAGGAGCTGACGTCCCAGTGATGAACATCACTCCCCGTAATACTGACTGGGCCGAGGGATAAGCCAAACCAAAACCATTACCCAAACACACCTCCATGGCCCAAAATCAAGGCCAGAATCCTTCACAGGTCTTCAAGAAGTAGGTGAAAACACGTCTCAAAAGATAGAGCATCACTACGAGGCTACCCGAGCGAAGCAGCTCTCTGGGACAGAACGCGGTCTTGTTCTCCAGGTCAGGGCTGTCATCTGCTTGTCAAAATCCTGTCTGCGCTATGAATTCTCAAACCGGCAAGCTCTCCACCGCCAAGCCTTCCTGGTCTCCTGCAGACAGTTCTGCATCAGAGTCTGTTAACAACCACCCACCCACCTCCCCTCCTGGTGGCATTCATGTCTTTCCGTTGGTCTGGAGGATTCTGAGGTCTTGGCATCTCTGTCACCTCTTTAACAGTCACAAAACCTTTGGTTTGGTCCGTTTGAGAAGATGAGAAGAGAAGATGAGAAGTCCCAAGCGATGTTTTCTGCTACACTGGCCGTTCTGTTTCTAGCCACTGACAGAACTCCCTGTGGTGTCTGTGTGCTTCTGGATGTGTTTTTGACCCATGGCTAACGTGGTACAATGGGGGCTGCCGGTCTCTGTGTCTCTGAATCAAAGAAGCCCCCTACCATCCTCACGGCAAAGAGGAGGCTTTGCAGGGCTCCGTAACTGTAGCCCTCTGGAATCTGTGGCCAGTTCTAGCTTTGACAACTTGCCCAGACTAATCAGCTATAGGCCGCTGCTACTTGTGTGCATTAGCAAGTATCTTTCCCAAACACCTGTCAAAGAAGAGGAAATGAAAAGATTTTAAAAACTGAAACTGGTTTTGGGGCGCCTGGGTAGCCCAGTCACAGTTAAGAGTCTGCCTTCAGCTCAGGTCATGATCTCAGGGTCCTGGGATCAAGCCCTGTGTCGGGCTTCCTGCTCAGTGGGGAGTCTGCTTCTCCCCCTCCCTCTGTCCCTAACCCCCACTACTGCTATCTCTCACTATCTCAAATAAATAAAATCTTCAAAAAGAAATAAAAATAAAATAAAAATGAAAGACAAAAGCACAAAACTTGTATCATCAGAATCAATTAACATAAAATTACTGCCAAACTGCTATAAAAGTTTCCAGCGAGATGCTTACACCAAGCGGACCCCTATTTTGTCCTAGACAGTAACAGCTCCAGCACCAAGGCCAGCCTGCTGCGCACGCCTGGCGGAGCGCCCGCTCGGCATCAGGGCTGCGCCACTTGGCACACTGCCCTGGTCCAGGCAGCCCTGCACGGGGGCCTGGGGCTTCCTGCATCGGCAATGCTGACCTCGCTGCTGACTGCGGAGCCTTGCCTCCCCCTTTAACACAGAAGATAGACACTTTTTCTGCTCCTGAAAGAAGTAGGGCAGTCCCAAGTCAGGATGCGAGGAAACAAGGTGCTGACAAATCCTGGAGTTCACTCTGGGCCTCCCCCACCCCAAGTCTGATATAAATGCTCCATAAGGTAGCACAAATGAAAGAGAGAGGAAACGAACATCTTCCAGAGTTCCCTAGATAATATTCACTATAAACACACTAAGATCCCACCAAGACAGCAAACGGATGATGCCTGAAATATGCCGGCCCTTTAATAAAACTTGCGATGTTTGCCAGAACATGAGAGAAGCAACAAAGAATGCAAATTGATACAGCTAAATTTAAAAAACTTAAGCCATAAACAAGTTTGGAGAATTTGTAAGGAGTTGGTGATGATCCCAGTTCCAGTAAACCCTTAAACAAACTAGACTGGTGTAAAAACTTTCTTCTCCCAGATGCTGTTCTTTCACCCAAGATTTGGGTTTCTCGTCTCATAAAGAGTCTAGCCTGAATATACTAAATTTCCTATACTGATTTCACTTAACAAAGAGCTAACACTACTTAAATATTTAATGTTGTATCAGTACGTGACAGCCTGTATTTTCCACAAGAAGCTGTAACAGTGGCCCCTGCTCCAGTGTGACTCTGACTCTCTCTCCAACAGGTGGAGGCTACGTTCCTTCCCCTCACATCTGGGGGGGCTTCTGACTAGCCTAAGAAACATCCTGCGCTAAGTATGAAAAGGCGAACTAGGGTCCCTTGGTTCTCGGGGGCCACTCACTCATGAAAGCCAACCAGTGCGCTATCCAGAAGCACAAGAAGCCCAAAGACTGAGCTCCGAGAACCAAAGCCTGAGCCGAGCTTCCCCCCGAGAGCCAGCAGCAACCTCCGAGCCGCGGGGCAGAGCCATCCTCCGAGTGGGCCCTGGCTCCCAGCTGGGACACCCGAGCTCCCACCACATGGAAACAGCTGTCCCTGCTGAGCCCTGTCCAGACTACAGATCTGAACAAAATAATTCTTGTCATTTTAAGCCACTCTGTTGGGATGACTTGTTATCAGCAACAGATAACTGGAATCGCATGTGTTCCAACTACAGGAAGCCTGGGTGGCTCTCGCTTGGCACGGGAGTGTGGGACCCTACGATGACTCGCCTCCTCCTTCCCTTCGATGACTCTATGACTAAAGACACGGAGCGAGCACCTTTCCAATGCCTCGGCACACTGTCCTCCTCCTTTCTAAGTTTTGAGTCAGCACCTCACATTTTATCCCTCGTAGTTCAGTGTCGTAAGCCATCTCTGAAAGCGCCTCTGATACGAACTCTCTTGCCAGGTTCACCTCCTCCGGAACATCCTCCTCGTGTGTCACAACTCTTTTCTTCACTTGTCCATAAGTTCGCCTTTACTGACGAAGCTCCTTTGACTACACAATTAGAACGTCTGGCTGCACAGCGAAGGCACCATTCCTACAGTCGGCGATCTGGTTCTGTGACTGTCTCAGCCAGACACCCGCACAGTGATTCGCACGGTGCAGGAAGTGTCTGCCACACACACACACACACGCATGCACACACGCAAACACACATGCACACACACGCGCACACACACACACGCACGCACACACACACGGCACTCTGTGTTACTTCCTGCCATGCTGCTGGGATTTCTGTGTCTGCATCATCTCTGGCGCAGGCTTTCGAAGCTGAAATCGCTCCCGGGCCCGCTGGCCAGGTGAACGCACCGCAGCCCGCCGGTCCCCAGGGCTGCTCCCTGCAGGCCCAGGGCTCTGACGGCCCTGCGCCACGGTCGCCAGCTGCACGGGTCCTCGGCACGTTCAGTCTCATCTCCAGGGCCGCCGTTTCCTGCCTCAGCTGCGCCTTTGTTGCCCAGTACCCCCCTTCGGTGACCCACTTCGGTGAGATGTCACAGGCGTTCATCACCGGGTGACCCACTTCGGTGAGATGTCACAGGCGTTCATCACTGGCAGACACGAAGGCGCCATGACCACACGTTTGCTGTCTGTCTATAAACGGAGTAAGAGACTGGGAAAGAGGCACCGTGACTGGCCACTGGTCACACTTCACACCTGCTGCTTCTGTAGTGACCTGCAGACTGAGTTTGTACTTTATGCAATTGCTCAGAGTTGAAGCATGTGTGAACCATTCTGTTGAGGACTGGCGCTATTTAAGTCCCAGAAATTGATATTTGTGCATACTGGGACCACGCAAAGCATGGACTGTCTGTATAACAATTCAACCACCATCTTCATTAAACAGATTGTTTTTTGGACTTCAGATAATATGGCAAATTATGTAACTCATTTACTTTATTTGAGGTATCACTATAAAAATTTTAATGCTGTATTTCTGATGAAAATATTCCACATCAGTCTTTAATATCAACTTTAAATTAATTTCTAAGATTGCTAATATTGAGACCTTGAAGGTAATTGGTGAATAATTTTTGGAGACTTAAAAAAAATCCTAAGGAAATGAGGAATGGCAAAATATAAAGAATACAACTGTGCTGAGTTACATACAGTCTTACTTACATTCAGCCTATTTAAACATATCTGATATTTACAAAACCCACATTAACAAAGTGCTGTTAAGATAAGCAGGTTTTAAATCTACAGTTAAATGTGTTAAGTGTATCATAACCTACTTGTGTTTATTTATGTTTTATTTATTTATTTGACAGAAAGAGAGCGAGAGCACAGTGTGAGGAGGGGAGAGGCAGAAGCAGACCCCCTCCCCCCACTGAGCAGGGAGCCTGATGCGAGGCTCCATCCCAAGACCCAGAGATCATGACCTGAGCCGAAGGCAGATGCTCAACCAACTGAGCCACCCAGGGGCCCCTACTTGTGTATATTTAAACTCAGAAACAGAGACGGGGCTACTGGCCAACATTGTGATCTGTTCCCTTACCTTACNAGATGCTCAACCAACTGAGCCACCCAGGGGCCCCTACTTGTGTATATTTAAACTCAGAAACATAGACGGGGCTACTGGCCAACATTGTGATCTGTTCCCTTACCTTACACAGAAGGAGGAAAACCTAGAAACAATCAGAAATAATCTTTTCCATGTATCCAATTAGCCAAACTCCTAAAACAAATGTTAAACAGATTCTGTCTTGGGATCCAGATGAAAAACTGATCTTTTCATTTCTTAATATTACAGTAACTTTCTATACTGTATATTTCTAACAGTGATAAACCCTTCTCATCTTTTGCACTTGAAAAGAAAATAACAAAACTATACAAGGGCTTTGTCAATTTAGAATATCAAGAATAATTTAGGTATATCCTGCGCTGGATTTTCTAAAAATTGTTTGAAGATGTATTTATTTACTTGACAGAGATGGGGAAGGGAAGGGATGATCCTAGAGACAGGATGGGGATAGAGAGGGAGACAGAATGTGCACGTGAGCAGGGGGGAGGGGCAGAGAGACAGAACGAATCTCACGCAGACTCCCCGCTGAGTGCGGAGCCCAACACGGGGCGGGACTGCAGGGCTCCTTGCGGGGCTCGATCCCACGACCCATGAGATCACGACCTGAGCAGAAAGCAAGAGTTGGACACTCAGCCATCTGAGCCACCCAGGTGCCCCTGGACTTCTAACCTTCTGACCGCTGTGTTACGGAAGCCACCTCTGCGTGCTCAGTGGCAGCACTGATGGCGCTGACAGGCATATGTCCTCCCATTTAAAATGTCAAAGTTAAAAAGCTATATCACCAGGAGATAGGCCTTCAAGGTTGTTTATGATTTCAGCACACTAGGGAAACAAAGGGGGTTTTCTCTATAGACATCTCTAATTAAAAATCGAGGGCGCCTGGGTGGCTCAGTGGGTTAAAGCCGCTGCCTTCGGCTCAGGTCATGATCCCAGGGTCCTGGGATCGAGGCCCACATCGGGCTCTCTGCTCAGCAGGGAGCCTGCTTCCTCCTCNGCCTGCCTCTCTGCCTACTTGTAATCTCTCTCTCTGTGTCAAATGAATAAATAAAATCTCTAAAAAAAAAAAAATCGAAAAGGAGGGTCGCCCGGGTGGCTCAGTTGGTTGGGCGACTGTCTTCAGCTCAGGTCATGATCCCAGGGTCCTGGGATCGAGTCCCACATCAGGCTCCCAGTTCCATGAGGAGTCTGCTTTTCCCTCTGACCTTCTCCGCTCTCATGCTCTCTCTCTCTCAAATAAATAAATAAAATCTTAAAAAAAAAAAGAATTTAGCAGAAATATATTTAATACATCAGTCATAAAAAAAAAACAAAAAAAAAACAACCAAAAAATCGAAAAGGAAATAATGACTTATTTAGAGACATGTCTTAGGATCACATTGATTATGCCTGAAACCTGCACTAACACCTGTGAAGGTGAAAGGAGAATCTTAGAGGCCCTAGACACAGCAAGCAGGTCTTATGTGTCCACTACTTCCGGTATTGTGAAAACAACTGTCCAGTTCGATTTAATCCAGAAGGACTCCAATCAGACAACCCAACTGACCCTCCCACAAGCGGTAGATACTAGACACCTTTCCCCTGTGTTGGTTCAGTCCACGAACCTGTTCAGTGACCGTTCCAGGCCGCTCTGCCCTCCTACTGTCGTTCCCTTTCCCTGTCGTTCAAAACAAGCACATTAGCCAACAGTCTGCCCACCTGCCTATCTGAGCCGCCATCCCTAAAACTTTCTAGCCAGGACCTTAGAACTGAAGCTATGAACCCAAATGGCGCTATATTTCACCCCAAAACTAAGAATCACATTTCCTTCTCTCTTTAATACCAGAATATTATTAACCCCAAGACACCTAAACTAGGCTCCAGGCCCAGTAACTAACCAATGATACTGGTATATCCTTGAGCCCCAGCAGAGCTCAGGGACTCTGAGGAACAGGAGAAAACAGGAGCCTGAGGATCAACAGTCAGGGCCAACGGCCTTCCTCAGACAACTACACAGACACTAGCGTGGATCTATTTAAATTCTCTGAGGGCACCTGCATTCCCCAGCCAGACCAACTGAAGTACAAACTAATTGCTAAAAGCCAGGTAGCACAGGCAATCTATGCGTGTCCTCTCCGAATACAACCACCCAATTATTCTTGGTGAAATCAGATGATCGTTGCTGCAAACCGCAACAAAGGGACTCTCCGGTTACTCATCTTTATTAACAGTCCATGTGACGTGGTGCTGGGAAGGGTCTGAAAAGCTGCAGTGCACCAGTGTGCGGGAGGATCTCTACACTGGCTAGGAGCCCCCAGTCGAGAGCACGGGATCACACGGTACAGGGAGCCATGGCACACGGAACACTGAGGGCTCACCTCACCGGGCTCACAGTCCTAGATCTTACAGTTATTCTCGACTATTCACTGGATAGCCAAGATGGAAACTGTACAACAGGTACCCTGGGTAAATAATTGAGGAAACGGGAAATAACTGATGGATCCCCCAAGGGAAAAAGAAAGTCTACTTTGTTATCCAAGAGGGACCACCTGACCCAGGGACTTTCTCTCTCAGGCCTTAAGCCAACTAGAAAACCAGCCCTAATGAAGGTTCCCCCAGTTTCTCCTGACTGTTCTGTTAGCATCTTCCTGTGTTAGGTAGCTAGGTATTTAAATATTATAACAAAGCCATTGTACTGAGCTAAGATCCAATTAAAGCTAGAGTAACAAAAGGAAATGAAATGGATAAAAAGGTGATTTGGAGAAACCACGATGAGGAAAATGGACCAGAAGGGGCCTAACGAAAGGAGAAGGGCCTCCAAGAGGCCGCTAGCCGAAGTCCCATCACAGACGAGCCCGTCACGCACATTCCGCTGTTTTCTAGGAGCGTCCACAGGAAACTGAAGCTGCCTCGCCAGACAACCACCCATGCACTCAAAGCAAACTCTGATAAACTGCAGCCAGTCAACCAGAGGTCCTATCAAGACACAACTGTAACGATACTGCTTAGTAACTGCCATCTTCTCTACTCTAACAGAACAGTAACATCTGGTAATAGGACTGGGTAAACAAACTGGCCTATCCGCACAACGTAGCAGAAGAGCATTCGGCCATAACAAGGAACAAGGTCCTGGTACCACTACAACAGGGGTAAACCCTGACAACGTTATGAGAAGTAAAAGCAGCCAGATGAAAGGCCGTATGTTGTAGGATCCATTTACATGACAATTCCAGAATGGGCAAATCCGAGGAGACAGAAAGCAGGTGTGTGTTTGCCAGAGGCCAGGGGGAGGGAGATGGAGAGTGGCCACGGGTACTGGGTCTCTCTTTGGGGCGATGGAGCCGGACATGGTGATGGCCACACAACACTGTGCATACACTTAAAACCACACGGAGAATTTCATGTCATGTGAAATTCTGTTACGTGAATTTTATCTCCATTTTTAAAATTTCTTTTTTAAGTCTAGTTTTTCTGTGGCTCCAATGGTGCTAAGTGTGGCAAAGACGTGGAGCAGCTACAGCCTATGCACACTGGCAGCTGGGCGGTATCTGATACAAGCATTTTGGAAACGGTCTCTGCGGAAGAGCACCGTGACACACACCATGAGCAGCCATTTCACTCTTAAGTCCATGCCAAGGAGAGACACAGGCGCAGGGTCACCAAAGACACCTGGAGTATTCGTAGCGGCACCATTCATATAGTTCAGAACTGGAAACAACCCAATCACCCATCAATAATGAAATAAACGGTGGTAGATTCTTACATGGAATATTATACAGCAATGAAAAATAAGTGCTACGTGCACCAATGTGGATCACTCTCACAGACATTATGATAAATAGGAAAACTGAGTCACGGGGACAGAAGTCAGAATGTTGGCCACCTTCCCGGGGATGCTGATTGAAAGGAACCATAAGGGAGGCTGCTGGGGTTGGTGACACTGTAAACACAGATACGGAAGGTGGTAGTTAAACGTACACCAGGACACATAGGATGTGTGCATCTTACAGTATATATGTTTCAACTATAGACGTTTATTCACAAAATGAAAACAAAATTTTTTGCCCGAGTACTCTTACGCAACAGCAACCAAAAGCAACATGCCGTGCCAAACGCCGTGGCTAAAGTTAATTGCCCAAGAAACAGTTTCCAACCTAGCAAAGAAGCGATTCACATGCGCACATTTTACAAACAGCGAGTATTCTTGATTTTTACGTTTCTGCCTATGCCTCTCTTCTAACTGTACGTGAACATGCTATTCTGCAAAACATGTAAGATGAGTGATGCTTACAAATACCAAATTACTGTTCATTTACCATCTTGTATGAGAGGAGTTCTTTACGCACACACAGACATACATGTGTGCCTATGTACATACTGATGACAGAAATCTTTGAGAATCTGTGAAAAATATGAACATCTTCAAGAGAAAATGTATATGCACTAAAACACAGCAAAGTTTGCATATGATTGCAAAGTTCATGGATCCTCTAAAACTCATACTTGGACCCCAGCTCTAAGACCAACAGCCCAGCCAGGGAGGCAAATGTCTGCCCATACCAACGCTCTTTACAAATAATTAAAATTACCACTTCCTGGGTGACCCTACATGCAAAGAAGGACATACGTCATCTCATTTAATTTCATTTCCACCACAACTGCCAGAGGTGGGTGGTGCCACCTGGTTACAGCGACATAGAAATCGATGATGAAAGACACTGAGCGTTCAGAACGTAAGTCTCCTCCGTGGCCGGGTGGTGACAGTGTGACACTGGGGGTCTGAAGCCCTTTCAGTTCAGGTACACTGTCCATCTAAACACCAGGGAGCCCCTTCGGCCCCACCTAACCACATCCTCTGCTCCTGAGACCCTCAGGCCAAGGAAGCTGTCCACTTTAATCAGGACGCACACACGCACATGCACGCACACACGCAACGACTGCAGTCGTCTACTGGGAGCAGCAGAGCGCGTGCTGATGGGTGTGGCACATCTCGTCACACGCGTCGTAGGAAAGGCCACAGATACCTGGGGGATCCGGCACATCTTATAACGGGGCTTTCTACGCAGCTTCCCTGGATCGACTGGCAATGGGAAGAAGAATGCAGGAAATCTTTTTCCTTATCATTCAATCCATGGTTGCTAAGGTGATGGAAAGACATGGAGGAAGTGTGGCCAGAGAGGGTGGACATCGGGGGGGAGGCTGGATGGGTGTGTCTGTGTCACACAACAGGACCCTGGGTTTCCTGGAAATCGCAGTAGTAAGGACTGTCCCCTTGAAGCCAGGCTGAGGAGGTCTGTGCCCAGTTCCTAATTACATCTACTGAGCACACCAATCATGACACACATTCTCGAACACATCTTTGTTACTAATTGTAAATCTCCCAGACAAACCACAGTTAAAGTATTTTTCTACAATAGTACTTTATAACTTAATAATATGTTTAAAGACGTAAAGTAAAACAGTTAATGCAGATGTTTAAAATCCATGTAGAAAACCTACATTAACAAATTCCTTCAGCACTTCCACATTTCTGAGTTTGTATCCATCACTTTGCACACTGCATCAAAACACTTTCTTTACAAAGGAACTACCTCAACATGATGCCTTCAAAGAGTAGAAAAATCACACGTGTAGCTGGGGGCAGGGTGCTCCCCCTGAACCCCTTCTTTACAGGCAGGAACACTCGGCCTACACAGGCTTCGAGTGCCCACGTCCTCCCTGCCATGTCCCACAGCCACATTCCAGAGCAGTCTCACCTAACAGGGCTCCCGTGCTTCCGCCTTTTCCTCGGTATCTCCTGTTCTTAGCAACCCTTCAAGCCTGGCTCTCGGATCCGCTGTGATGAGCCCCACTAGGCACTGCACCCTGTACTGGGTCGCTGAGTCCTGGGAGGGTTACAGATGCTGAAGGTTCATGTCTGTTCCCCAGAAATCACTTTGCCAACTTGAAAGAGGTGTGAGAACAGAGCCTAGCCCTCTGTGATGTTTAGAGCCAGAAGAGAGAAAGCTCCTCGTTACCAGAGGAAATGAAGAAGCTGCAGCCAGTGGGCGAGGAGGTAAACCAAGAGGTTGAGAGACCAAGTCAAGGAAGGAGCTGCCAAATGCAGGACGCAGGACGTGGTCAAAGGAAGAACCTCTGCCCCTAAGTGCAGTGATTGAGGGGTGGGGGTGGGGTCACAGCCTGCTGGAGGGAGCTCCGCAGAGCTTGGAAAGAAAAGAGGTGCAGGCAGGAAATGCAAGGAAGTCATGGCATTTTGCTGCAAAGGGGAACAAAGACAGGGGGACCCAGTGCAGAGAAGGCAGGGTCTTCCTGCTAGACCATGAGAACCACATGAAAGCCACGCGACAGACATGCTTGCTGGAAACCAGGTCGGGCGGGTCTGCAGGTATTCACTGAATACATGACTAAAATTTCACTGTGCTCAAACACAGTATATACTTAACCTCTATTAAATAAGAAAAAGCTTGGGATGCCTGGCTGGCTCCAACTGTAGAGCATGAGACTTGATCTCATGGCTGTGAGTTCGAGGCCCACACTGGGGGTAGGGTTTACTTAAAAAAAAAAAAGGCAAAATTGAGTCTAGTATTACAAGGTAAAAAACAAAAAGTCTCGTACTGAATATCGCCGATGCGCTAGCTACCTAAGCACTTTTGTTACGTACATTATCTCAATTTAATCCTGATACGAATCCTAACAAGTACACATTAACCCTCCCACACAGGAGAGACAAACTGCGACATAAAACTGAGGGAGAAGCAGGGTCTGGATGGACACCCCCCCACCACCAATAAACAACCAGAAACTGTGCAGAACATAGGAAGCAATTGCTTTCACTGTGACACAGGCAGCACCTAACCATGACCTCTGAAGGAGGGGACAGGTGAACTGACACCCTGCTCTCTGCCAGGAGGCCATCTCTGGACTGCAGTGCAGGAGGGGAACCCAGAGCCTGGTGAGCTCAAGGAGAGCAGAGAGGCAAGACAACTCGAATTTGCCAGGAGTCGTGCAGAGAAAAAGTTCCAAATTCTCCATGGAGCTCCCCTTAAACATTTGGGCATTTGAATTCATTAGTTCATTAAAACAGTCCTGCCTAGTGGTTCACCAAGAAAAAATTACTATTTTTAACGGGCTTGGGTCATCACCTTCACATTTTAGTCTCTAAAAACTCATTCCAGAACTTAGTATGAAAAATTACGTTAGGAGTGGCTATGGCATCACGATACTGAGACAGGGTCCGGGCTGGCTCAAAACCCAGCTCCACAAACACGTGGTGAACATGCCAGCAGGACGTTTAACAGCCAGTTCTGAACCACAGTGTGGCGACAGCAGTGACTTCGCAGGACTTCGCAGGGACTGAACACACACACGTACACGAAGACAACGCGATCTAGAACGTGCTGTGTCCACCACGAGGAAGCTGATGCCGACGACCGGGCGGCACAAACCCGTCCACCGGCCAGCATGCGGCAGGTCACCCTAGGAGCTCCTCGGGTCGGTCTGACCCGCACACGCACACCACAGGGCAGCTCCAGTAGTAGTAGCCTCATCTGTGGACAGACAGGGAGCGGCTACACGGCCTGCCCAAGAGCACACGGCTCCGTGTGCTGGCTGCACAGTCTGCGCTTCCACTCCCGCGCAAGACACCGGCCACTCGGAGCAGGGTCCACGGACTGGCAGCACAGGCGTATCACAAACCTACTTAATGACCATCTGTGCCTTAGAGGCACCTGGGAGGCTCAGCTGGATAAGCATCGGCTTTTGGCTCAGGTTGTGGTCCCAGGGTTCTGGGACGGAGCCGGGTGACAGGCTCCCATATCGACAGGAGAGTCTGCCTCTGCCTCTCCCCTCTGCTCATGCTCTTGCTTATGCACTTGCTCTCTCTAATAAATAAAATCCTAAAAAAAAAAAAAAAAAAAAGAATCTGTGCTTTAACAAAACCACCACGTGATCCCTATGCAAGTTGTCTGGGAACCACAGCATCAGAATACCTGTACCAAAACCACCAAGTTAAATTACAATTTTCTTTAGTGCATTTATTTACTTTCCACCTACTACTTCATCCCCTTGCCCCAACCGAAACATACTATAGTTAAACTATGTATAAGGTGTCTCCTGGGCGTCCGGGTATCGGGACAGACTGATACCAGGAAAGACACAGACTGGTTATCCGGACAGAGCAAGACACAGGGAACGGTCCCTGCCCCTACTGCCCTCACTAGAAAGACCAATACAGACAAGCACACGAAGAACATGGTGTTGGGGGGTGAGGCCGGGAAAACAGGCATCGCCCAGACTTGGGGCATGGTCGAGTTCCTACAGAATCTGAGTTCCAAGCTGAGATCTTGAGAATGGGCATGTCCAAAGTTACACCCAACCGAAGACATGGCTGCAGCTGTAAGTCAGTGACTCGGGGAGTGGCTTTAACTCAAACAGCGGAGAAGCTGGTGAGCTAAAAGCCTAGCTCCAGAGGCAGGTGGGGGGCCCTGACCGCCGTTAGGATATGCACCTAGGCAGCAAGTAAGCCCACACAGGCCAATCCGAAAGCTGCTGTGACAATGCTGACAGCACTATGGCCCAGGAGGTGGAAAGATTTGAGAGCTATGAAAAAGTCAGGAGGGCAGGGGTTGACTAAATCGCACACGTAAGATTAAAGGAAGTCAGCAGCCATTTTTCTCGCTCAGGTAACTGAGTGGGAAAGTGATACCATTCCACGGAGACACAGAACCCAAGAGGGGCAGAGACCGTTTATCCGAGGAACGGGGATGAGCAAGTAGAAGAGTTACCTCAGTTTGGTATTAGTTACTGGGAACAACACAGCTCCACAGGCCTGGACTCATGTGAAGGGACATGCTTCCTGCCTGGAGTCAAGGAGGGGCGAGCGGGGAGCTGGACTTCTGGAAGCTAGCTCTGGGAAGGGGATTCATTAGTCCTTTATCCGAGACATGATTTACAGATATTTTCTCCCATTCTGCAGGTTGCCCCTTTTTTGCCCTTTTGTTGATGATTTCCTTTGCTGCGTGGAAATTTTTAGCTTGAGGTCGTCCCGCTGGTTTATCTTTATTCCTGCTGTGCTGCAGCGGCTGTCTTTCAACACCTGGCAGTCCAGGACCCCTGTACATGCGGGTGACCGACGACCGATGCACTGAGCAGAGAATCAGCTGCTTGGCTAGAGATCCCAGGACGTTAGCCCGCCTTTTCTCTTGGACCAGTCTCCTTAGAAAAGAATGTTTCCATCTCCTGCCAGGACCGGGTGAAAGCCTCCTGACAGGATTCTGGGAGCCAAAGAGAAAGAAAGCATGGCTAACTTCACTTAATCCCCAGTTTTGAGGGCAAGAATGCAATTTCCAGAGTAAAACTGTTAACAACCCACAACGGGGAAAATAATTTATTACAATAGCATTTCAGCTGTTACGGCTTTGAAGACTCCCTGGCTAGGCACATCCCTTAGATTATCAAGACTAAAGTATCTCTACCTTGAGCCATTCATCTACTTTCTATGGGCAAGATACCCTAGAGATTATAGGACAGCTAAGCTTCACCTAAATCACACAAATAAACCTTTATTTTTTTTTACTTTATTTTTTCAGTGATCCAAGGTTCGTTGTTTATGCACCACACCCAGTGCTCCATGCAATACGAATAAACCTTTAAAAGAACGAGCCAAATCAAATCCCTGAGCCTGTCACCGAAGAAGGCTGGAAATGCTACAGAGGAGGGAAGTCTCAGCAGAGGCTCCACAGCCAGTGACTCCCGAGCAAGATCCTGACCGAGAAGCAGTGCGTGTTGCTTACTCATGGTCAAGACCATGCCTGGCTCCCTCGCTCCCGACAACATGACTCTTAAATTATTACAGGCTCCTTGTCTGCAGAGCGCAAGCAGTAATACCTCCCTGCCAGCTGAGATAGTAAGTACAGAGGGCTTATTAGCAAGATACGTTAGAGACAAAGTCAGCATCCAATCCTCGGCAGCAGTAGTTAGGAGGGATAACCTGAATTCTCTTGGCCGCTGAAAGAGAAATGCTAAGATTGTTCTCAAAATGGAAATCCTATAAGACCTCCCCCCCCATTTAACTAACACTTCAAAAGTCCCATCATAGTCCTAAAAATCACCTTTCCTGTTAACACTTCAAATTTTATGAATCCTTGTCAAAAAAGGGAAACAACAGACTATCATTCCTACTTTGATAACATCTGATATGTATGAAACGTGTAATTAAAGCCAATGACCAAATGAAGCACTAGTGTTCCACAGAATTTTCCCCTAATTCTTGCCCTATAAAAAGACAATATGCATTTTTCCAAACTGAAAATATACCAGCAGTACACCATTCCATCATGATCTTCCATAAAAGTTAAGGCAAACAGAATACCCAACAATCTGGTACTATCTTCTCAATGATTCTGTCAACTTCATAACACATTAGATTCTCACAGTAAAAAAGTAGTGTGAGTATATGATATTCTAGCAGTATTTTGTTTCTCTTAGAACAATTTAAAAAGGTCAACAAAACAGACCTTGGGGGAAACACAACATACTGGCCTCACCCTAGTTTACAAGGTCCTAGGTTTTTTCCTTTGGTTTTTGTTCATTTTTAATGTAAGACAGCCTCTGCACGTATCTTCCAATACCACGTTTCTCCGGCCAATGTAAACATAAGGAAACTTTATATTCACGTCCCCTCAACTCAATACATAACATTAACAAAACTATATGTGAAAAAGTCTCAAACTGCAATCCAAATACCATCTGTAGGTCCCTGAAACCACCTGCAGAGTCTGAAGAGCAAGGTGTCTGAAAACGAGGGACCCTCTCTGTGGAATGACTGCTACAGAGCCCTCTCCTCCGTCAGCACCCTGACACCGCTCGCAGCCCCACACACATTCAGAGCACAAGCAACAGGGATGTAAACCCAGCTCCAGTCTGCAGTGTTTCCACCTAGAGCATCGGCCACCGACGCATCCGACCCTCAGAACGCATCAGAGCCGCATCAGACCCTCCCGGCGCGCAAGGCCGCACGAAAGGCCTGGAACTCTCTGGAACTGTTCCGGTCTGACTGCAGGAGCTGCCCTTCATCACCAAAATCCTCTGCCCCCACCGCTCTCGGCCGTCTTCCTCAACCATCAAGGCTCAATTCTCCTTGCTTCCTGGTTCTAGCAAATGGTCTTCTTTTCTGTTACACGTTTTTGTCTGCGTTTTTTCTTAACAAATTCCTTGAACGCCGTGCCACCTTACTATACACGTAATATCAGGGAACAGCATGCACATTTTCCCCGTACAAACAACTGTTAACCATACTGTCTGGTCATCAAAAAACAGTATTTTAAGCATTTTAAGTCTCCTATTTCAGATTTTATATACAGAGAGTCTTTTCCCTGGGCTTTAGGGTTTTCGGAACCTGGCTTCAGGCACCGTGTTGATGTGTCTGATGTTCCCTTTCCGAACGGAGCATGCCGCCAGACGTCCGGAACTGCACCACTGCGTGGGGGCTGCACACACGGTCCAGTCCTGCCAGTTCTCACACCTAATGTGTGAGATGCACAAATCCTGAGTGCAGAGCTCCACACACACACGCGTGTGCACCCCCACCCCCCACCCTCGGGACACACTCCTCTTGCTGCTTCCTAGCCCTCTGTGACGAGCACCTGGCCACCAAATGGGACCAGGACTCCCAGTGCTGCCACTAGAGATTAGTGTCTCTCAACTTTACAGACACTCGTCATGCAAATGGAAACATAAGGGGACACCCCCAGCTTGTTTTGTGAGAATGGCAGTACTTGAAATGAAAGCGCCACAAAAAGGTCACAAGAAAAAAAATTACAGACTGATCCCCCCAAGCAAACAGACTTTTCCTAAACAAAATATTGCACAGTGATCTAACAAGATATAAACAGGATAATACATCATCAAGTGGGATTCCCCTCAGAAATACAAGGTTGATTCAACAATCAAAATGTAATTCACCCATTATTTTAAAAAACATAAAATTTCTACAATCAAGAGACAGAAAAAGCACTTGACAAAATTGAACACCCTCTCATGATTTAAAAAAAAAAAAAATCCTCTCAGAAAACCAGAAGTTAAAAGGAAAATTTTTACATTTGACAGAGGACATCTACAAAAAACAAAGACAAAACTAGAACTAAACCCTACTTAACACTGAAAACTTGCTCCCTGAGGCCAGCACATGACGAGAACACTGTAATGAAGGTGCTATAGTTACAGAGGGCAAGACAGAGAAATAAGACATAAAGATTGGAGAGAAAAAGAGTTATTTTCAGATACACAACTGTAGATTTCTTTGGATTTTCTACTTGCTCAAGTAAACCACCAGAACTCATAAGTGAATTTATAGTAGGGCCGCAAGATAAACTAACATGATGATCAACTTCTACCTACTAAGCCAAGAACTGGACAGTTAAATCTACAAGTCAAAAAACTGTCCTTTCCAATAGCA
Source organism: Ailurus styani (assembly GCA_002007465.1). Classification (NCBI taxonomy): domain Eukaryota; kingdom Metazoa; phylum Chordata; class Mammalia; order Carnivora; family Ailuridae; genus Ailurus; species Ailurus styani. The sequence continues at coordinate 1,395,724 of LNAC01000156.1, read as the reverse complement.
TCAGACAAGCATGAAGCCCTCCACAGTAATATCTCCCACACGCGACGCAGGGCGCTCACAGACCTAGCCAAGCGGACGGGTCGACCAGAAGTCACAACACCGTTCACAGGTCAGCTCTCCCAAATGGATGCACAGATTCGACACGGCCCCGTTGAAACAGAAGAGAACCAGAAGTCTGTCAGCTCCAGAAGCTGCGGTCCCTGGCAAAGCACCGCACCCCGCCCCCACCCTGATCACAGGACTCAACAGCAAACTGCGCACAGCAGGCAACATGAAAGCACCCCCACCGGAGCATCAGAGCACAGGAAAGGGGCCAACGGAGCGCCCGTCTTTCCACTCAAAGGAAAAACACCACCACTGCTTGGTTTTCCACATCAAACTCCTATAAACCACTCACAGTAGGACTCATTTTATACTTTTCATTAAGAAAGGTATAAAGATGCAGACATGTATTATCTGAAGAAGTTGAAGACGACAACAGATGTGGGCACACAGACCTCAGTTCTGTGAGCTAATCAGTTACACTGTATCATGTACACAAATATGACTCAAAGGCAAAACAAAAATACGCAGTGAAATAATTGAAATAATTATTTCAAAGTTGGATTTTTCTCTTGAAATACATTAAACTGGTAAGTTAGGAAATACAGAGAACTTAAATTTACAATAAGTTCCTCATAGTTTGAACAATTACAGATGAATTTGAAATGAAAGATTTGTGAACACCATTTAAAAACTCGGCTGTCACTGACCAATCAGGCATTAGAAACACGTTTTTTAATTTTCACAAAAAGCTCCATGACCCGTCTCATCTGCCTCTAGTGGTCTGACCCTCTGTCGCTACACACAGACGACATGACTGAATCCATCAGTCCACTCAGCCGCTCGCTGCAGGAGTCTAGCAGGTGCGAGGCCCCGGCAGGGCAGCAGCGAGAGGGACTCCCGGGTCCGTCCTCACCCTCAGGACTCAGCCTCCTGGAGGAGGGGGCGCACTGCACCGCAGGTCAGCACACGGTGCCAACAGGCGACCCCAGAGTGTGTCCGCCGGGGAGAAGGGCGAGCAGGAGCGGGCGCCGGGACAGACGGGGACAGTGGTGCCGGCAGGAGGGTGGTCGGGGCGACACAGCACATGGGTTCCTGTAATTACCGCTCCACGCAGAGGTGGGGGCGGGCCCGTGACAAGGGATGGAAGCCTGCGATGAAGCAGCGGCTGGCCCGCGTCCCCCGCACTCGCTGAGCAGGTCCTACGGGAAAAGGTCTAGAACCGCACGTGAAGAGAACACGGGGACACTGGCGGGCTCTTCTCCAAACATAGCGAGGAAAGTGAAACAATCTGAGAAACACAGTAATTGTACTACCCACCACATTAGTTTTGTGTGTGAGGGAGCCGATGTCAGACTCGGGCTGGAAAGGGGCTCACTGCTCGCTCTCGGTTAAGACATCAGAAGCAAAGGTGGGCCCTTCTCGGAGAACACGCTGCCCAGGCTGTGATCCTTGTCTCTGTTCAAGCACTGCCTGCTGCTGTTCTTCAGCCTTCACTACGTGCTCAGTCCCCCGAGCACCCGCCCCCATCGCCTCTCTGCAGCACCGGAAGGCCTATTGATTCTGAACTCAGCTACTCTGTATACCTACGACACACGGGGGGTGCAAACACATTGCACTGATGCTCACCAACAATTCGGTTTAACTATGTTAAGGAGCACATACCAGGAGTCTAAGTTAGAGGGCTTGGTGGTATCCAGGGGGTCCCTAGGTAGAGGGGAAAGACACTGGTGACCAGGCAGGGGGACAGAGACAGACGAGGTGTGCAAAGCCAAGCGGGGGGCAAGCCTCCCAGGGAAAGAGAACAGTCGGTGGGCAGAGAGAAGACAGAAAGGCTGGAACCGCACCTGGGGAACACGGATCTTCAGGGGCAGGGAAGAGGCTTACAAGAGCCCTGTCCTCACCCCTCAGAGACAGTGGGCGGAGCAGCAAGCCTTCCCCGCTCATCACCTCTCTCCGTGAACCTGAACCTGAATGCAGATTCCAACTATAATCACCAAGAGAGCCCACGTTTCCCTAAATACTCCACAAGCAAGTTCACTTCTCAGTGCCTTTGCACCCAGAATTCCTACAGAACGGAAGGCCCTCCCCACCGGCATGAATCAGCACCTCCTTTAGAAAAATGCCCCAGATTTCAACAACTCGGGGTTTTTTTCACTCAACAATCACTGAGTGCTGATAACATGTCAGACCATATGGATTCAAAGAGCAGTAACATATTAACTTGGCCCGCAAGAAGCTGACAACCGAGGACGTGAGACAAGCAAAGAAAGTTGAATGAGTTACTGGCTATGCCTGCGTGTGCAGAGCTGATGCACAAAGATGCTCGAGCCCAGCCCTGTGGTCCAGATGAGTGACAGAGAAACACACACACACCGGGCCATGCCCGAGGGCAGGATCCTGAAAGTTTCCCATTTAAAAAAAATGAATGATGCAAGCAGAAGGAGCAGCAGAAGCCGGCAGCGCTGTGGCTGGTACTGGAGGCGGGGCCGAGGGGAGGCCAGTGGACAGGAAGCAGTCTCTAACACCGCTGGCACTGGGGCAAGCAGGGGACAGACCGGAGCTCGGCTCAGCACTCATTCTTCCTGCAGGCCTACTGTGCACCAGGCACCAGGGGCTGTTCCCTCATGCTGAGCACTCAGAAAACTCAGTCACTCTTCTGGAAAGCATTTAACACCTTTCAACGTAAAGGTAGACGTCTAAGATGATTGACATAAATATACTATAAAATGAATTCACACACTCACATATAGATGTATTTTTAATCTGTCTTCCCCACGAGTCAATTAGCAACTCCAGCTGTCAGACCGGGAGGCCACAATCCCAGAGGAGCGGCAGAGGCCCATGGAGATCACTCTCAGGGAAACAATCAGGTAGATCAGGTAGATCAGAAAGCGATCAGCCCTCTGTTGGGAACCCCAACCGAGGCCCGTCCGTTGAGGGAGCTCGGATGCGGGGTGCTTGTACTGCTACAGGAAGACACTCAACCACCGATCTACTGCTCTCACCCAACTGTTCCTAAGGCATGTGGATCAGCTAAGTCCATAATTTATTCCTGTGTTAAGGTAATATTCATTTGTGCCGATACCTTGTCAAGCAGAAGAAAACCTGACACTGCCCCCAACCGTGTCGAGTTCACTTCTTAGCGAAGAAGACAGAAAGTAAGCAAGAACAGGATGTAACAGTCAATCACAGTAAGTGCTGTGCGAGACCAGAAGGCAAGGCTCAGGGAGGGAACATCTGGGGGAACGCGGTCCTCACTGACAGGGCTGAGAGGTCTGTCAGGCTCAGACCTGAGGGGCCAGGAGGAGCAGGCCACACAGGCAAGGAAGAGGCAAAGCACAGGCACAAAAGGCCTGACCGGGAAGAGCTCGGGTGTCTGAGATGCTCCCAAGTCAAAACAGCTGCACTACTGATGAGCCAGAGGCCAACGGGCGGAAGCCCGAGACGCTGGGGAGAAGGCGCATCAGGTGAGGCCTTGTAGGCCACGTTAAGGATTTGCAATTTTATCCGGTAAGAAGTCACCGGGGAGTTTTAAGAAGGAGAGTAACGTTGCATTCATGTTTTTACAAACTCACTCCGGCAGCTTTGTGAAGAAGGACGAACGTGTGAGGAAACAGGAAGATCCAACAGGAAGCAACTCCCACAGCCCAGAGAGAGACGAAGGTCGCACGGCGCAGAGTGGATGCCTCAGAGAGGGCGAGAGGGCGAGGAATCCAGATCTGTTCTGCAGACAGAACTGGAAGGGTACGAAGATGGGCTCATTCCATGAGGCAGGAAGTGTCCGAGAGGCATCCTGGGTGTGGGCATGAGCGACTAAGTGCACGGGGGTCCAGCACGTTTACTAAGACAAGGAGGACTTGGGGAGGGACAGATTCCAGGGGCAGCAGTTACAGGGCTCCTCTCTGGCAGGTAAGTATCAAATGTTTAAGAAAGATACAAATGTAGATATCAAGAGGCGGTTGACCACTGGCATCTGAGACATAGGAGAGAAGACAGTCTGTGCACAGAACCATCTGGATGGAGGGAGGGAGAGCAGGAAAAAGCATGACTGATCACACCAGTGAACGATGAGTAGTATATTCAAAGTCAATCTGCTCCTGAAAGATCTAGAAAATAAGCCGACCACACACTTACCCCTAAGCAGCACAGCTCTGACACCTCTTTAATCCTTCCCAGTCTCCAGAGAGATGAAACAAATACAGTGCATGCTAATGTCACCAATGAACTTTCCAAACAGGGCTTTGTGCATTCAGCGACCTCACAACTAAACACAGCACTGCAAACGTTTACCTTTACTTCAATACTCCAGATGAAAGCTGCCGTTAAGCCTAGAAAATCATGATATAGTTGAACACATGTTATAATAAAGTCCTTTCAAATAGGTGAAAATACTGCCTTCTGTGGGAGCTTAGATCTAACATGGTTTCCTCACAGCTAACTCAGCGGTACAGCGCACCACATCCCAGAGACAGCACAGATTGTCTTAAGGATACCTTATAGGTTTCAGTTCAAAGTATACAAATATAGCTCTGTTCCATTATTTTTAGCCTGTTCTACTAAGTATTTTGTGTCTTCTTAAATTGGGACACTGCTGTTTTTGAGGTTAATGTGACTGATAAAATCAAATGTGAGGTTTTGAATGTCTAACTGCAAAGACAGATTTACAGTCTTTGAACTTGAGCACTTTATTTTGTCTTTATCTAAAAGTAGTAACTTTTAAACTTGAAAATAACCGTTTCAGCCAATTCCTCTATACTAACATCTTTGTCTTTAACACACAGCAAGAACTGACCAGAATAAAACGTAAAGTATCCTGCCTTCCTGGCCTGGTACAGAGAAGTGTGCTGAGAAGTCAGCACACTGCGTGCCCCCTGGGGAGGCGGTGTGCTCAGCCCTGAGAAGGGGGACAGGGTGACAACCTCTTTGTTTCATCAGAAACCTCCTCTTGCACAATCCAGACGCAAGACCATTCATCAGAGGTGAAGGCCTGCTCCAGCCCTGTAAACGCAATGATTCTAAGCCTGATGCTGTCCCTACCTCTTCCTCTCTTCCACACGGGTGGTTCTGCTCTCCTACCCAACCCCGACCTCTATCAAAATCCTATCTCAGTTAAAAATGCCTCTACTCATTTGCTCTCCCATCAGCAAACATAATGAGAAAATAAGTTGCTTCCATCAATTGCTTTGGGATGAGCAAAAATACCTCAGTCTCTCTTTTCCTCTGAAGTTCATATTTCTAAAATCACCTTGAATTTCTTAAAAACCCAGTAGTTAATTATTGAGTATCTCACTGCTACTGGATTCATAGATTGAATCTGGTGTAGACTTAGTGTAATCAGAGCCTTATTGCTAAGGATCAGACCTAAAAGAGGGCTGTCACACCATGAAGGTGGCACTGTGCATACGGGTCCCACCAAGTCTGGGAGAGACCAAAATCTTCAACAAGTACAGTGCAGAACTCTCTGCCTCTGAACACTTGTTACCGGTCACGCTCAGTGACACTCTGCAGTCCTCAGACTCTTACCTCAGCTACAGGTTTTAAAAGTTCCCATACCCAACACCCTTTAAAATTCAACAGTTTGAGTTTAACTCAGCAAAATCTTTAATTTATACCTAATTAGGTAATAAAGTGACAGGTGCTTTGTTCAGAGACATCATATTAAAAGAGTTCTAACATCACAGGTTTTAGAAATGTTTTAAAAGGGGCGCTGGCTTAGGTGGCGACTTTCTTAATCTTCAGGTTATGAGTCTGAGCCCCATGCTGGATGTAGAGATTACCTAAAAAGAAAGAAAGGAAGGGAAGGAAGGAAGGAGGGAGGGAAGGGAAGGAAGGAAGGAGGAATGTTTAAAAGCCTAGACAAGAGTTACTGGACGATGCTGACAACTTGGGAAGTGAGAAGCCATCTAACAGCAAGACTGTGGTCTGACACGAGCACCTTGACATCCTGGCAGCTTTGAAAGTTTTCAGCTAAACGCTAACCTGAATCAGCCTGAAGGTCGATTTATGACACTGCAGGTCTCTACCCAGTGCAGGTTTCTTCCTTTGAAAAATCTTTCCTGAGCAGGTTAACAGGATACTTGAACATACTCTTTAACATAGTAATAATTGTATAAAACTCATTATTACAGACTTCATCCCCCAGGGGTAATACTCACTAGTACTTTAAGCAGATAAATTATTTGGTCTTATTCATACATGGATTACACATGGATTTTTAACTTCTAAACATGCTTCCCAAATACTGTCTTGAATGTTACAATGAAAATACTATATTTATTTATATTTTTATACAAATAAAAACCCTAACAATATTAAATTGGAAAATGTTTATTCACCGTATTACTGACTCTTAGTGATAAGCTCACCTTACAGTAATATGGAGTTTCAAATTAAATACACAACCCTTACAGTGAGTAAAGAAAACCACATCGCCCTTTTTTCCTCCAGTCCTATTTAAGTCTCTTTATTCTTTAAAACTTCCACATCACAGAACGGATATGGGTGCCTTAATTAAAACACACAAAATAAAACTGTAAGAGACACAGAACAGAAAAGATAACTTACTTAAAATATTTTTCCATAAAAGTATTTTTATTTACTTTTCTAAAAGCTACCTAGTTGGTTTTATGTCAAGAGCTGCAAACCTATACCACATCAATTTCCATTTTTCCTTAAATTTAATTGTATATCTATTTGAAATAAAGTCTGAAAAACTCTTACCACCTTTTTAGTGCAAAAGCATGAATCTGAATACAATTTAAACCAAAGAGATTTTTAAGTTACATATACCTTTGGCCCAACACATTGGAAATGGACTACAGCCGCTCTTCTCCATACAGACGGCACCTGCTGGTCTCAGGGCCGCTCGGCCCGCCACTTCCAGCACCATAAACTCAGGCCTCTCAAGATCAGACCAGGCGTCCGCACACCAAGTCCCCGGTCATCGCTCCCACAGCGTTCGCTTCGATCCACAGCCACACTAAGTTTCCCCTGTGTGCTCCTTTTCTCAGAGCTTGAAGCAAAATTTGGGAGGTGCTCCTTCTGTAATATTTTCCAGCAGCTTGAAGAATGCCTCTCAGTTACAGAATCTTCTCCTGCTTCCGCAATCTGAAACACAGACCATCCTGGCTAGATTAAGCTCCTGAGCAGAATGAAACCAGCTAGTAATGTGACCCCGCGGGCCTGAGTTCCTAGATTCATTCAGGGAAGGAGGGGGGAGGGGGGAGGGAGGGAGGAGAAACAGGAGGCCAATAGCCAGCACCTGATTAGTATGCTAATCCCACCCTTCTGCTCAATTCATCGGGCAGACGTCCGCTCACAAACCAACAGGCGATTCTGAAACTGAGTAAGCTGCAAAGCAAGTCTGACCCAGATCGTGTCTGTAGATGGCTCCTCCAACTATTTTTGTTTTCAAAGTCATGCCTTTGGCCTTTCACCAGCCTAATTCTGACCTTAAGACTTAAGATAATAGCCTTGATGAAAAATGAGTAATATGGGGGGGGGTGGATCTTGATCAACATTAAACACAAATCTGTAAAAACTATGTCTATAGGAACCCAGATATTTCCAAGGTAGAGGTTTTTTTCAGATTGATAGTTTCAAAGTAAGTTTGCAAATTTATAAAAGTATTTAGAAAACACATAAAAACAGGAATTTGAAGTTACAAGATTCTTTTCAACTAGCTTAGGGAACACTGAGGAATCTAAGACCGCTGATCTCTTAAAGTCAGAACATGAGTGAGTACTGAACTCATATTCCTGAAGGAGGAGGACAGAAAAAACTCTAACAATCTGTACTAGTAACTTTTTTCAAAAAACGCAAAGCTGCTTATGCTGACACTCTTCCCATTCAAACCGAGAGGCAGGCTCCGGCGTCTCTAACATGTGGCTATTTAAACCCACTCGCTCTGGCAGTAGGACAGTGGAGATCCGGCTCCCGCAGCCTCTGCTGTCTGAGCGCACGTGGTCACACGTTCAGGACACACAGCGTTCGGCTCTCCCGTTACGTGGGTGATTCTGTTCGTAGCAAATCCCATCAACGAAGAAAAACCTCAGTCCTCTACTTCACTGTGAACGCGACCGAGGCTTTCTGAATTCACGAAGGCGCGCAGACAAGAGCTGACGAGGGCGCGGGAACGGGAGGCCTGTCCGTGTGCGGTGACGGCGGGACGGCCAGCTCCGCTCCTGACACGCTGCTCCCGCCGGTGGCTCCGTCTCCAGCGCCACAGTCGGCTCCCGACAGCAGCCCGAGCTCCAGGCACCTCCCGGGCCCCCCGCGAATCGGACGGCTCAGCAGTGGGAGCGCGGCCCGGCGGGCGAGGCCCGGAGGAGCGCGGGCGAGCGGACGGTCACCAGGGCCGCGCACCCGCGGGCACGCCGGCCTGCTCCGGGCGCAGGGGGAGTGCGAGCGCCGGGGAGCGCACCCCCAGAGCACTGCCCGAGCCGCCGGGAGCACGGCCGGGGGTGGATCCGACACCCAACAGCTCAAGCACAGTCTGCGTCGCCCCTGGAACCGGGGGCTCCGGAGCTAAAACCAGAAGCTTCCCTCACCGGCCGCCCACGG
>LNAC01000156.1:1333772-1385931 GCA_002007465.1 Ailurus styani | reverse complement strand
GCCCGCCCGCCCGCCGCCGCCGCCTCCAGAAACAGGGGAGGGCGGAGGGGTCCCCCTTCTCTCTAGAGGCCGCGGCCGCAGAGAGGGCGTCTGGATGCTCTGGACTCGGGCCGCGCACCAAGCCCAGCGACCGCGTGGCCCGTCTCGATCTTGGGCAGGCTTTACCCGCGAGACCCCTCTCAGCTCAGGGGCGTCCTAAGAATTCACTGAAGAAAGAGAAGCGGACATAAAATCTAGGAAAACCATGGGGACCACCTGTCCCCACCCCACATAAAAAATAAATCACACAACTGCAGTCTCTGGTACTCCCAGAACTCCCACCGCGAATTTCAATACAACAGAAATGACAACTGCGTGAGATGAGACAAACCACGAGAAGGCTAGCGAACAAGGCAATGAGCAAGATCAGGAAGCAGAAAAGGGAATTCCAGAGCCTTCATACACTGTGCAACGCTGTCCAATACGGCTTCCCTACGGAAACCTGGCCTTCGGTGAGAGAGTCACCGGAAAGAACTATTGAGAAAAAAGTTGCTTCTCTCTCTCTCAAATAAATAAAATCTTAAAAGGTCGGGGGGAGGGATGCCTGGGTGGCCCAGTGGCTTTGGCGTCTGCCTTCGGCTCAAGCCATGATCCCAGGGTCCTGGGATCGAGCCCCACGTGGGGCTCCCTGCTCCGCGGGGAGCTGTCTCCCTCTGCCTGTGCCCCTCCCACCGAGGTGCTTGCTCACTCTCCCTCGCAGAGAAATAAAATCTTTAAGAAAAAAGAAGCTGTATATAAATGTCACCAAAAGCATATCACACAAATCCAAGTCTGACTCTCACATTTCTCATATAGTTACAGGTTTACTTGTTGGCTTTAAGTAATACTTGAGGGCAGTACTTCTTGGGAGAGTAAAGCTCTAGTAAATGCTTTCAAGTCAGCTAATAGGAGGAATGTGAAAGAAAACTGTAATTCATATTATACATACAGAATTCAAAATTTACCTCTTAGTTCTTTCATGTTTGCATTAATCAAGAGTTACAGATTTAAGTAAAATCAACACGATTATACTATGAGAGCTCCAATTAGCGGCTGATCATTACCACACACCCTCACTTCCAAAAGCTGGGTATCCCATCCTAAACTTCATTCTATAAGACTCACAGAATTATCACTTCTATGTCATTGTGCCTCATTGTTTCCACCACGGGACAGAAATAACTTTTCTGAAAATTTTAATCTATCAACAAAAATTAAGACTTGATAAGGACTAAAGAAACTGAGTCATAAGAAGGGATATAATTATGTTCTGAAGACAAACAGAAAATAGCTCTCAAAATACAACAAACTCCAAAAGGTGACGGTATTATTTGCTGTTCTTGCAGAGTTTCCAGCAATTACTACACCTCCTCCCTTCTGTTACGCTGAAGGAACTCTGGGGAAGCTGAGGAACGCACTCAATTTGCAACTGGAAGATACAAAGGGCCGCAGTTCTCTCTCTGAGACAAGGAAAGACTCATTTCACCAACCTGAACTTCAGTGTGTTCATCTGTACAAGGACAATGACCACACCTAACATGTGAGTAGTGACTGCGTGCCTGTCATTAACTAGCCTAACAGCAACACTAATAACAATGAAAACAGGATGATAATGATACCATGGGGATACCAAGCTAATGCTTACCCTGTGCCAAGCCCTATCCTAAATACTTTACAAATATGGGCTCAGGTATTAATAACCAACTTCCTGAGGTAGGTTCTATCACCCCGTGTCAGAGACGACCAATGGAGGCGCCGAGCGACTTGTCTGAGGCCACAGACCCCCCGCGTGGCGAAGCGGGACATCACACTTGGCCAGTCAGGCTCCAGTGCGTGCTCCTTCACTAACCCACTGCAGGACTTCACCTATTTCCTCAATCAGTAATTCCAACAACCAGTGAGCTCACAAGCCACACGTGACATGCGGACACACCGAGGAACCAAGAAATGAAGCAACATGCCTGATGTCACAGCTAAGCGGTCAGAGGCGGAGCTGACATGAGCACGGGGACACCTGTCAGAGCACAAACTCAAGCCACCACCTGTAATGACACCACCTCCGGAGGCTGCGAAGGTTTCCAGAGAAGCAGGAAACAGGCCTCACTCGGGCTACAAAGGATGACTGAATTACAGAAAGAATATGAGACCGACAGGCTGCTCTCATCCCCACGCGACACTCCAATTCACCAAATTCTGCGGCTCCTGGACAGTCCTCCGGCCTGTGGTCCCGCCCCTGACTGCAGATACAAGCCATCAAGGAACACGCGGGACACGTAGCTGGGACCGGGGACAGGCATCACAAGCACCAGGAAATAAACTCAACAATGAATTATGCAACTCAAGGTATATAAAGTAGAAAGGAAACTGCAACTCTAAAGAGGCAGAAAATTCTGAATTTATTATCAATTTAGACAGTACTCAACCAGAGTATTTTCACAGACACTAATGGCCATTTCTCATGTGTTTTGCCATAGAGATGAAAGCTAAATTCTAGGTTTAGAAACTGTTGGGAGGTTGGTTGCTTGCCACCAAATTAAAAAGAAAAAAAAAAAAAAGCTCCTGAAACCTCAAAGAAGATGCCACTTGAGTTTTCCAAATATACTAGTAGAGGCCTGATAACACAGAATGGGGCCAGAAACTTACAAAAACTGTCAACCTAACTGTAAGTGTTATAAAACAGAGTGGGGTTTTTTGGCTAGAACTGACCAAATAACAAATACTAAAAGACAATCAAGTCATGACTTACGTGAATGTTAACACCATTTGACTAAACTTTGCAACTTCTGTCTTAGTGAACATGTACACACACAGCCGACTTACTGTATCACTTTGTCGCCGCAGATGACTTCACCCCGTCAACGCAGTTTACCCACAGTGCGATCACTCACCTGACTGAGCAAACAGCCCGATGCCCTGTTAGGACTGCGGCAGAGGAAACTGCAGGGGCTCATACGCAGGTGGCTGTGCGGGGACACCCGCACAGCCACACAGGAAGGCCCGCGGGTGGCAGGGGGCCCTGCTGGCGAGTGGGTCCCGTCTCCCACCTACACTGCCCGTTTTCAGGAAGGATCAGCAGCATCGTCGGGGTCCAGTTCTCCCCCAGCCATATCCTAAGGAGCGCCCCGAAGGAGGTGGTTTCTCTTCACAAACAGATACACAGTGGTGGGTCTTCTTGGTCAAAGGCCCTCCTCTATGCTTTTGGTTTTCTCACACTGATATCAACAGATACTAATCTGATTTAGCCAGAAATTTGGAGTCATTTTTCCAATTCCCCCTAAAACTTTTTATCATTAAAAAAATGTTAAAACTAACTTCACACCTATCAGGATGATACTATTTTTAATGGGAAACAGGAAATAACAAGTGTTGGCCAGACATCGAGAAGCTGGAGCCCTTGTGCACCACGGGTGGGAGCGTAAAATGGTGTGACCCATGGTGAACGATGGGGACAGAGCTTCAGATGTGCACGATAAAAAGTGCTGGACATCTGGTTCCCAACAACGTGAACATACATGACACTACTGAACGGTACACTTAAAAATGGTTAAGATGATAAATTATGTGTTTTTTGTTTACCGCAATAAATGTTTTTTAAAGAATGTTAAAACCACTTTAATGGAGTGTCTCTCGTTTATTTTACAACAAGCTGGCAAATATAATTATGTCTACTTTTGTAGATGAGGGGAAGCCTTGAGATGTTAGGAACATGCCCAAAACGCAAAAGGCAGCAAAAGGGAACGACAATCACCGGTCCTTGAGTAAGGACGGGGACACTAGTCCAGTACTACAAGGGAGATTCATGCGGCTTTTTAAAAAAGTTCACGCCCTAATAAACCCCGAGGTAATTACCAGTACATCGGGAAGACTGGAGTCTGGAGGCCAGCAGGGGTTGGGCTGCTCTCACCCCCCGACCACTCCTCCTCCACTGCAGGCCTGACAAGGAGAGATGCACCTTGAAGGTAGTTACTACCTTTCTAACCCAGTGGGAGGAAGGAAAGTTTCCTCCTCCCACCCAGCTCCCCCCTTTCCTCTATCAAAGAGCAGTCTTCTCCTTTGTTCTGCCTACAGTTCTAGCCTAGCTTGCTTGCCTGGGTTTGCAATTCCTTGGTGTTCCCAAATAAACCCATTTTCGCTGGTAAGATGACTGGCAATTTTATTTTTAAGGTTAACAACACTATTTTCTAGAAAGGGAGCTGAGGCTGAGAGAGGTTAAAGGACTTGGGGTTAAGATCAGACTTGGTAAAATCAAGTCCAAACCTCAAACTGATTTATGTTTCCATCACCTTCAACCTGAGTCCAATGTTGTCCATTCAGCCTATTGTTAAATACTCCCTGAATCCCCATGTGGCAACGTAAATAAATATAGGACTCTGCGCACTTTTTAAAAAAACTTCTCTCTAGAACTTGGTTTTCTCATCAGTTAAACAAAGTTAAGAACAGTTGTTATGAGAACTAAGTATTACAAGCATAAAGGGCTTTGAGAGTGCTGCAAGCCTAGTGCACTTGTCTGCATCCACTGTGCTGGTGCAGTGAACTAAGCGCTAAGGATCGGAAAATAATAGGGCCTGAGTCCTGGCCCCTGAGGAGTTCAGAGCCCACAAGAAGACCAGCACGTAAGTCACTGCACCCACAGACCCAGCTTCCTGTAGACTGGCGTAAGAAACCCCCAGTAATCCCCTTTAAGGGATAAGGCAGTTTGAGGCTTAAATGAGCCACAGGTTTATTTACAAAACTAAAAAACTAGGAACAGCCTACATGTCAATAGAAAAGAAATGAGTAAATAAAGTTTGGAAAAAGGTATTTGCTGAAGATTTTTCACTGACACTGGAAAACACTCATTAATGAAAAAAGTCCACATAGTAGAAAAGAAAACTGCAACTCCCAGTCCTAAAATGCAGATTTTCAAGGTATATATAGATAGATTTTTTTTTTCCCCGAGAGAGACAGTGAGAGTGCATGTGAGGTGGGGGTTGGGGGGCAGAGAGAGAGAGATAATCCCAAGCAGGCTCTTTGCCCAGAGCAGAGCCCTACACAAGGCTCGATCTCACGACCCTGAGATCATGACCAAAATCTAGTTGCATGCTCAACCGACTGAGCCACCCAGGCACCCGAAGATATATATTTTAAGTAATAAAAAAGGTATAGAAGAGTATGTAGACTGTGGTACTTCATTGTAAAGGAAAACTACAGGCACATATGTGCTTCCTGGTATATGCACAGATCACCCACAGACGTTTACAGAATTACGAACAAAAGGTAAAAACATCAACTGTCTATGTTTTTACCTTGAGAAATAAGAAAAATAAAAGCAAAAACTCTAAGTAGAAATAAAGACAGAATAATAAGGAGTGCTACACATTAGCACATAAGGCTAAAGGAAAAATGAGTAATACCGGTCCTATCTTTATTTAAAATTTTGGTAGCTTGTTCGCTATTACTTATCTTGATTACTGAGATTTTCACTGGCTCCACCAATGCCTCACCAAAACCCCAGTCCTCCCCACATTTCACTCTCCCAGTGGCTCCGCCTACCTCAACTCCAAGGCTCCCCACGCCCAGGCCTTATCACCTAAGGAATTTGTAAAACTAGAAACATTTCTGACCAAAGCATGTCAAATACAATCAGTCACTTTTTAAAGTGAGGACAAAAAAGGCATTTAACGCTTCTTTTTCAAGGACCAGAACCACAGTAACTCAACTGTCAACTGTCAAGAGCCTTATCTGTCTTACTTGAAACAGTTACAATGAATTTTTTACATTGGACCACCAAACTCCTTGATTTATAAATATCTGAATTTAAATAAAGGAGGCAAGCCCTAAAAATCTGTTAGCAAAATCAATGCATGATTACGGATATTCCCATGTCCTATGATGTGGCAGAAATCACACATTCTTTCCTTCCTGATCCAGTCCAAAGGGCCTGACTGACACCAGCAATGCCTCAAGTCCACAAGCCACACTGAACCTCGCTGGCGCCAGACCGACAGAAAAGAACATTTGTAAATGGCTGACTTGTTACAAGATTCCTCCTTCCTCCTTCTTTTATTTTTAGATTTTTTAAATTTATTTGACAGAGGTAGAGAGATCATGAGTAGACAGAAAGGCAGGCAGAGAGACGGGAGGAAGCAGGCTCCCTGCTGAGCAGATCCTGGGGCTCGATCCCAGGGCCCTAAGATCATGACCCGAGCGGAAGGCGGAGGAGGGTTAACCCATTGAGCCACCCAGGCACCACCCCCACTTCCTTTAACTCAAGAAATTAATCTCTAATCCCTAAAATGAAAAAAAGAGATGTGAGATTTCTGAATCCAAGACGGATGCAACAGCTGGCAGCAGGAAACTGTGAAAAGCACATGAAATACAGTCCTCGGGGAGCTGCTGAGGCAGGGGGAACAAGGGAGGCTGTGAGAGCTTCAGAGGATCAAGAGCCAGGAAGCCGGCTTCCACGTCTGCTTTCACCTTTGTTACCTATTTGTCAACCCGGGGAACAAGGCGGAGGCCGAGCACCCGGGCTCTGCGCACACACACGGCTGCGGCCAGAGGCCAGAGCCACGGACACGGCCCTGGCCGGCTCAACACCCAGAGGCAAAGACCGTGTGTTTGTGGCTGCACATCACTCACAGTAAAAAGCGAGGATGCCGACACCTGCTACCACGTGGACAGGACCTGAAGTGAGACACTGCACACAAAAACCGGCAGGTAGGATTGCACTTTCATGACGTGTGCACAACAGGCAGATCTGTACGCCCGAGACCAGGGGCTGGTTGCCGAGGGCTGGGGAGAAAGACCAATGAAGTGACTGCTCGCGGGTGTGGGGCTTGCGGGGTGCGGGACTAGGAGCTGATTGTTGATTTCTCGTCATTTTAAACAAGCCCAGATCAAAGAATTATTAGACTTATTGTTTATTTTCCACAGTAGCTACGGTTCCTTTAGGGTTGATGGGTTCTTCTTTTTCTTAGTTGACTTTCTAGAGACTTACTTCCAGATACCAACCGGTAACTTATTTGTTAAATACATTCCAAGTTACATGAAATGATATATTCCCTTTCTCGCTTTAGCTAGTACAAGTTTCTGCCATTTGGACCTCAAAATTTCTTCAATAACAAAATTCATCCAAGATTTTAGCGAGCACATCCTACATGCCAGGCACTGTTCGGATACCATGACTACCTCAGGGTGTGCACACAGACAGACATACCAGGATGCCCTGGTAAGTGTTTAACAGTCGGATCTGTGGGAATGAGTGGGAGAAGCCCAGGTCGGTGGCGTTTGCTGACTTCTGTGCTACAAACACAACTACCCTGTCTGGTTTCAAGCTACCAATACGGCATCGACCAGCGGCCGCCGGCTCTAGGATCTTGCTCTCTCTCACACACATTTTCTCTGCCCACAGGGAGTTTACATTCTATCAGGGGAGACAGACAACAATAAAATCATAAATAACCAAATCACACAGTATACTGTCAAGTGGTGTTATTTTAAAAATGACTGAGTTGAGCAGGGTTGGGGATAGGAAGTGCGCACGTAGGGGAATGCAGGCTGCAGCCTTCAGTACAGTGGTCAAGGTGAGCTACACTGAGAAATACACATGCATGTATATTAGAATGTGGAAATTCAAAAACATCCTTTTTTTTAATTTACAAGAAAATCACACAGTATGTACTCTTTGGGGCTTAGCCATTTTTTCCAAAAGTATGTTATGAAAAGCATCCCTGCTGGGTCATGGAGCTTCGCAGTCACTGTTGGAAAGTACTTCATCGCGTGAGTGTACCGCCAATCTCTCCCCATTCTACCCACGATGAACGGTGGGCTATCTCCAGCCCGGGACTACTACAAATCACTCGTTTCTTGGCACACAGGTGCACACGTGTCTGTTGTACGTCCACCTGGAATGGAACCACGAGGCCAGTGTGCCTGCTCCACGTTAGTAAGTGCTGCCAAACTACCATCCAAAGTGGGCGTGCAAGATGATTCTCCCGTCAGCGTGTCTGTGGGTTCCCACTGCTCCCTAACCTTCAAAAGCAAAATTGAAACAAATGATCCTAACTTTCAAAGTGGTAGTGTAACGTCAGGGAGGAGCTGTATCTGTCCATCCCGGTGTGATACCTCTGCCGCACACGAGAGCTGTCATGAAATCAAACGCTGCTTTTAGTAATGATACAAATGAAACCAAGATGAAACAGAGAAGCCATGTTCAAATGTGTTCAGAGGTCTTGTTAGTGGCGACACTGGCCCTGTTGTGAAATAACACACAGGTGTCACACACGCGAATGATGAAGCAATGACAAAAATGTGCTAGTGTTAAGAACCAAGATTTTAAGCAAAAGAGAAATGAGGTACAAACATAAAATCAAAGAAGTAAACCATTCTAATTTTTTTTTAAGACTGTAATTATTTGACAGAGAGAGACGCAGCGAGAGAGGGAACACAAGCAGGGGGACTGGGAGAGGGAGAAAAGGTTTCCCGTGGAGCAGGGAGCCTGCTGTGGGGCTCGATTCCAGGACCCTGGGATCATGACCTGAGACGAAGGCAGATGCTTAACGACTGAGCCACCCAGGTGCCCTGTAAACCATTTTAATCCTATGATTTTTTTTAATTTTAAACTTTATTTGTTTGAGAGAGAGCAAGCATGAGCAGGGGGAGCAACAGAGGGAGAGGAAGAAGCAGACTCTGAGCAGGGAGCCCAACGTGGGGCCCAATCCCAGGACTCCAGGACCATGACCCAAGCAGTAAGCCCAACCAACTAAGCCACCCAGGCACCCCATTCTAATCTTAAATTTAAGTTGGAAGTATCGAGATAAACTCATGACTTATTTTTTTCTTTCTAAAAAATACACACTTACTATCTCTACACCCTAAAAAAGCCCAGATGCAATAATATCCTGGCATTACCTATCACAGTATCCAGATTATAGTCCCTAAACACTATTTTCCACTAAAAGGAATCAAGGCTCCCTACAGGGATGGCTGATTTCAGGTCTATGGCAAGAAGGGTACAAACTGAGCCTGGAACTAATGTTAAAGGGCCCATAAACAAGAAAACTATAAAAAAAATTACTGGAGCCATTTCCAAAGGACACAGAAGGTATCTATGAAGGGCAATCTGAGCATCGAAAAGAATGATGCAGTAAATCAACACATACACACGCGTGTGCACACACATATATATAGGTCACCTTAACATGTGTGTGTTTATGATACCAGAAATAATTCTCACTCACGTAAGTCACCACTTGCATTCTGAAACTAGTAAGTACAAGAATTATGCATTTATCCTACCTTTTCTGTGTGAGCTACATTTCAGGATACATTTCAGGACACCCAAACAGTTAAAAAACAAACAAGAAAGCTCCAGCAAGCAAGTACAGAAAGAATCAGACCATCACCGTTTCTGCAACTCTGACAGCAAGTACCCAGGCCACCACCATCAATGCGCACAAAAGCCACTAGGGGGAAGAATCACAACACCATCTGAACAAATGATTAATGTCATTCACCATCCCTAAGAGGTGAAGCTAACAGCAAGTATTCTTGCCCCCAAAGTTGAAGCTCATTCTAGCTGGACTTCAAGCAACCAGTTTTGAAATGGATGAATTAAATGACATCACATAATACATCACATGATACAATCAGCCAAATTCAGAATGTGGTAAATTCTACAGGATAAATAAGTGTTTCTTCAAGAGCATCGACAAAAGCTGTTATTTAAAAATAAAACTGAAAGGGTAGAAAGCAGGGAGTGGGAAATGTTAGAGATATGCCAACCAACAGGTGAAAAGGCTCTTTCAAAACATGGGGAAATTAGAAAATTAAACATTACCTAGTTTTATTAGAGAAAAGATTCCCTCCCTCCCTCCCTCCTTCCTTCCTTCCTTCCTCCCTCCCTCCCTCTCTCTCTAAGTAGGCTCCACACCCAGCATGGAGCCTAACACAGGACCCAAACCCACCACCTTGAGATCAAGACCTGAGCCGAGGACACTCAAATGACTTAGCCACCCAGGTGCCCTGAGAGAAAAGATTTTAAGTTACTTTTAATTATGTGAGGCATGGTAAAGGTTGAAAAAGGGTTCATTATCTGATTCTAGTTTTATGTATATTTCAAATTTTCCACAATAAAAAGCTTTTTAAAAGAACTGAAGGAACACCTACCACACATGTTCCTTTTTCCAATTACCAATTGAGTTAAGGAGGAAGCAGTTCTGTAAATACAAAGTTGTCCCACATATCCTAAGTCCATAATCAGAAGTGAGTGTGTTTAACATGTAGAGCTAACCAGAACCCAGAGTTTTATTTTTATTTATTTTTTTAAAGATTTTATTTATTTATTTGACAGAGAGAGAGATCACAAGTAGGCAGGGAGGCAGGCAGAGAGAGAGGAGGAAGCAGGCTCCCCGCTGAGCAGAGAGCCCGATGCCGGACTCGATCCCAGGACCCTGAGATCATAACCTGAGCCGGAGGCAGAGGCTGTAACCCAGTGAGTCACCCAGGTGCCCCAGAACCCAGAGTTTTAAAGGAAAGGGGAGGGCAGAACAACTGAAGCAGTACATAAACATTTTCTGTGGATCTGCTAGCCAAGCCATCCACAGCCAAGAGAACCAAAATGGAGAAAGAGGCCAACATTCCCCAGCCATGCGACGCTCTAGGACACTGCTTCATTACACACGTTATAGCACGGGCTACACTGGGAGAAAGCATTCACATGAATCCCTTGAGAAGGGACCCAGAATCAAGATTACAATTCGCCTAAAGTGCGGCTCCCCTGGTCCAGAGGTGAGCATGTATGTCTCATCATAATTTATCCTGATGGATCCTTAGTATAAATAATACGTACACTCAGATGTCTCCATGACTCTCTGGCTGCAGGAACCACTGACTGGACAAGTCCTCCCAGAAGGAAGTTCCTTTGCCTGCTCATAAACAGGGTTATCTCATACTGGGCTGGCTAAGAGGGATTCAAAGCCAAGATCCATTTCTAAGCTGGATTCTGAGGCCCTATCTCAGATTCAATTATCAGAAACCAACAACTGACCATCCGTGTAATCTTAATTCTCAGCATGTCTTTATCCTGTAAGAGTAGGCCAAACCTTTCTCAATTCAAATCTTTTTTTAACTAATATAATCAACTGTGGGCAAACCAGGAGAAACCACAATGGGCATTTTAATTTTTAAAAATCTAAATTCCCTGAAGAGGTCAACAGAAGAAAAACATGTACAGATACATTAACATTTACAGCTAAATGCACAGAGCAGTCACAAAGTCCACAAGTGGGGCGCCTGGGTGGCTCAGTGGGTTAAAGCCTCTGCCTTCGGCTCAGGTCATGATCCCAGGGTCCTGGGATGGAGGCCCACATCAGGCTCTCTGCTCAGGAGGGAGCCTGGTTCCTCCTCTCTCCTCTCTCTCTGCCTGCCTCTCTGCCTACTTGTAATCTCTCTGTGTCAAATGAATAAATAAAATCTTAAAAAAAAACACAAAAAAACCCAAAAAACCAAAGTCCACAAGTGGCTAAAAGGCAAGACTGTGGAATGGATGGGGAGCCCCACTGTAAAAGACAGCCCAGCAAAGACACGGGGATCAACTGGCTGGCCCCCATCTCACCGGGAAGGCTAACTGTGGGCACCTTCCTCCCTCCTGTTGTCACATTCCAGGGAGCTTAACGGACCTGAGAAAAACATTGGATCTTGACTTCTCTCAAGGACAGTCTGTCTGTTCCTAATTCCCAAACTGAACCCCTTATAAGGCCTCTGCACACCTCCACGAGCAAATGTAAAAAAGCAACTCAGAACCTGCCAGCCCCACAGTACGTGTCCTGAGTGCACTACATATTAAAGCAGACAAAACTGCAAGCTGAAGCACTATATAACATTTTCAACTTAAGTCCCACAAAAGTTTGAAATCTAAAAGATTATCTATACCTACGGCCTTCAAACATTAAGACAGAGGGAATTCTAGAGAACATTTTTTTAACTTCTTAGAAAGATAATATTTTAGGAAAAAAACCTTTTCAATTAATTAAATAAAGCCATTATAATACGGACTATTGCTCTTCTGGGATGCAGTCTTTCCATGCATCTTATAGATGGTAAGATTGTTCATTAAAAACAGGAAAACTAAACATCACAAACAGATGGAAGGATAATTAACAGCAACAACTAAACACATTCAAAATCTGATCCTAGGGGAAAACAGTAAGACCTAATTATAACAGAGAGGAACACGAATCTCCTATAATACAGGAGTTACTTAAAACATACATATACACCTAATTTGAATATTTTTTAAAAAAAATCTATTTTATTTCCCATTAAATGACTGGGAGGAGAAGGACCAAGGAACTGCAAAAATACGTTAAAAGTATTTAAATTTCCTTCTTATAATCATTATCTCATGCTTTTAGATTTACTTCCCAGGGAAACTATAATTTAGTTCAGCTATGGTTTTAAGTATTTCCACACCTCATTAAGCTAAAAATAAAGTTATGAATTAATTCATCTACATAAAGTACACTTATTTACAAGATAAAGTATGTTTGTCTTTTGCTCTAAGGACATATGAAATCGGGACAGAATCACAGATGCTTATGGCGTACTCCTTCATTGGCATCCTTGAATTTCCGCCCAAGAACCACCTCTGAGTACAGGGATTTCCCAATGCATATTTCCCAAGCTTTTTATGGAAATCAAATACTATCTTTAAGTAAAAACAGAAACGTGAATTACTCTAATAAGAATAAGAGAACACAAAAATAATAGCATCAATACCTACGGGGTTTAACGTAAAAGGTAACTACATATTCCGAGTCCCCAAACTTATGCAGTACATTGACAACTGCTTACACGTGACCTCAAAGCTACAACCCATACCCTGTACAACATGATCTTTCCACACGGTGGAAAACTACACTGTGTACACTCTCATTCTTAACATCTTCCGGCTCAGCTGAGTCCAGCCTGGGGCTCGCCGTTCTCGGAGAAGACAGCACACTCTCTCCCTGGTGCGCACCTATCACCACCCCCATCCCCACTCCCTACACGAGGTCACATGCTGCAGAAGGCACCTCGGCAAAGGAAACACCTCTGCACTACCATTGGGCCAATTCCTGGCAGCAGCCACAGGAGGTCCTAATACGAAATCAGCCATCACGATCACCCTGTAAACGCCGTGACAAAATCTGACCCGGCTTTCTATCGTCCTCTTCTTGATAAAATACACTTATCAACTAACTCCAAAGGTACACACTGCCTTCCTTTCCTTTTACATCTTCTTACTTAAATAAAAGTAAGGTGGGGGAAAAAGGTAGGGGGTAAGCACAAACAGGAGGATACATTATCTTCCACTATCTGAACAATCTTCCAGATGAATGCACCATAACAGAAAATGACCCTCATTATCTAGTAAGTAAAAGTATATCCTAATCTTTAATAAATCTAAAGATTTAAGATTAAAAGTCAAATTCAAGAGAACCAATAAATAATTATTAATTTTAAAAATCTTATATATTCACTAACTCAGAATTTTTCACTCAAGAAATTCGTATCAGGATTTATGACAAAATGAAGCGCAAACAAGAGTGATTAAAGTTTTCCCAGGTATAGTTCAGTTCAAGGGCGGACCAAGTCTCATCTGCCCTACGTCCACCAAAAGATGATAAATGTAGGATCAACAGTTCCACATAAATGCAACAACACTGCAAGTCCAGAACAAAACTCATTTCCTGGTGCCCAAATCCTACCCTGTTAAGTTTCAAGTACTAGTCTAGCCATGGGGCCCAGAAATCACAGTCAGTCCCACATTCTAGAGTAGGTCCTAACCTATGTTGTACCGAGGTTATGTCATACGCACACCCAAACACCATTATTCTCCTGGGCTTTTTATTTCAAAGCAGTCATCACTAGTAGGTAAAAACTATGTGGTATATACATACTCATTCTATGGTATGTCATTTCATAAAAGATTTACATAATAAAAATTATTTTAATACATTAAATACATAATAGCATTAAATTTTTTAAAGATTTTATTTATTTATCTGACACACAGAGAGAGATCACAAGGAGGCAGAGAGGAAGAAGCAGGCTCCCCGCTGAGCAGGGAGCCCGATGCGGGCCTCGATCCCAGGACCCTGAGATCATGACCTGAGCTGAAGGCAGAGGCTTTAACCCACTGAGCCACCCGGGTGCCCATTAGCATTAATTTTTAATGATAATCTCAATTTCACAAATTAACAAAGGTTTTTAAAGGGATAGACTTAGTTAGTAAAGTTCATATCAAAAACCAGGAGAAAAGCCAGAAACAATTCCAAATCTCCATCCAATCGTCTGAAAGATCAGAGGACAAAATGAACAGGACCTCTGTGCAGGGCCTGGGCCACTGCAGGAGCTCACCCGCGGGCTGAACGAGCGACTGAATCCTCCCACACGCCCTTCTATTTGTGTGCACGCATCACCAGGCCCGGCTTCCCCTGCTGCTCACGTACACTAACACGGCACCAACGGGGTGGGCAAGAGACTGGAACAAACAGGCTTTTGCCTGGAGTTGGGATTAACTGTGACATTCGTGACAAACAGTACAGCAGTTGGCAAGACAGGCAAGAAATGCTACTTTCCATTACATACAATGCAGAATAAACCAATTACCCTAAAGCCAGTTTAATAACAAAATAATTAAAATGAAAGTTTTGCCAAAATACAGATTTCCCTCTGTCAAAACGGAAATATACTTGAGATTTTCCAGACTATAAAATCAGTAGCTAAATTAACATTAAAACAAGTAAATTTCTGTCATAATACTTTTCACAGCATTTAGAAATAGAGCCTATGACCTGTCTTCCATTAAAAAGCACTGACTCAGGGACATCCTCTTCGGACACGCAGGAGTGACTAGTACAGGAACGCCCCCCACCCGCCCCCGCCATGTTAAACAAATAGAAAAATGGTCAAAATCCATGACGCTACTTTTTTCAGATCTTGAGCCCATGAGCAGTGCAGGCCTGTGAGCCCCATCACCCCCTTTCTGTCCTGCTGGGAGCACCCCTGGCCCAGGGCACAGGAAGGGAATCCAAGAGCCCAGCAGCCTGAGGTAGTTTGAGGAGAGAAAACTTCAAGTTGTGGCTGAAGTGGCTAAATTTTGCTAGGCAGAGCATCAAAGATGATAAAGTTATAGAAAATTAGTTTCAGATCTGCACAAAGACCAGAAGATAATGGAACAGTATGTTTAGCATGCTGAAAGAAAAAAACTGTCAAGCTAGAATTCTACACACCCAGCAAAAGTTTCTTTCAAAAATAGAGGTGTTTATCAAGGAAAGAATGGATAAACAAGACATGATAGACTCATACGATGAGCTACAACTCTGCAACTGAAAGGAACAAGGGGGAGCCTGGGTGGCTGAGGCAGCAGAGCATCCGACTCAGTTCCAGCTCAGGCCGTGATCCTACGGTCATGAGCTGGAAGCCCGCACAGGGCCTCATGCCATGTGTGGAGCCTGCTTAAGATTCTCTCGCCCCCTCTGCCCCTCCCCCACTCCCTTTCAAAAAATAATCATTCAAAAAGGAATGAGTTACAGACATGCACAACAACAGGGATGAACTCGGCAACACTATGCTAAACCAAGCCTCACACACTACGCGCATGGTATGATTCGGTGGACAGGAAACCCCTGGCCAAGCAGAACTGACCTGAGGGCGGGAAACAGCAGCTGTCAGGGGTCCGGGCGAGGACGGCGGCAGGAGGTGGGGCAGGGACCGCGAGCACAAAGGGCATGACGGAACCTCCAGGGGAAGTGATAATGGTCTATGTTGTAGTAAGTGTCTGGGTTGCAAAGGTGGATCCATTTGCCACGATGGAGTGACAGTGTACTTGACTTATGCGCAGCCGGTATATAAATTTTACAGGGAAAGAAAAACACCTGACACCAATAATGAACCCTAGTAAACACTATGCACACGGAAACGGTAGGGTGAGATACCCTGATATCTGCAATTTACTGTGAAATACACTCTAAAAACATAAAATGGATTACTGTATGGAGGAATGTATAATTGGTCATTTATGTGGGAAAGCAAGAATAGTAACACATCAGAGGTAGAATCCAGGGGGTGTAGTCTATGGATGTTAACCATAAATTCTTGCAACTTTGCCGTTTGTTTGAAAATTACCATAATGAAATGTTGGGTATAAAAATAAAGACGAAGCTAGATTTCAGGGGAAAAAAAAATAACAGGACAAAAGGGAGCATGAGCCTTCCATAACGGTTACATGAAGACGATGAAACAACTTCCCCCATAACTCTAAAATCAGACAAATTCACTAAAAACAACTATCTGAAGGAACTGGGAAATGACCAAAGGCAGGCAAGCAGGCAAGCAGGCAAGCACTTGAGGAGAGTTTCTGTCCGCACTGCCCCTGCCGCTGGTACAAACCAGGAGCATTTGCCGCTTTCCTGCCCGGCAACACCGTAAGCCCCGACTCTGGGAAGGCGGGACAGCGGCCGCCCCGCGCCGTCTTCCAGAGTGGCTATAAATTCAAGGGGAAATTTTGGAAACGAGAGGGCTGCAAAACGCTGAGCTCCAAGTCTGAACATACGTGCGCTGCCGATACCCCTGGCAGATGGTCAAACTGTGCACGGGCAGGACAACCCAGGGAGCACAGAGGCACACACCAGAGGTGAAGAACGGGGCTCCCGGGACATCTCCCAGTCTGCCGCTCATCGGACTAAACGTGCTTCCCAGCCCAGTGCGAGCTTTAGCGGCAGAAAGTTAAAGTCTCACTGGCATGAGGTCTTAGAAGAAATGGGGGCTGAGGGGCCAAGTGAAACTTAGAGGAGGAGAAGCTGGAAGTAGGGGAACCCCAAGATTAAGCCCCAAATCTGAGACTACATTTTACTCCAACCCTTGACTAACCACCAAAGTACAAAGATACCATGTGAGACTGCCCCCCCGGGGCCCAAGAAGGAAGGAAAGGAGGGGAGGGGAGGGGATGGGAAGGGAAAAAAGAAGGGAAAGGAAGGAAAGGAAAGAAATACATCAACTAGAAGCCAGTGGAACTGATCAGAGACCTCTTCGGCTCCTAAGAATATAGCAAAATGTTTGCATCTTGAGTAGAGGTATGTAAGCACGTGTGCACACACACAGACGGCTCTGGGAAGCAGTAACACCTGGTCGCAAAGAAGCACACCTACCACTCAGATCTTGGCCCCTAAATTCCATTCCCCACCAAAAGGAACCAGGGATACTTGGAGAAATAGCTGATTCCGTGACGGGGCAGAGAAACTACAAGAAACGCTGGGAGTCACTTACTGTGCCAAAAGGAAGGAAATGCTCAGAAAATAATGGGGACATGTCAAAAAAACACAGGAGATGATCATGGAAAGGCCGAATCAGGGGGCATTCCAGCATCAAAATGAATGAGATTAAGGACTATAAGCCACTGAATCAAGCAAGAATGTGTGAAGTTCCAGCAGGTGAATGAGTAAGTGAACAAAGGAGGGGAAACTCTCCTTCCGGGAGAGCGGCAGCTGACAGGTGAGAAGGGACAGCATCCCCACCGCAGACGACCTTCCTAGTAGTAACTGTTTCAAGCAAGAATCATGAGTGGAGGACCAAACTCTCAGTCTGAAAGCTCGAAAGGTCACACAGCGTCAAATGTTTCCCTACAGATTCTTCAGTAATTACAAAGGATAAATGCTAATGGTAGAGTGCAGACACCAGGCAGATGCCGCCTAACTCGATCGCCTGATATCAATAATTCTCAAATTTTGGAATACATCAAAATCACTTTTAGGGCTCGTTAACAACATAGCCTCAAGCCCTACGTTTCTGACTTAGCAGGTCAGGAGCAGGGTCCAAGAATCCGCAGCCCCGCAAATTCCCAGGTGTTGACCTCACCAGTAACAGAACAAGCCGGCATCAGCGCCATCCTGAGATGGAAAGAATGGCTCTGAGAAACGATATGGTGCCCCAAGAAAGGCACAGTACCACTTCTCAGAGAGCCTAGCCCCCAAAACACATAATCTGAGTTTAAGCATGAGGAAACATCACAGGAACCCAAACAGGAGAATGACCTACAAAACAACTGGAACAGTCAATGCCATGGCAGAGAAAGGCGGGGAGACAACTCCAGGCTAAAAAGACCACACCTTCACTCCAGACCCGGCCCCGTGTGGGGGAAACTGCTGTGGTGAACAGAGCAGCTGTGAGTACGGACTGTACAGTAGAGAATGTGGCAATTTCATGACTATGCTGATTACTTCTGGTCCTATAAAAAGTCCTTGTTCTTTTTTTTTTTTTTTAAAGATTTTATTTATTTGACAGAGAGAGAGAGAGGAGGAAGCAGGCTCCCCGCTGAGCAGGGAGCCCAATGTGGGCCTCGATCCCAGGACCCTGAGATCATGACCTGAGCCGAAGGCAGAGGCTTTAACCCACTGAGCCACCCAGGCGCCCAAAAGTCCTCATTCTTATAGATAGTCCCTGAAGTAGCTAAGAGCAAAGGGCATGAAGTGTGCAGCTTACTCTCTCAGCGTTCAGTATGTGAAGAGAAGTGTGTGCTCATCTAGAACCAGGTGGGTGGGGGGCACGCAGGCCGACGTCACACGATGTTAGCGACTGGAGAATCTAGGTGAAGGGTGTCTGGAAGTTGGCTCTACCACTTCTCACAGCTTCTCCATAAAAGAAAACAACGTTTCATTTAAAAAACCAAACCAAACCAACCAAACCACCACTACCATGAGGAGCAGCAGATTAGAAAAGGCTGCGCACCGCACGGCCTGATGTTGGGGAAAAGGCAGAAGTGGGGCCACCACACACGAGCAATGACAGGTGTTCGGACTGCGGATGCGGAATCCTCCAGAAAAGCCCAAACTGACTTTACTATCTTTCAGTACATCTCGTTTAAGGAGACCCGTTAAGGACCCTTTGGAAAACAGAAGAAAACAAACACGGGTAATCACTTTTAGAACTTCACGCTCCACATCACTTGGGTTCTACTCTGCACACCCAACTTCTCAGCGCAATGCGAGTCCCGCTGCAAGCGGTTAGCAGACACCGCGCGTGGCCGTGACCCTCCACCGTGTCCTATGGTTGCATGCGCTTCTCGGCTGCATGGTGACAGCTGCAGCAGGACTGCCACCTGGCTGACAGCAGCCGGAAATGTCACCAATTGTAGGAAGCATCCCAGCACCGGCCACGCCTTCAAAACCAGTTAACGCAGAGACTCTCACAGCCAAACACAGGGACACGGTCAGACAGTAAAAAATGCGGGACAGAACATCCTACTCTCTCTTCTGTTCCCAAACACAACTGTCAAGGAGGCCACGAGTGCATGTTTCCTGTGTGATGACCATTTAGAGTACAAGGTCATCCGAGACCGTGGAGCCAGCCCCCAGAACCCGGAACAGCGCGTGCGGTGAGCAGCAAACACAAAGCAGCTCAGCGAGGGCCTCTTACAGTGCACTTTACTGTGTCACTGGTTCCATCACAACCACACACTGCAATGTCCTCTGATCATAAAACAATGAAGACCTCATCATTTAAATGAATGGCCCTCTTATTTTCTAAAGTGAAACAAATTTTGATTTTTAAATGAAAATTAAACACACAACTTTCCACTCTAATCCCCCTCCCCGACCACAGTTGTGGCTTTGCTAAGAAGGGTTTGTTAGGAAGAAACGCTAAACCCCTGCTCTGCGGGACAGCGCACAGCACCACCCAGTAAAAACAAGCAAACCCCCCTCCGTACTGAGGAGAGACCTGATTCACAATCACAATTCAGCCTGAAGTTCAATGATGCTGACTTGTATTATTTTCTGTGTACATTCCTATGTCTAGCGGTTTAAAATATAATTGTGCCGTACAATTACAGCTGATTAAAGATAGAGCTAAAGACTGTATAATTAACTTTGTCATGAATCAGAAAAAATACTTTTTATTAATGTTTAAAGCTAGTAAAACTATTTTTCTCCACAGCTACAACAGCTTGAACAACGTGGAATCTTAAAGTAATTTCACTTTATAACACCTTTTATTTATGCTAATTACATGACATCTGTAACATAGAACCGTGTTGCACAAAAACAAACCACATTACAAAACCTTCAGGTCATGAGTAAGAATATAAAAATCAACCGAAGACTCCAAGGTCACATGTTTTGAGAAACTGTCTGTGCTACAATCATTTCACTTAAACTTCCAGGAAACCTAATCCAGAAAAATAAAATTCAGTCCACTGGAAAGAAAAAAGGCGAGCTTCGGCATGTGTATAAATGTGTGTGTACATAAGTCATCTACCTTCTCTTAGGTCCGACTTCCCGAGGTAAACTCTACATCCAGGAAAACAGTGTTCACTGTGTCCTGACCAATACATTCGGCATGTAACCACCATCACGGGGAAGACACGGCCTAGTTCCATCACCCACGAAGTGCCCTCATGCCCTTTTGTACTCAATCCTCTCCTCCCTTGCCTCAGCCCCCCGCAGCCGCTGATCCGATTTGTTCGCATAGTTTTGCCTTTATCCAAATGTTTCCGGGGAGGAGCCACAGCGGTGCGGAGCTCTGTGTCTGCCCGCAGCCCAACACTCGGCAGCCTCGCCGGCGTGGCTGAGGCTGTGAGCAGTCAGTACCTCTCTGCTGCTCAACATGCTCCCACCGCACGGGCATCCGCAACTGTCACCCACTTCCCACCCGATGGACCTTCGAGCTGTTTTCCATCTTCAGTAAATACGAATAAAGCTGCTATAAGCAATTACACGCAGGCCTTTGTGTAGACATAAATTTTCATTTCTCTTGGGTAAAGGCCTCCATGTAGGATAGCTGGATTGTATGAAAACTATACATTCAAGCTTTTAAGAAATGGCCAAACCATCCATCCATCCATCCATTCATTCATTCATTCATTCATTATTTATTTATTTATTTATTTATTTTTAGATTTTATTATTTGACAAGGGAGACACAGCTAGAGAAGGAACACCAGCAGGGGGAGTGGGAGAGGGAGAAGCAGGCTCCCCGCCAAGCAGGGAGCCCGATGCGGGGCTCGATCCCAGAACCCTGGGATCATGACCGGAGCCAAAGGCAGACGCTTTACGACTGAGGCACCCAGGGACCCCACGGCCAAACTATTTTTCAAAGCGGCTAAAAGCTTTGCATCCCCACCAGCAAAGCATGATCTAGTTCTGGCTGTTCCACACCCCTGCACCTGGGCACTGTCACCTTCTGCTGCCTTGTTTTGGGGGCATGGGAGGCACTCTCACGGGACTGCAGTGCTACCTCACAGTGGCGGTCACGGCCACTTCCCTAATGATGAAGGATGTTGTGAGCGTCTTTGTGTGTTTATTCTTATCTACAGGAAATGGATGAAATATCTACTCAAATCTTTTGGCCATTTTTTCAGTTGAATTTTTTGCTGAGACACCTGTCCTTTTAAGTAGACAGTTTATCAAAGAAGAAATGATGGAAAGTGTATATTTTCTTAAACCACACAGAATTCATGAGCAGTAGACACAAATCTAAAATGCTTCCTTGCCATCCCCACTCCCAACACCCTACTTGCATCCCCCCCCCCCAATCTACAATATGCCAAAGCAGGTAGAAAGAAAGAAACATCCTCTCTCGCCCTTACTCAGAGTATAAGAATCACATGAAAAGCTGCCTGCCTACTTCTAGGGCCAGAAACAGACCTGTTTTCCCATTTTTACAAGTCTTTGATGAAGCCACAGTCTTTCTTCAATATGAGCAGGACACCAATGACTGAGAACCACGAGCAGTGGTCGGCAGCACTAGTGACGATGCATTCCTACACGGCGGAAGCGCGGGTGGCACGTGACAACAGTGACAGCCTGCAGACCGCTCGGCGGGTGGCAGCCCCCCCCTCTGTCACAGGCAGGGCCTGCACACAGGTGCACCACGTGCTAAGCTTTCACGCAAAGGGACAGCAGGGGGTGCCGCCACCATGTGAAGTGTGCAGCGGACTGTCTGGGGTCTGGCTCCAGGCTCTCCTCTACAGCAGCGGGACAGTAAGCACTACCGTGTCGTCATAAAAACTACATACACCTCAAATACACACGATGAATGGCACACATAAATGGCGAGTATCGCAATTCTGACGACTTCCCTGAATCACAAATGTAAGTACTACTGGAAAGACAAAGGGTGTTCTTCGCAAAGCTCTGAGGACCAAGCGGAAGCTTCAGAGAGCAGGTAACATTTGGACACGGGAGACCTGCTACACTAAACACGGGGTCCTGACCATCTGTGAGGACGGCCAGGCCTCGACATAAAAGGCGTAGCACGTTGACATAAAAGGTGCCCTGGAGTCAGCAGTCACAAAAGGCATCTATGGACTTTATTTCTTACAATTCTGTCTCAGCATTTTAAACTGAGCGACGCCTCTTTTCAAAAGAAGCCAATCCACGTGCTGGCGGTTCTGCAGCCCTCGTTCCCGATGGGCCTCCCTAACTGGGCTGCAGAGAGCGGGGCTGCGCCCACCCAGCCCCATGACGCCCCCAGCCTCCCCGCACACCCTCCTACACATCCAGCTAGACACAGGGTGGCCTCCGAAACGTCCTGGGCTCGCTCACCCTGCCCCTGCCCGACAGCCGCAGTGGGTGCTGCCGTGTCCACGCCTCCCTGACGATGGGCTGCACCACCTCTGTGACAGATGTTCCATAAAGATTTTTCCATGAACCGGTATAAGAAATCAACAGTTTACAATTCTCTCTTGGATTTAAGTGTCTTGATATAGCCCATGCTCAGGTCTTAAGAAAACGTTAAAAATTTATGACGGGGCGCCTGGCTGGCTCAGTCAGTAGAGCATATGACCCTTGATCTCGGGGTTGTAAGTTTGAGCCCCACACTGGCTGTAGAGATTACTTAAGAAATAAAATCTTTCAAAAAATAAAAAATAAAAAATTTATGACAGATGTTTAACAATCTAAATGTCCCATTTCCCATGTAAACCTATCTAGAGCTCTTAAAGGAAGAATCTGTAACTAAGTTAATTTGTACCACCTAGCAAGGCACCACAATACAGGCTTTGTAAGTTAACAAAAAGTAAGCCACCTCGTCCAGCTCTGCCTATTCTCACTTTCTCCACCTGGAATGCCTTTCCCCAGCTACCGTGAACCCCGCTCACCTTCCCCAGACTTGCTCCCCCAGGAGGACCCTGTCCCCCTCCCTCGGAGCCTCCCATCACCATCTTCCCCATCAGCATTCTCCCCCTGGTCTCACGCGTTCCACCACAATCTGCCCTGCGCACCTCAACCCTGGTACCATCTCCAGCAGGCCAGGAGAGCAACCTGTCCAGCCCGCAAGAAAAGAGATGTCCCTGGGGGTGAAGACAGAAGTAATATGCTTGAGCACATGGAAAATTTTACTAAGAGGCCTTACTTACAGAGCTGTCAGAGAGAGTGAGAACTCTTAAGACTATCAAGCAAACAGAAAAAAAAAGTGGTAATTGTTAGGTTCAAGAAAACAGGAAAACAAAAGGTTGAACAAAAAGGAGATATAATCATGCTACATTAACTGGCTCAATAGTGAGCAAGATTAACAAACTCAAAACTATAAACCAAATTATGGATCTAAACAAAAATTGGGATACAACTCTGTGGGGAAGATGGGAGCTCAACAGGTAACTTTTTCTAAAAGCGACACATCAATGACCCTGCCCGGACACAGACATTGCTGGGAACCGTGGACATAAATGCGAAAAGAAACAGCTAACCAGGATTACAGGCCCTCTGGGAGGTGGACGGTGGAGGGCAGGACAGGAGCCCATATTTGGCATGAACCTTTCAACACTTTTACTTTTGAACACATGCACGTACCACCCTCTGAGAGAAGTGAAATTTCTAAGGAAGAAAAAGAAAGAGAATCTCTAACAGAAGCATTTCAGGCAGGACCTAAGTTTTCCTACAACTTTTCAACCACGCCACTGCCGTTCCTCTTCAACGGTCTCTCTCCAAGCCCTCCGGAGGGAGGGCAGCTGAGAACAGCGGGCGTGGCCTGGGACCTGGCGTCACCGCCCACCAGCTCCGTAC
Organism: Ailurus styani; assembly: GCA_002007465.1. Lineage (NCBI taxonomy): Eukaryota > Metazoa > Chordata > Mammalia > Carnivora > Ailuridae > Ailurus > Ailurus styani. The sequence continues at coordinate 1,361,893 of LNAC01000156.1, read as the reverse complement.
TTGTGACAAAGCTACCGAGAGCTCTGACCCTGGGCCTTCCCCAACCGCAACAAGGAAACACGCCACGGGCCTCAGGGACCCGGCTGGGCAGGGTTGCTCAGCACCCAAATGGTGAGTAAGTGTGAGGATGATGGTACATCCTGGACCTAAGTCACCTGGAATACCCCCGCCACTTCTCACCACCCCCCAGGTGGCCTTTCCCTCTGACCATGCCCCCACACTGCTCCCAGCACTGCCAGAGCGCCCTCCACGTCGCCAAACCCAAAGGCCAAACCTCAATCGTCATCATGACCTTTCCTGACACTTCACCGAGTTGATCACATCCTCCTCCGGGAACTTTCTTCCCTTCCTCCCATGGCGCCACTGCTTCGGGTCTTCCTCACACCTGCTCTGTGCCAACCACTCCTCACATTCATTCTTGAGCACTCGATGGCACAGTGACCCAAGGCTCGGGCTTGTCTTCTCTGTGCTCACTCCCTCGGTGAGCACAGAGTGTCACTGCGTTTTCATTGCCACTTCCAGCTGAGACTTCTCCTCCAAGCTCCGAATGCCTATTTACAACTGCCTACATGACATCTCTACTTGGATCCCTAACAGAATCGCAAACTTAAAATGCCTACAAGTAAGCTCCCCATCTGCCCCTCGAAATCAAGTTCCACCCACAGCCTTCCCCCCTTCTAGTTGCCCAGGCCACGAGCCTTCTAGTCAACCCAACTCCTCCCTCTGTCCTCACACCCCTTATCCAATCTGTCAGCAAATCCCACTGGTTCTACCTCTGAAATACATCCAGGGCCCAACTGCTTTCTCACCACCTCCGGTTTTCCTGCTCCAATCCAAGGCTCCACAGCTGCTCACCTGGTTCCCTAAATGGTCTGCGGACAGGTCTCCTGGTTGTCCCCTACTCTCCCCCACTCTCCACCCCCGGTGTCTATTCCCAACACGCCAGCTTTTCAAACCTCAGCCGAATCTCGGGGCTGAACACTGAGGGACAGCTGCCCTCCGCAGCCGACAGCCAGCACCACCTGACCCTAGTGACTCTTCGTTTGGATCAACAGCCCCAGAACCTCAGAGTTCAGTCTATGTCAACTGTTCTTAGCTGCCCTGATGCTAAAAAAAACTATCTTTTTTCACAAAATGGGGGTTTTCAGACGGGTCTCCAGGGAACCTTCCCTTCTGTCTATTGCCTCCCCCCATCCTACTAACCCTGAAAATAATCCCCATACATATTCCAGCACTCCAACTCCTCTAAAACTTTTCTTTGCTCTCCTAGAATTCTGGGTGTAAAGCACCCCCACCCCAAGTTTCTGCCTTATAATGCAACACCCCAAAACAAATCAAGAACCAAGAACCTGATCCATCCGACAGGGGCTCCAGTGGACCAGGGCACTCGGGGACATCAAGGGACTCAGCTCTCAGCAGGACATCATGAAGCTGATGCTGTACAAAGCCAGGCTGACTCATGTGGCCTCACCGTTTGTCCAGAATTGGGGGAAACAACTGTAGAAACCCTGGTTATAAGGCTATTTTCCTGGGTTTCCATATTTTCAAACAGGGGTGGAGGGGAGTGCCAAATTGGAAGCAGCAGATTATATCCCGGTGCTCAAAGTTCTGTAAAGCCGTGAACGGGCTCTCAGTTCCCTGTCAGGCCTTTGTTCCACTGCACATCACATTAAGAAGAAAAGTTTTTGTGTAATTTCTGCTAAACATGAAACTGTCTTGTGCTCTGACACAATGAACTATTTTTAATAGCTAACGCTGCTGAAAAGTTATATTTGATATTCTCCCTCTTGTGTGGATCCACTAAGAAAAGAGAACTTACTTTGTGGCAAACATTAAATACTCCTTCATCCAGCATTTAGTGAAAACTACCTATGGGTCAAGCAGAAAACATACAGAAATGAAATAACAGAACCTCTGCCCGTAAAGATGCAGAAGCAGACTTGTAACCAATAAATACAGCGCACTGTTACAGGAAGAACCACTGAACGTGCAGGGAGGATGGGGAGGAGACCAGGGATGTGAGCGCCTGGACGTGGCCTTCTCCAAAAGAGAGCACAGTCACACCTGGCACAGCACAGAGCAGGTGCCTCTCGCAGCCAAGAAAGGGCAGAAGGAATTAGAGAAAAGGAGCAAGACTTCCAGACCTTACTTGGAAACTGAAACTGCAAGACATGATTTCCCTTCCCTAATACCTCATCATGGCAGAAACAGAAGGGGGTTTGGGGAAGAGAGGAGAACAAAAGAGGAACGTGAACCGACCCCCAGAAGGAAAAGGAAAAACAGTCCAGGGCCCTGCCCCTTGGACACTGAAGACAAAGACACTTAGCAAAGTCAAATTCAACATAATTACAAGTGATCCTGAATTCTGAATCCATGAAGTCGGAGTTCATGAGGCTTTCACCAAAGTAACGTATTGGTAAAATAAAACGTTAACTAATGCTAATACTCCAAGAGAGATTTATGAATCTTCTATCAACTACCTGTCCTCAGTTTACCACTAGGCCTACCAGAAAGAGCAGTCTTCAGAAATAAGACAAACTGGGATAGAATCTCAATTCTATAACCTCCCAACTGTGGAGGGCAGCACAAGTGCCAAGGCTCTCACAAAATTTATGATTTAACAAAATACAAATGACCCAATCTCTGGGGCTCAGTTCTCCTCTCATTGAAGTGGGGGAAATGCCACCGAATATTAATTGCTACCATTTGTGAATGCTGACCACATGTCACAACCTTAGGAGACTGGTCCTGTCAACAGCACCCTCTGTCGGAGGAGAGAGCTAGGCTTAGGCAGTCAGTAGTTAGTATGGAGAGAAAGCTAGGTTTCAGTAGTTAGTGAAGAGTGAGTAAGTAAGTAGCCAACATCTGAATTCAGAGCCCATAAGAATAAGACGCAAGTAAAAAGTACATGCTCCAAAGCCAGAATGAGTCTGAACCCCAGCTTTGCCCTTTACTGAGTGACCTTTAACCTCTGTCCCAGTTATGCAAATGTGAAAGAGGGCCAAGGGCAGCCTCATTCCCGGGGCTGCGGAGACTCATTCAGCAGCTGGAACGCCCAGTGGCCAGTGGTTATGGTGTTCAGGCACTCTTCTGGAACACGTGCTCCTAATGTTACTGTCACTGACATTACCCTGATCCCGTCTGCCTCTGTCCACACATAAAGGGCACTAAACAACTAATATTTCTTCCCTCACCTACTCTGCAAAATTAACTAGCTTCTATCAGTTTCTAGTATATGTCAAAGAACCCCTAAGACAGATGAGAGAAAAATCAAAACAAAACAAAAAAACCAAGACACAAACGTAGCAAGAGAATTATACTCACAGTTCTGAAGGCCACGATAACTCTGTGAAGAAATCAAACGTCGGTTTAAAGGAAACGCTCCTAGTGTCTCTTTCCTCTTTCCATAGTCCTCAGAGAACCTGACAAGGAGAGACAACATGCGCACATAAAACCATCTTCCTTTCACTTTTTGGAAGCTTTGCCGAGCTCACCACCTCAGCCAGTTCCATCCCCTCCCAGGCACGCCTACTGGGCACCACCAGGGATGAGGGGTAAAAACAGGGCACCACGTCCCTGTCTTCAATCTACTGTCTACATAAGAAATGCATGTGAAGCACCTGAAAACCATTAAGACATATCAAAATTCATAAATTAATCGGGGGTAGCTAGCTAATAAGTGCACAGAACAATGACAGAGTACAGACATGTACTACACTGCCTCCCATTAAAATTATACTAAAGAGATATGTATTTTTTTAATGTTTTAAACAGGAGTGCCTCGGTGGCTCGGTCAGTTGAGCCTCTGCCTTCAGCTCGGGTCATGATCCCAGGGTCCTGGGATGGAGCCCTGTGGCAGGGTCCCTGCTCAGCGGGGAACCCGCTTCTCCCTCTCCCTCTGCCCCTCCCCGTTTGTGCACTCTCTCTCTCTCTCTCTCTCATAAATAAATAAAATCTTTAAGAAAAACGTCTGAAACGGCACAGGGAGAACTGATGTTCTATTCTGTTCTAGAGGGAGAAAAAGGCCAGATTTTGGAAGCCCTGAGAAGATCTTCTGACACGGAAGATCAAGGCCCAAACAAATAGTAAAAAGAAGCAACCTGGAAGAAACAAAAACTATAAAGGACTGAAGTGCAGTAAATGAGTCAGCAGGCCTGAGAAAGCCAGGTCCTAACTCAGCGTGGAACACACCGAGAACCAGTCCCACGTGCACAGCAGTGTCCTGGGAGACCAGAACAGGCAGCAGCAGCACAGCAGAACGAGGGCAAAGAAGGCACAGCCTCGAATACAGAGGAGCTGGGGAAGGTCGTGGCAACTGAAACTAGAACCTCAGCACCAGGCACGATGTGACTCCCCCTCTCTGCGACAGAAGATGGGGGCGGGGGTCATTCCCTGGGAAAAGCAGAGGCGTCTACGGGCCGACGTCACCCTGCCCAGCAGCACTGAACAGAGCCAGACTTAACGACTGCACACACAGTGAACGGTGACTTCTCCAGCTCCCCTACAACAGGCCACACATGCACACACTTGGCTCCCAGATTCTGAAGTCAGAATCCTGCAGGAAAGAGACTGGAGAGTATTCCTGGAGAATCTGATCGCCCCCAAACGACAGATCTAAAGATACCAACACTGGGGACCCCGACACACGGCCCACCCAGAGTGTCCTGATGTAAAAGTCAAAGGGCCCCACCCGTCCGACAGAAGGAAGGTAACGATCTGAAAGAAGAAACAGAGACTATATAAACTATCAATAATATAGAAGACAACACCACAATCAATAAACAAAAACAGGATGCTCTTCTAGAAGAACAGAAAAAGAATCCTTAGAAATCTAAAGGACCTTTCTGAAATCAGAAATGATAAACTAGAGAAGAAGGTCAAGTCGAACTGAAGTCATCTCTCCCTGAATGGAGAATAAAAAGATGAAAAAAAAAAAAAAAAAGAAGAAGAGCAAAGGAAGAAGAAAAAAGTATTAAGATAATTACAACCTTTGCCCAGGACAGCCAAGTTCTGGATAATAAGACTTCCAGAAAAACAAAATAAGGAAATGAAAGGGAGAAAACCTCAGCACAATAACGCCAAAAAAGTATTCCCAGAGCTGAAAAATACCAGTTGCCAGGAAGAAGGGACCCGCTGAATATGCAGCAGAGTGGATGAGAGCCGACCCACACAAAGTGCACCGTCATGGCATTTCAAAAGACTTGGACAAATTCTAAAACTCCTACAAGCTTCTAAAGATGGGAGGAAAAAAAGTTACATACGAAGGATAAATTAGAATAGCTTCTGAATTCTAAAACAGTAACGTGAAAACAAGAAGGCAATGGAGCGGTCTTTGAATTTATGAACAAAAACAAATGCCAGTACAGAACGCTATACCCAGCCAAACTATCAGTCAAGTTCCATTCCCGCCTGGTCCCAGCTCCTCCTAAGCATCCTCTGTCAGAAAGCCACTGGAGAAAGTCCTCCACTAAAACCTGAGCATCGACAGAAAATGAGCCAGGCTTGAGCGTCCATGAGGAAAGGATAAGGGAATCCCCAGGGTGACGATGAAGGAAGACTCCAGAATGACGGCTGTACACCAGGAGGGAGGGAAACAAGTCCAAGTTGGGGGCGTATTGCTCAAGAGGAGGGAAGGCTGAAGGCTGTCTTCACCTTGTCCAAAGACACTGCACCATCTTTTCAAAGTCATGAACTCCACCAACATGAAGAAGTCAGTGAAGAAAGACAAAGACAAGAGTTGCCACAAACATAAAACCCAACTCTGGACAAAAGTCAAAGGATGAAAACAGAGGAACATCCAGTGACAACACAATAAAAGGGCCCAGGAGCAAGCAGCTCAGAGAAGACGAGAAGAGAGATCTCCAGGAAATGGTCTGCCAGAAATGAAATGTGAAGAGATGAGTCTACATGAGCGACTATGCAGAAAAATGACTAAGAGGCTAGTGGACGGTATGGGGAAAATAAACGACAGGTATAAAAAAGGTTAAGAATGTGGGGGGTTGAAGAAAGAAAGAGGAGTACTGGTCCCCCTGCCCTGTGCACGTCTCCATCACAGGATGCACCCACGGCACTGTCCTCACTGACTTCTCTCTCCCTCACTCGGCTGGAAAGACCTTTGGGAGGGGATCATTTCTCACCCAGTCATCACCTTTCAGAATCCAGTACAACGGCTGCTGCAAGAGCATACACAAAAGCAAAGGTTTTTGTGGGGGGGGGGGGAAAGCAAAGGTTTTTGGATTTTGGTTTTTACATTTATTCAGGAACTGCGTATCTACTATACCTACCTGCCAGCCTTCTAGAGAACTTGAGTTCAAAGACATATCGCCCTTGCTTGGCTTGAAGGAGTTTCAACTTTTCTGCAGGCCCAAGCAAACAAGTATTTACCACATGCCCTCATTCTCCACTTACGGAACTCTGACAGTCCAGCCATCACTAAAGAACGTGGAGCCCAAGACCTGGTGCTACTTTCCCGACACCACAGGCGTTGTGTAACATGAAGAGAGTGCCAGCCTGGGGATCAGGACACCTGGGTCTTAGGACTTCAGAATTACTACTTCTGAAGAAGAGAAAATCCCAACTCCTTGATGTGCCCAGGCGGGCTCTGAATAATCAAGCCCCGTCTGTCTCTCATGCCAGCTCCCACAAATCCCTCAAAGCAGCAAAATTAAGCCATTTGTGGTTTGCAAAACAACCTGTGCCCTCCTCATACCTCCTCCACCCGGATCTTCCTCCCTGAGCTAAGTTGGATGCCCGTGCAGTGGGGGCCGAGCCCTGCCCCCAGGGGAGGCTCCTCTCTCCTGTACCCCCTTCAGTGCTCCTTCACGTGACACGGGTATCTGTGGGATGACAAATGTCACACACTGCACCAGGCCCTGGGACATACGGCGGCAGACAAGAGAGACAGGAGCCCCAAAGGACTCCCGTGGTGTAGCTTCCTGTTCAACAAGCTAGAGCGCTTCTTCAATCGGGCCCGTCAGTGTCTTCCTCCACCTAAACCGCAAGATCCTGCTTGCAGCCTCCGCACCTCCATCCCCGATAAGTAATTAAAGCACTATTAAATAAAGCCGAAGTGAAGGTCGAGAAGCCCCAGTGGTTGCGGCCGATGAGTAACATCTGCTCTTTGGAAGCCCTCTTTTTCTATTGTCGTTGTCTGTTTATTGCCTCTTTTTTGTCAGGAACAGAAACCATTCAGGGAAATCTTGCACGTCTGCTGGAACTAGCTTTACTCTCCTCGCTAAGTGCAAAGGCAAGACAGCCCCATGACTCCCCATGTCTGGTTTCTGTTCACCGCCCCAGGACCAACAGCATGCACTGTACCCAACACCTAACACACATGCTCAGAACCCATGTACCTGATGTGTGAACGACCGAAAGACGAATACATGAATGCACACACTGGCTCTGAGTGCCTTGCAACTGCTCCTCACTTTATTCTGTATTTTAAGGAGAATTCCAGCAAACAGCAACACTGCATTTCATCAACATTGAACCTACCGCATGCCTGCCATATGAACAGCCGGCAGCTTCGGGCACGCCACATCCAGCACGGAATTCATTTCAACATAAGCATAAAACTTTGAACTAGTTAAAACGGGGCAGAAAACTAGATTATTTCCCAAACCCTTTAATTAAAATGCTTAAATGCTTTTGCTCCAGACAAAGAAAAATTAAACATGGCTCATTAGACAATGAAATATACTGTCAGCTCCTTGAAGGTATTTGTGCGATGGACACTCTCCACCTTGCTGGCATGAGCGGTTCATGTTAAGCTCCGTGCACAGAGATGCTCCGGCTGCTCCGAGCCTTCTTCCCCCAGAACATGCGAACGAGGATTTCCCACCAGTCACAACACACTCTGAACCTATGCTTCCTGAACATTATCATATTCCACACGACCACTCTGCTTAGAATGTTCTCATTTCAGTTCACGGTCCAGCCTGGACCGTCCCTGATGCCCGCCTCTCACTTGCCCGGACCAAAGCGACAGCCTCTGCGGAGGGTGTGGTGTGGCAGCATTCTCTCCCGAATGCTTCAGAAGCGCCAGCTCCTGAATCCTCACAGCCCTGATGCCTACTCTTTTGCAATTTTACATATGAGAAAACAAAGTCGCAAAAAAAAAATGAAGAAATTTTCCAAGGTCACACAGCAAACAAGGGAGAGAGAGATCAGGCATTCAAACACTAGCTTATCTTAGCATCATAATACGGTCTGGCTTCCCAAGTTACCCAGATATTGTTACTGTTAAAACAATGGACATGATTTCCAAGGCACGCATGACAGAAAAATTCTTTCTAAAATTGAGAACATTCAACATCACATATTGACAAATTATAAGATAGCTAGCTCGAATCAACCATGTAGGCTGAGCCCCTGGCAAAGAAACAGTCTGCTCGATGCTAACTGCCAAATAAAGCCCAAACCCAGTACTTCTTAATGCATAACATCCTAACAATTTAAATTATTTGTGAAGGTCTCTAATGTCCAAAACATACAGCCATGTCACACAGGGGTCCCTTCCTCTAAGCTCACTGTACCAGTGGTTTCCGCACTCAGGCAAGCTGTCACCTGTACTTGGAAGAACACAGGTCAGAAGTAACTTTCTGAAAAGCCAAAAATATATAAAGAATGTGAACATGAGGGTGCCTGGGTGGCTCAGGTGGTTGGGCAACTGCCTTCGGCTCAGGTCATGATCCTGGAGTCCCGGGATCACGTCCCACATCGGGCTCCCAGCTCCACGGGGAGTCTACTTCTCCCTCTGACCCCCTCCTCTCTCATGCTCTCTCTCACTCTCATTCTCAAATAAATAAATAAAATCTTAAAAAAATAAAAAGACTGTGAACACGATTATGAAAGTTATCTAGGCAAACAAAAGCTTCTGTATGCTTCAAAATAATTTTCTACCAACACATTCTAATACTAGACGGCGGAGCAGCTCCTAGGTCATAGGTCACTGCGTCCCATTCATTAGCATGCCAGCGTGGGGGTACAGGGTCTGCCGTGCAACTGCTAGTAAGCTGCTGACAACAGGAACACATGAGGGAAATGAAGAGGCAATATTACCAGCTTCTGAAAATCCAGCATTAGGAACAACCTTCTACACACAGAGTAAACAGTGAATGCAAACTGCCTGCACTGCTTAGACACGCTGGTCAAACTTATCAGGGAATGATTAAGACTAGCTTTTAAAGTCTCACAACAGAGGGGCGCCTGGGTGGCTCAGTGGGTTAAGCCTCTGCCTTCGGCTCAGGTCATGATCTCAGGGTCTTGGGGTCAAGCCCCGCATCGGGCTCCCTGCTCAGCGTGGAGCCTGCTCCTTCCTCTCTCTCTGCCTACTTGTGATCTCTCTCTGTCAAATAAGTAAAATCTTTTAAAAAAATAAAATAGACAAATAATAAATTCTCACAATAGAAATAACTACATCGCTAGGAACTGTATTTGCTACACCTCAGGCTGATCCTGCCCTAATCAGCCATGTACTGAGAACTATGTTACATCACATTTATAAAATAGTTATGATAACCTCTACTTAACAGATGACAAAACAGATTTTGAGCCTAAGTAAGCTGGTCAGCACGCAGAGAACAAGAATCAAATCTGAGATTCAGAGCAAGACCTGTCCAAACCCATTCTTTTAACCACCACTCTCTTCTACACTGTAAATAATATCCCCAGAAAATTCTACTTTGCAAAGGCTTAAAAATGTGGAAGAAACACAATTCTACTCAAATTAATTAATAGGCACAGTTAACATATTCAAGACAAGGGACCCTTCAATCATACACAAGAGAAGTAACGGCTATTACCATCTACCCAAAGATCATTTTGTCTCCCTGACAGAGACACCAGAAGAAGGACCCGTGGACCAAATTCACGTAGTACTTAGAAGGACATCTCCTGCAAGGCCCAGGAGCGGTAACTGATCAAGAGACAGAGTCGTGTGGGCATCAGTGGCCTCCGGGCAGAACTGGAGATCTGCCTGTGTAGTCGGAAGCAGTTTGCAAAGCAAAGGGTCCCAGATCGAGGTAAGGAAGAGTAAGCCCATTCCCTCCTGCCTCTCCTAGAAAGAGCAACTAGAAAAGTTGGACATAATAACTACAGAAGCTATCTGACCATTCTGAAAAGTAAACTGTAGCAGGCGCATTAGGAAGCAAGACTGGAATTCACACCACCACCAAATCGGCACATTCAAATAACGACGGAAAGTCTCCTAACATGATATCCTAAATGTGGAGGGCACACCCCAAACACATTCAGCATAGCAAGGACCAGGGAAGTGTCAATTCCTGCGGGAGGAGAAAATCAACATAAGCCAATACCAAGAAGGAGACAAATACTAGCATCAGCCCACAGGGACTTTAAAACAGCTAGTGTATAAATAAGTCCACAAACAAGCATACACACAACGTACTCAGTATCACAAATTCTTCTTGGCCTTTTATCTCTTAAACCCACTGGCTCTGACCCCCACCGCTCCTCGGACACTGCTCCTTCTAAGACTGCCAATGACCTGGGCACTGCTCCACCCAGTCAGCAGAGCTCAGGGCTCGACCCTGCGGCAGCGACTGACAAGAGCTAACCTCCCGCGCCCGTCCTCACGGTTTTCTCTACGTACCCCACGGACGCTCTGTCCTTCCAGAGGCCCCAGAACTCTGTCCTTTCTCCTCGCAGCTCTGCTCACCTCCCGGGCGAGCTCAATGCTGTTTCTATGGACGAAGCTAAAACGTCTCCCTCCAGCTCAGACCAACGGCCTGGCTCTTGTGTTGGACTGACTGGCGGCCCCTCTCCGGCCACCACTCCGTCCCCTCCTGCGCCTCACCGAGGAGAAGGCAGAGCTGCACCTCCCAAACCTCTTCCTGCTGCAACTCAGGGGGGAAGGTAAAGTCAGCTAATAAGAGGCAAGACTGGCAAAATGAAAAGAAACATATTCTCTCCAACTCTGCCAGCCCTTCCAATGACAGCGATGGACTCTAACTCCCTGTGTGAAGAATCGTCTAGAATGGCCCGTGTTTTCCTGACCAAACCCTGGCAGGCGTACTCTATGCTGGGACCCCCTTCTAGGTCCCTGAGACAAGTGAAGCATCACCGAAGAGAACCGAAGAAAACGTCCAGCGCCTCCAAGTCCAGGTGCTGACCGGCCCGCCCCCTCCACAAACCTCACACGCGGCCTTCTCCCTTCATGACGACGACCACTTCCGACTGCTGGGGCGACAAACAACGGCATCATCCCTGCCTCTTGCCTTCCTCGCACATCCCCATCCAGTCTTGTCAGCAAGCAATGTCGGTTCTGCCACACGACAGGCTCAGACCCCGTCCCCTGGCCGTCGCGTGAGCTCGCCGACACCGTCACGACACGAGCCACCAAACGACGACAGCGCCCCGGAACAAGCCTCCCTGCTCCCGGCCTTGCCACCCGCGTGTACCCGCTGGTTCCAAACCTAGATCAGACGGCCTCACTTCTCTGCTCCACATGCTGAACGGCGCCTCGGCTTACGTGGACGACAAGGAGTTCGGTAAATCGCGTCCGACTGGACAGCACAGGAAATGTGTTGAGGAAAAGTACGCGTGCTGCAAACGACTAGCCTTTGAGCGGGAAGAGCTGCTCCGAGGGGAAGGCGCCCGAGACGACACAGAGTCAGCGCAGGAACGAGGCCAAGGACGGAGCGGGTTTCCTTCACTGCTGCTGAGCCAACACGGGCAACCGCACAGCGCGGCTGTTTGTTCAAGGAGTCAGTGGGACCAGAGAAGGGGCCTCTGAGAGCAGTCGCTGTGGAACTGCTGGTGAGAACACTTTCAAAGACACTGAGAGAACACCAATTTAGTACAACCTGGAGTAGAACCTGCTAAGACACATTATAACCGACAACAGTAAAAACATCTGCCGAGCAGAACAAGCGCTAGCTGGAAAATGTACAGAGATCGTAAGCTGGTCAAAGCGTCTCAGCTACGGTTACTCAATGTATTATTCACCAGCAGGTGCTCTGTGGGGAGTATTCTAATCCATCGTCTGTCACTGAGCCGGTAGCAACAACAGCAGACTTCATGAAAATCGCCTGACTTGTCCCACCACACAGCAGTTCAATGGTTTGTGCAAGGCTTCATCGTGACGTTTCAACCTCAGAGCCAAGACTGAAATCTTTCTGAACAAAAAGACCCTCCTTTGGTCATCACTCTTACCAAACACTGAATTGGTTTGGAAATTAGCTTTCACTCAGACGTTAACATTTTGTCACGAACTCGACCTAAATGTACAAGGCACAGCAGCGCTCATCTGAGGGACTTCGGGCAGTGAAGTCATTTCAGTGACTGCAAGCATCTTAATCACAAGTAACATCCAGTGCAGCCACAGGCTTCCCACGCCGCTGGAAGTCAGAGCAGCACCTGGCTGGCTCCAACGGAGGAGCGTGCGACTCCTGAGCTCGGGGCTGTGAGTTCAAGCCCCACGCTGGGCACAGAGGTTATTTAAAATTTTAAAAAGTGGGGCGCCTGGGTGGCTCAGTGGGTTAAAGCCTCTGCCTTCGGCTCAGGTCATGATCTCAGGGTCCTGGGATCAAGGCCCGCATCGGGCTCTCTGCTCAGCAGGGAGCCTGCTTCCTCCTTTCTCTCTGCCTGCCTCTCTGCCTACTTGTGATCTCTCTCTCTCTCTGTCAAATAAATAAATAAAATCTTTAAAAATAAATTAATTAAATTAAATTTAAAAAAGTAAAAAGCTAAAGAGAGAGGCGGATTTCTGTCCCCGCACAGACCTGCAGCAGACGTGTTTTCTGAGTTCAAACTACTGTTCTAGCAGCACTTCTCAAACCTCAATGCAAGTACAATGAAAATTCACATATTTCAAAATCCACTTAACAATCCGACTGAGGCACTCAGTCGGACCATCTATCAGGAGAGGTGAATCTGCGCTGTAACGACGTGCAGAAAGGCAAACGTCAAAAAGAATCTAGTGGGATTCTATGACTGCCTGCCAAACAGTGAATACACCAAACTGAGATGCTGTGCTTGCGAACTGGTATCAGTGTCCAAGAGCACCCGTCAGCAGGAAGACACCGTCGAAGACAACATATGCAAATCTTCCCTGCACATCAGCACTGACCGACTGAACATTTATAATTAGCTGTGACAATAGGGAACACTAACTTTGAACTCCGATTAAGAAAAATGTTATCCAACCCTTCCCCTGAAAAAAAAATCCATTCGTATTAGTAGTATTATAATATACAAACATACTCAATTATTATTTGGAATTCTGTCAATAAAAATTTTGTAGAAATTAGTGTTCTCTCTTGTTATGTAAGTACTTACATAATATCCTTCATTTTGCCCATTATTCTGCAAAACCTAAAATATCTACCATCTGCCCCTTCACAGAGAAGAAGCCTGCCGATCCTTCTCAGTCAACTTCCCCAGATTTTCCACAGGCAGGTACAGCTAAGGCACATTTCACACATCTTTAACTTCTCAGCTGGTTTTTTCTTTCTAACTTAAGTCTGCCATTTTACCTTTCTTTATTCCTTATAAATTTTACCTTGTTGATTCTAGCACTTTGTTACAACTCGTAGAAATATTTTAAAATTCTGATTCTAAAAAATGAACGGTCTCCCAGCATTAACTCCTGATCTTTATTCAAATTCCTGATGAAAACATTACGACAGGTGTCAAGCATAACACACTTCTGGAGACATCTTCACTTGTGTGCAGAAATTTTTTAGTTTTGTGGCAAATTACACTACACGTGGTTGCAACAAAGCTTCTACCTAAAAGCAGTAATTTCCTAAACTCCCTAGTAATGACAAAAATAATCATTTATTTTTTAGGCTTCCTGCAATAACAGAGCACACTTGCCCCAAAATGCAGACTTGGCCATTGCCCAGCTCTTGGGAAGTCACCTCTGAGCCCTTGGCATCTCCTGCCTCATACGGCAGCCTTTGTTTAGCTGGGGCCTCGGGTCACACCAGACAGTCTAGGCTAATAATGTGATTTCTGGTGGAGTCTTGGGCCACACACACCAACTTGGGGGGATTAAGACTAAACTCAGCCACGCAGGCAGTGCCTATGGAACAATCCCCAATAAACATCCCAGATACCAAGGCTCGGGTGAGCTTCCCTGGTTGGCAGCATCGGTGCGGGGAGAAGTCAGCACACCTGCACTGGGAGAGGACAACGAGAAGCTGGTCCTCCCTGGACTTGGCCCTGTGTGCGTTTCCTTCACTGACTTCTGTCTGCATCCTTGCCCCGTAATAAACCATAACCATGAGTATAATGGCTTCTCAGAGTTCTGTAAGTCCTTCTTGTGAACCACGGGACCTGCAGGTAGTCGTGGGGACCTCCCAAACTCCAGGTCTTAATGATTTACAATGAATTTTCACCAACACTACAGCAGTGTTTCTTCAGCATGAGGGGATGCTAGTTTAAAATGCAGGTGACTGGCTTCTACGTCAGGAATGATAATTCAACATCTCTGTGGGATAATACCAGGCATTCTCATTTAAAAAAAAAATTTTTTTTTTTTTTGAAAGAAAAAGCCAGATCATGAGAGGGTGGGCAGGGCAGAAGTCGACAGAGAGAATCCCAAGCAGACTCCACACGGAGCACAAAGCCCAACACGGGGCTGGATCTCATGACCCTGAGATCATGACCTGAGCCGAAAACAAGAGTAGGACGCTTAAATGACTAAGGCACCCAGGCACCCGTTTGCATTTCTTATATACTCTCCTGGGTGATTATTTTTTTTAAGATTTTATTTATCTGAGAGAGAGAGAGAGAGAGAGAGAGAGAGGATGAGAGAGGAGAAGGTCAGAGGGAAAAGCAGACTCCCCGTGGAGCTGGGCGCCCAACTCGATCCCGGAACCCTGGGATCGTGACCTGGGCCGAAGGCAGTTGCTTAACCAACTGAGTCACCCAGGTGCCCCATTCCTTGGTGATTCTTACACACACTACTTTCAGGACCACTAACATACCCAAAAGCTTCCCGGGGCAGTGACCGTCTTTTTTTTTTTAATTTACTTAATTTAAATATTTATGTAATCTCTACATACAACGTGGGGCTCAAACTCACGACCCCAAGATCAAGAATCACATGCTCCATCCAGTGGGCCGGCCAGGCACCCCAGGACTGTCTTTTTAATGAATCTCCATCAGGGCAGATGCTCAAGAGTCAAGAGTGACTCATGAAAATGCTTTAAATTTGGTAGATAAGTGTCAAGAACTGGCATTATTAGTTTTCTGAGACTTAGAATATATATATGTGTGAGATTTATTTTGTCATTTCTCACATATCCAAGATAATGTAGAAATAAATAACTGAATGCAAACCACGTGTTACTTGGATACAGTTTGGATAGAGTCAATGGGGTCCATTTCTTAGCCATTTTTCAATCACATCAATTTTTTTCAAACTCCTGACAGTTAATAGGAAACTAGAGTCTGATAAGATGTCTTCACACCCTTCTCTTCTACTAAAAAGATCACCAGTGAGCGAAAAGTCAAGACAGCTGAGAGCATCTTGAGAGCTCTCCGCAATCACTGTCAAGGAGCCATTTATCCTCTCCAGGTCATTTCTTCATCTCTGGAGTAGAAGCTCTGCACCGGATGGTCCCTAAATTTAGATCAACCTCTAAAATCCTAGACTATCTAAAACAATAAAAATAAAGGAGGCAAACACCCAGTGGAAAAGTTTAAATTTCCAACGAAATAGTTGAAAGGGTGGACTCAAAGATAAAATCATGTATCAACTCCTCACCAACCAAATAACCAATTGTGACCCGTCAAAAATTAATTCATATGTAGCAACTTGCATTTAAACTAAGTTACTCCTGCCACCTCTTCTATCAAGTCAATTCCTTAGGACACAACGAATATATTTTTTCCAAAGCAAAGAAGAAAGCTTTTTTTGCCAAGGAGCCAAGGAGACTCCAAACTTTTTGCCTACACTGGAATCACAATTATCCCCAGCCCGAAATCTTAAGGGTGATGTCTTAAACAGCCTAGGGTTTTTCACTTCTATCGTCTACACCATCACTGGATTCCATCATTTCTTATCTCTCTGCCATTCATGACACTGGGTCCTTAATGGAGGTCACAGTCTTTCTCAACAGGAAAAGGAAACTTTCTCAGACATAAACCCATTTCCAAACTCTCTCCTCTAAGAGGCATCTTCTATAGACCCATCCAGGTTAGACTTCAGAATATCTCATTAATCTGCCTGCTGCAAACACAAACCACCAGCTGCCCAGCTGCTCCCGCATTCGTTCGGAGAAGGGCTAACTGTAACAGGACCAGTTACATACTGTCTCACCACTATGAACTGCTGACACACTTCGGAGTGGACAGGAAAACTACACTTCTTTTTGGAATTGATATAGCCAACCAAAAGTGACACTGGTCCATCTCTCAAAGCCATGGGACCATAAAGATACGCCTAACAGTTTATAAACCGTAGCTTCCTCTAATGCACAAGAGCAATGTTGAAACATCATTGCCAGTCAGAGTCCCAGACACCTGGCTAGCCTTCTACGTACCAAAACTGTGCCTTGCTTGGTCTCTTGGCGGGCAGGGGAGGCCGGGGGAGACATCGTCACTGCCGACTGGCATAGTCCGGTTGGGGCAGTCGGGCTTAGGCGACAGCTTCATGTGTCTGTGTTTTACGTAGTGGTCTGGGATGTATTACATTTCAAGTAAACGTTCTGTGATTTGATGCTTAGCCTTCGCTCACAGCGCCGCACCTGTGCAGACGTCAGACGTCCACAGTCTAACAACAAGGAGTGCCACGCCCTCGGGGCTGGGCTCACTTTTGAAAATGAAAGGAAAGCCCAAGCGTTCCTACCCCAGGAAAACAACTCGTGCGCGTACACACGATTCTGCCGTTTCTAGGGTTCACGGACCAGGAGAGAGCACTTCCTCCTTAAGCGACAGTCTGACCAGCAAGCACTTAAAACAAAAAGATCTTCATGGTCTTTCCACCAAGGGAGAAACCTGGGAGCCATGCTGCAAGTGCTCTGGACACCCTCTCTCTTGGCCTTGCCTCTTCATATCCCTGGCCAGAGCCTGGAGACTGACTGAGAAACAGGCTTCCAATCACCCTCTCTCCACTTCCTCAGTCATGCCCTTAATTAAGGCCTTCTTCACTTGTGTGTACAAGGTAATTGTATAATTAAAAGAACACAGGCTGTTAAATTGGACCGTCTGAACTTTGCCCATCACTTCACTAGCTGGGCGACAGACACCAGGCAGCCGTTCCCTTAATGACAAGGGTTAGGTTTCTCTCCCTTCCAAAGCGCATTACTGCAAACCCTCCCTGACCGACCCTTGTACCAGTGCAGCTGCCCGCCTGCCACATGCATCTGCTCCCGTCAGAGTCAACCACGCGCTGCTCCTGCCAACAGTATCGAAACCCCTCCTTCTCGACCCAACCCTTTCTGTACTCCTAAACGTTGGTAAAAACATTCAGTCCCACACACCCCAGCCTCTCACACCTCTGCACCTTTACGGGCGGGCATGTCCTCCACAAGGCCCTGCCTGAAGCTCACGTTCCGCTCAATTTCTACAGATCCCTGCACACAGCCAGACCCGTGGAGGTCACAGCTCTGGTCCACAGCCAGTTTTTGTATGGTTCCTGAGCTGATACAGGCTTTTACCTTTTTAAAGGTTGTGAAAAGAAAAGAGAAGAAAAGAAAAGAAAAGAAAAGAAGAGGAGAGGAGAGGAAAGAAAAGAAAAAGCTATGTGACAGGCCCTATGTGGCCTACAAAGCCTGAAATGTTTACTATCTGACCTTTAACAGAAAGTTTGCTGACCTCTGAGCTTGACGGTGACCGGAGACATGCCCTCCAGGTCCTCAGAGCACCCTGCTCGGGCACTGCCGCTGGGGGCACCACGCTGCACACCGACCGCATCACTCCGCTCCTGTCTGTGCCCCAGGGGCTTAGCACTACGCAGGCACAAGACAGCTCTTTAATACTGCTGACTCTTTTCAACCGGGTCCACTTACACACAGACTTTTTCAATACAAGCCGCACGGTATTTTCTCACGATTTTCTTCACATCCTCTTTTCTCTAATTTACCTTTTTATAATACAGTACATAATACACATACAAAATATGTGTTAACTGAGGATTTTCAACTATGGGGGGGGGTCCAGCGGGCTGCACTCAAGAGCCACAATCCCACATAGCACCAGCACACAGAGCCTCAAAGACCCCAGATACTGGATTTTATAGCTACAGACAGTATCAGATGTCACGTGACTGAAGGCGAAGCACCAATATTCGAACCTCCACCCTCTATTTCCTAGATAAGATGCTCTTCCTGTTAAAAAGACCTGCCTCTCTACACAAACTACGAGATCTCGACAACTTCAATTACGAATACCTGAGACTTTAGCTAAGGGTGAAATTTAATTTCTGACTCATTATTTAATTTTGATAATTTTCAAGTTAATGCTACTTTTCATAAACAAAACAAAAATGAAACAGACACCTAAGAAAGCAGTAGGCAGGTATTTGTAAGTTAACTATCAGCACTTAGTGGTTTTCTACTCAGTGCACCACAGCCCCCCATGATGCCACCTACAGCAGCAGTCTGAGAACCCACACTGCACCTTACGGACAGTCTCCCTGAGAAGCCTATCAAAGAGGCCTAATCATCTGTCTAGCTGTTCCAGCTCTAGGCAGATTCCAGAAAAAAGAAAACTTGAAGCATCAAGGACACCTGGATTAGTGGTTCTCCAAGGCAGACCCTTGCACCAGTGCAAGTCCCTGATGAGGTTCTCAAGAGTCCAGCCAGCACTGTGTAATAGAATGGTCCCTGATGAATGAAAATGTCCCATCTCTGCACTGCCCAATGTGGAAGCCACTAGTCACACTTGCATACTGAGCACCCGAAGTGGGGCTAGTGTGACTGTCAAACAGAACTTTTAATTTTATTTAATTTTAATTTAAATAGCCACACATGGCTAGCAATGACTGTAGGAGACACAGATCCAAGTCTAGACTCTCAACACTGGAGTGAAATGAAAAAGAATTTTCCCTGGCTCCTTAACTACAGGCTATGTTATCTGGCCCAATCCTTCCCCTGAAAAAAGACTAAAAAAGATGGGAAGAGTACTTTAAAAAATCTTAAAAGTCAACCAGAAACTGACAAGACAAGAAGGAACCACCAGGCCAAAAGTAAAGTGAAATCAGGAACCTGACGAGATCAACAAACACAGAAACCACCTTTCCCCTGAAGTCATCTGCCAATTCTGAAGATTTTCAACTTTCATTTTTACAATCAAGCAGGGAAAGAGGACTAGGAACTAAACGCTGGGTCCCTCAGGGTGTCTAACCAAAAACCCTACCTCAATCGGCAGGACCCTAAAGGCTACAGAAAGCTCTAGATAAGAGAACAGGTGAATCATCTCTCCAATAAAATTAGAGCACTGGGTGGTCTAAAACCTCAAGACTTAAACTTGCTTAAAGGTGATCCTGAACTGGTCTCAAAGCAAAAAAGAAAAAAAAAAAAGCTCTCTGGAAGGAGCTACATCTTCATTCTATGCCTTAAAAGTGTCCTACAAATAATCAGAATGAAATTAAGAATCCTACAAATAATATCCCACACCATCAAAAAAAAAAAAAAAGTAACTCAAATGAATCATAGACCTAAATGTAAAACCTGAAACTTTTCTAGAGGGGGATGGAGGGAAACACAAGAAAAAACCTTTGTGACCTAGGATTAGGCAATGGTTTCTTAACTATGACACCAAAAAAGCACAGTCCAGGGGCACCTGGATGGCTCAGTCAGTAAAGTGTCTGCCTTTGGCTCAGTTCATGATCTCAGGGTCCTGGGATCGAGGCCCGAGTCATGCTCCCTGGTCAGCCTGCTCTCTCTGCCTCTGCTCCTCTCCCTGCTTCTGCTCTCACTCTTCTCTCTCAAATAAAACCTAAAAAAAACACAAACTTTTAAAAAAAAGCACAGTCCATAAAACAAGAAACTGATAAATGAGGCATCATCGAAATTTATAGCTTCTGCTCTTCAAGACCCCGTTAAGAGAATGCAAAAACACAGGAGGCCTGGGTGGCACAGTCGGTTGAGTGCCCACTTCTTGGTTTCGGCTCAGGTCATGATCTCAGGGTCGTGGCATCAAGCTCCACGTGGGACTCCATGTTCAGTGTGGAGTCTGCTTGGGACACACTCTCTCTCCCCCTCTGCTCTTCCCCCAACCCCACATGCAATCTCTCTAAAAGAAACAAATTTTTAAAAAGAGAGAGAGAGGGCCATGGGGGTGGCTCAGTTGGGTGAATGTCTGTCTTCAGCTCAGGTCATGATCTCAAGGTCCTGGGATCGAGTCCCGCATCAGGCTCCCTGCTCACTGGGGAGTCTGCTCCTCCCTCTGCCTCTGCCCCTCCCCAACCCACGCTCCTGCTCTCTCTCACTATCTCAAATAAATAAAGTCTTTTGAAAAAGAGAGACAGAATGCAAAAGCAAGTCACAGCATGAGAGAAAAGCACAGCACACATCTGATAAAGACTTGCATCCAGAATACATAAAGAACCCACCAGTAAGAAAGAAAAAATTTAATTGGCAAAAGATTTGAACACCAAAGAATACATGGGTGGCAAATAAGCATACGGAAAGATACTCAACATTATTAGGCATTTGGGAGACAAAAGTAAAACCACAACGAAGGACCCTTACACACCTATTAGAATGACCAAAGAGCTAAAAGACTAACCATACCAAATGTTGTCCCAAGGATCCAGAGTGACCGGAACTCTCACACAAGGCTGGGAGGAATGTAAAATGGTTCAGCCATTCTAGAACAGAGTTTGACACTTTTTTTTTTTAACGATTTTATTTGTCAGAGAGAGAAAGGCAGGGAGGGAACAGGAGCAGGGGAGCGGGAGAGGGAGAAGCAGGCCTCCCACTGTGCAGGGAGCCGGGTGTGGGGCTCTCCCAGAACACCGGGATCATGACCTGGGCTGAAAGCAGACGCTTAACCAGTCGACTGCAGCACCCAGGTGGCCCAGAGTTTGACGCTTTCTTAAAAAGCCAAACATACACCTACCACATGATCCAGCCGTTACCGAGCTAGACCCAACCACTCCCAAGAGAAATAAAAGCCTACGTTCACATAGGAAGACTTGAACAAAATTATTCAAAGGCTTTATTTGTAATAACTCAAAACGAGAAACGACTTTCCACACACTGATCACATTCAATGTCATCCCAAGCAACAGCAGGAAGAAATTTTACGGACGTTAGCAAGTGATTCTAAAGCAGATACAGGTCTGCAAAGGGTCCAGGACAGCCAAGGCATATGCTTGAAAAGGAAGCCGGTGGGAAGGGCTCCACAACTAAGACTTGGTATAAAACTGAAATGATTGTACCGGTGGAATCCAAGAGAGTCCAAAAACAGACGCGCATACACACGGACCTCTCATTTGCAAGGAAGGGAGCACTGCACAGGGTTGGGGAAAAGATGCTCTTTTCAGTAAATGGTGTTGGGGCAACTAGATGTCCACATGTTAATGAAGCTGGGTCCCTTCTTCGGCTTATACACCAAAACCAATTCTGAGAGAATTATAAAGTTAAAGGTTAAAAGCAAAAGTATAAAAGCATTAGAGAATAAATGAGGAATTAGTTCATGACCTCAGGGCAGGGAAAGACACAAAAAGCATACAAAGGAAAAGGCTGGTAAATGGCACTAATTAAACTTAAGAACTTCTATTCATAAAAAAAAAAAAAACCACTGAGTCAGTGAAACTGCATATGACAAAGTGGGAAGAGACAGCAGAAAATACATAACCAACAAAGAACGTGTGTCCTGAATATATAAAGTCTACAAATCAATTCAAAAATAATCTAATAGAAAAATATGGCAACCTCACAAAAACAGTGACTCCGAATGGCCAGCAAATGTATAAAAAGATGCGCAACCTCACTGGAACCAGGAAAAGGCTATTTAAAACCACAAGGCAGCAACACGACAGAAACCACCAGAAGGGGCGGGGCGGGGAGACTGACGCAAGACCAGAGAGGGGCTGGAGCCTCCCAGCGCCCTGAGGGGGCTCCGGCCCGGCGCCCTGATGGACGCTGAATGGGGGTCACGGTCTGTAACCGGCTATAACTCTCACTCTAGCTTCACGTGACCAACAGAAGGAGAAAGAAGTTGTTCCAGATCACTTTCCCCACCAGCTCATTCCTTTTATTTTCTCCACCCCAGAGCTGCAGCACACACTCCAAGTCCGCGGCGGGCCAGGGGAGGGACAGGGGATCGATCATCCTCTGGACTTGGTGCTGCGCTCAGGGACAGCTAAGTCCACCTGTCCATGCTAATTCTCCTCTGCCAGGCTTAGTAACAACTTTCATAAAGACCACGAGACCCCCCGGGCAGGAGCACAGACTCTTCCTCGATCATTAAACCAATCACTGAGGGCCGACCCACTACAGCAGGAGGAGGAAGCTATGAAGGACGGGCAGATACGCACAGGATGACAGTCCTTGTCCCCGAGCTGGCCATGTTCTATTTGCCTACAGGTGTGTCCGACTCTGCATAAGACACAGCACAACGTAAGCACATCACCAATCCCATCTTTGAACACTAACCTTCATCTAGCTCTGGTCTTAGGAAAAAAATAAAGGACCAAGGCAAAACAGTATGTATTAAATTCAGATATGACTTTAATGCTAGGCACAGACTCAATTCACACAATATTGCTTTAGCAGTCACCCCAAGACTTGGAAATCATCCTGACTCTTGTATAAGCAAGCCAAAACAAAACCACCAGGGAACACGTGCCTCACGCACCCACACGTACACACTTTGCTGGTATGTGCCAAAAACCGCAAGTCAAGGGGCCATACAAATTGCTATTTCAATGCAAAGTTATTTATTTAAAATCCAAACCAAGATTCAAAAGAATTAAATGACCTCAGCATAAAACATTCAAAATCCCTAAACAAAATTAGTTGTGAGGTCTTCCCAAAACTCTACAAATCCTGAAAAACATACTTCGGAGTCCTGAGGGGAGCACAATCTCATGAGCCAATCTAAGTGGTCAGGAGCCATCCGCATCCATCTGCCACTCGGGGCTGACTTTCGCCTGCTACGACCTGCGCTTCTTTTAAAACGCTCTGAAGCAGTGGTTCACAGACGTTATTAGCATGCAATCAAAGCTCCTGGACACAAGTTAAAACAGACCGCGGGCCGCACCCCAAGTCTGATTCAGGAGGTCAGAGGTGGGGCAGGAGCACACGCATTTCTAACCAGTTCCGGGGAGAGTGAGGCAGCCGTACTCGGAGAACCACTGCAAACACCCAGTTCACCGGCTGTGTGTGTGCACGCGCGTGTTTCCCTTCACAGTGAGCAAGACTAAGGGAACGGCTGAGGAAGAACAAACTACTCTTTTCTTACCCAAATACTGACCCTTCTTGCCTGAGTGAAGGTCAAGTGACCTGTCGCTCAAAACGTTTCCTCTGAACAACCACGTAACAGCACAAGACTCCCTAGGCAGATCACGGGGAAGGCTGGCCTGCTGTGGAACTGACAGCGTTAGGAAGATGCGTTTCTAACAACGGTTTCAGGGCATACTGTAAAACCCTCGTAAAGTACATGATGAATCCAACTGATTAGTAAAGGATACATCCGAGCTCCTAGACCAGTCATCAAGGACCTTTTCTAAATCCCACTCATTTTGTGCCACCTTGAGCAACTTCCTATGTCTTCAGAAAATAGAATGAGTCCTAACGAACCCATGACCAATTCCTACAAAATCAATTTCTACAAAAAAAATTTGAAAACTACAAAGGGACAGGGAAATGTTTCGGTTTTTTTTTCCTGGCTCAAGTTTGATGATATTTGTAATCTATAATAAAGCAGACAAAGATAGAAACACAAATAATCCAAGTTCTTCCCTGGTTTTTAAGTAAGGTTCTCTACCAAGGCAAACGACAGACTGTGCGCTGCTGACTGACCGGTGCGGTATGGCTCTCCCACAACTCATGAGCCTGGGTTCTTCCGTTCAATAATATTACTGTGTCAGACGCTGGGTGCCATGGTGTGTAAAACAAAGTTTCTGCCCTCGTGCTGCTTAAATTCTATAAAAAGACACACAATGCACTACAAATAGGGAATGCATAAAACCATTTCAGCTCTTTCTTCAGGCCATCAAAGACAAACACATGGTGCTTTGGTCACAAGTAGACCCAACAAGCACCTACCATTCACAGCAGAATCCAAAGCACCAGATGGCACGACTTTTAAGATAGAATATGGAGGCAGAAAGGAGATCCTAGGCACAGACAGCCAAAGATTCAACTTTTTAGGTTCTTCGGAGCCTTCGTTTTGGTCCACTGGCCCCAAATAAAGGAGTACAGATGTACGTCAAGCCTTAAAAGCACAACAGAAAATTCTAAACCTATGCGAATGAGCGCATGCACTTCCGAAACATTTACAAAGCAGCACTGTATTAGAGAGTATATGCAGTATATACAGAATTAAACCTGTATGAGAAATGTACAATTTACTTTTCCCTCACATTACTTACTCCTTGCTTCCTACGAAAGTATATTCATAAACATGGACACCCTCCCCCAAAAAAGTCACCAATGAAAAAATTCTATAAATGTAGGTTACTAAAGCACAACCTTTAACAAATAACAAGCATCAATCACTGCACTATGCATTACATATTTTTATTTAACTTATTTTAAGTTAATTTAAAATAATTAAACAATGTTGGTATGTTCATTAAAATGTTTACCTACACCATGTTGGCCACATCATAGCTTCATGATATAAAAGCGTCAGATTCAAACCGAAAATATAGTAATTTAAACTTTCCCAGACACGGTAATTATGCCTGCACGCGACTCACTCCCCTTTCAGAAGGCTGGGTTCAGATCTGCGAGACGACTGCTTCTCCAGTCCTGTCTAGTCCCAGAAGCTGCACAGAAAGTTCAGCAAGCCTGGCCAACCAGGATCTGCCCCTTGCGGGCCCAGAGACCCGCGGCAGGCTCCTCTAACTCCAAACTGCCCGTGTTTCATCTGTAAAATGAGGGAAGGAATAGCGCGACTCAAGGGTTCTCCTGGGGAATAGAGATGAAGCATGAGCGCAATCAGCTCAGGTCTGGAATGTTTCACTCTCAGGTTTAATCCGTCGGTAAAAAGGTAGGAACGCCTACCAACAACACACAGTACCCACACAGGCACCCGGTAACATTACATCTCTTCCCCCATCAGTAGATTAATATTCACGTGTGTAACTTGAGTCATTTTTCTTGTTCTGAAAAAAGAGTTTACAGTGAATAACAATGTATATCAATAAGACCTAGACAGGATTATTTTACATTTAAATAGAAAGTTTGCAAGGAAGCATCTCAGGTCCTGACAAATAAGTAAACTTTGTGATGATGCTACCAAGTTTCCTTCTTGGAGGCTTTCAACTGCTAAAAAGTGGCAATAGTGCGACTCAGGCGAAAACATCTATTTCATACTTTCCTCTAAAAACCATTTCATTTGTGTTTATGCAAATCAGACCATAATTAACAGCATTTGCTAAAAACTTCATCTATCCTGAAAGCTGATTACATATGCCTATCTGAATTTAATTTCCATGATAGAGCCTAGCAAAAAAAACAATACAATTGTTACAGATAGGAAAAGAGGGGATTCCTCTGCTACTTTGTAATCAGAAACACATTTATGGAGTTCTGAATGGTAAGATTTGGCACAATTCCTAGAAATTAATGCCAGAAAGTGGTAGATAGGAATTTCATTTCTACTACACTAGGTTGCCTTTTGGTAGTCATGAAATGAAGAGGGGGAAAAAAAAACTTGCCAAAATGTTAGCACAGAGAAAGGGCGTCAACAGTTCAGATAATCCACTACGAAACATGGTTTTCAGAAGAGACGTAAAAATCAACTTCTTAACGTAGCTGGCT
The DNA here is from genome assembly GCA_002007465.1 of Ailurus styani. Classification (NCBI taxonomy): domain Eukaryota; kingdom Metazoa; phylum Chordata; class Mammalia; order Carnivora; family Ailuridae; genus Ailurus; species Ailurus styani. Next base: position 1,335,980 of record LNAC01000156.1, on the reverse strand, counting down.
GAGGCAGTGTAACACAGGTAGGCGCAGACAGGAACTCGAACCACTCCCATCCTTTTCCACTGAGAATCCTTCTGAAGACAGAGATGCAATTTCATATTTGAATGCTTACTGCAATCACAAACTTCCTGGAGTTTATTACTATTGACTCAAATAAGGTCATTTAATTCGCCCAAGTTTTTTAAATTTGCATTTTAAATAACTTATATAGGCATCAATAAAAATTCTCAAAGACCCACCAATAGCAATATTTTGCTAATTATTTAAGGGATTTCAGTAAAGAGATACAGTAAGGAAAATAAGTTCTTAAGCTAGAGCGTTAAGGCAAAATAAACTACTACAGAAACGAAACTTTACTCATTTACAAGCCAAAAAACCCCCTCATTTCACAAATGATAAAACAGAACTTTTAATTATATTGAAATTTAAAACAAGATTTTAGCTGAAAACTGTCTAAACTGAAAATGTTTAATTTCAAATGTTAAAGACTTACATATTAAGACTTTGAATCTCATCTTTTGTTGTTCCCCTTAAGACAATTATTTGCTCAAAACTAAGACGCTTAAAAAGAAAAAATGTTTCCATAAAATCTTTATAGAGATATGAACTAAGATCCTACTTCTCTAACTCAAAATTAACATCCAATAAAGAACAGTAATTTTCAAAACTATTCTTTACTACACTACAGAGTATCTACAGTACACAGAATATACAATAATTTTTTCTGCTGGAAATAATCAGTATGTCTTTTTAAAGGGGATACCTTTAACAACACAATTTTGTTATTTAGACAATTTCTCCAAGCTCCTAGTGAGAAAAGTTATGCGCTTTGCTGAAGAACCCAATTTTAAGAATTGGGACATCAAGCTCTGTAATTTCCACCAATGGAAGAGCTAAAGAAATGATGTCAGTTAGAAATGTTTTAATGATCCTCACACTGCAGCTCCTAACTTCTGGTTTCCTCGGACACCCCAACACCGTCGCACCCATGGACCTTTCCTCCTAATCTAACACAACTCACCTTCAGCGGACCCGAGAGGCTGAAGTCCTCCTAGGGTTCTGCCCCAGCACTCTTTGCCCCAAACCTTAAATCCTAAGTTTTGGATTCGATGTCTTTATTTACCCAAGGACTTGCTTCCTGATGCATCAGCTGTGAACAACGCACAGGTTCTTCTACTCAGTGTATATACTCAAGTCTTATGTTGATTGTGGGACCCTTTAAACGAGAGCAGTGTTTTAAACAATCTTTTCTCAGTTTTCATTATTAAACTGGATTATTTGATAATCACCGGAAAGATAGCAGTTAGAGAATTTGTAATATTTGATGTTGCTGCTTCTGCAACATTTAGTACACAAAAGTATTCAAGACACTAGTGGTAGGCTCAGTATTTCCCCTCCAAGGATAGCCACAAATATAAAACAAAGTACTCATAAAGACACTGAAAGACAAACTTTCTTTAAAAGTTTCATGGGTTTAAGTATTGCAGGATGTTAAAAATCACCTCCAAAGTACAGCTGCATGAAAGAATTACCTACATTGTACCTCAACAAAAACAAGGAGAATGCTGATTTATAACGTATCTTTCGGTGACTTCATCCACCTTTCAGGTTTTCAGAGATGAGACAACTAACCAGCGTTCACAGCGGTACCACTTCCAAGAGACTATTTTCCTTACCCGTTTCACAAATAAAATATTAAGGGTGAGGCTCTGGTATTTCGTTTCGAACAGTCACGGCCTATTTTCCCAACCATGACAATGTTTACATTCTACGTAAGAACCCTAAAGATGGTACAGATCCCCAGATTCTTACCCCGCCCTCGGCTTGAACGTATTTCAACCGGTTTCCATAATTACTACAATATTACTATTATCTTCGTCTCCCTGCCAAAAACCCAGCTGCAGGCTAACTATGCAAGAATGAGACACTGTTGAAACGACTCAAAAAAAATTTCTCTTTACCCCTAGTGCATTAAGCTAAATCCTGCAATTAAATAAAACCAAGTAACACACACACACACGCGCGCCCACCCTCGCACACGCGCGCACACCCTCCTCCCGAGAAAGAAAGGAACCGAGAGAGAAAGAAACGGCAAGTCGTCGGAGCAGCGGAGCCGGCCGCGGAGCTGGGGGCTGGGTCGGGACCTGGGGGAAACTGGAGCCACAAGGAAGCCGCGAGGTCCCGGCGCTGCCGCCCAGCGAGCCCGGGCCG
>LNAC01000156.1:1300551-1332664 GCA_002007465.1 Ailurus styani | reverse complement strand
CCCGAGTCCTCGGGGGCCCGTCGCCAGGCTTCCCGCCCACCCCGACGAGCGAGGGCCCCGGGCCCCGGCGCACGCGGGGAAGCGGGGCCCCGGGCTGGGTGGGAGGCCGCGCCCCTCGCGCGGGGCTGGGCTCACACGGGGTCCCGGGACGGGGCCGAAGGGGCGGTGGGGGGCGGCCGGAGCTGGGCAGATGCGGGGCCTGCGCGCTGGCCTGGGGCCTCGAGGCCGAGGAGGCCCCCGGACGCGGGAGTCACGGGCCCGGGCCGCTGCGCAGAGCGAGGACAGCGGCGCGGGGAATGCGCTCGTGCCCCGGCTCCCTCAGGCCGTCTTAGGACCCGGGCGTTTGTTCCCCAGGCTCCAGGGAGCCTTTGGAAGGTTTCAAGCAGGAAGTAATGTCTGATTTGTGTTCTTTAAAAAAAAAAAAAAAACCCCGACAACGTTGCGGTAGGAAATGAAACCAGAAGCAGGCCAACTTTCATTTTTATGGTGTCCCTTTGATCCTCACCACAAGCCGGGAGGCAGGTCAGGCCCACACTCCTTTGGAAAGGTGAGCTCCCCGAAGCTCACAAAGGTGACCCCCCACTCTGTTCTCAGAAGCTGTCATTGGACTCCAGGTATAACAGAAGCAGGTAAAATAAAATGAGGGGGCTTAGCAAGAGTTTTTCTGTATATGTTTTTATTGTTCTTGGGTGAAATGTGTTATGTTATTGGTGGAATTTTTCTTAACTGCACCACAGTTTGCAGGGAAGCGTGTCTCCGAATGTGAGCCCCAGGGCCTGGGTACCCAGTGTTTGCTCCACTGGAACGCTCTTCCCTCTGCTTGGAGCTTCGCACTGCCCCTCGTCCTTCAGGCTCACCTGTCGCCTCATTAGATGCCCGCTGACCACTCTGTATGTAGTGGGAAGCCCCCACCACCCTCCATGCTTTCACACCCCCCCACCCCCTGACTCCACTCCGTTGTCCTCCACGGCTCTACACTGGGTGCTTGTTTATTCCTTGATTGTGTGTCCCTCTCCCAGAACCTTAGATTCATTAAAGCAGGGACTTTGTTCACTGGTGGGTCCCTGGCACATAATGAGATGCTTGTGGAGTGACTGAGCGCAGCTCTGGGTGATGGGAAGTAAGAAACTGTTATTTAAAGTAGAAGAAGAGAGTGGGAGTCAGGGAAGGGAGTGGACGGACAAAGGGGGTTACAGTGAGATCTTTGCGGGGCAGTGGGGGCGCTTTGTGTGGTAGACTAAAAACGGCCACCAACTTGTTGACGCTGCCCCCGCAAGCCATAGAATCTAGTCATTCACCCCTTGAATGTGGATGGCTCTTGGAACTTGCTTTGACCCAGAAAATGCGCCACAAAGGATGTGGCGTGACTTGCGAGCCCAAAGCGGCAGGAGATGGTATGGCTTTCTTGTCACCTTCTAAACAAGTCCGAGCGGGTCTGGTGCGGAGGCTGCGTCTGGTTGACACAGGGGTGAGGCTGTGCTTGACCACCAGCCCTAGCCAAGTATTCAGCCGGCTGCGGCCACCGGAGACCCAGACAGACCAGCATAACCACGGAGCTGTGCCCAGCCCGAACTGGCCGGCCAGAGAATCACGAGCAAATAGAACACTTGTGGTTTTAAGCCTCTAGACTTTGGCGCAGATACATAGCCATAGGTCACTGATACATGCGATTACCTCACCAGTACCATGGTGCGTTCAAAACGGATGTTCTTGAGGGCAGTTTTGATGATTCTTCTGCCTAATAAAAGCAGAAAATCTGGAAAGAGCAAGAGGAAAAAGTGATGCAAACAGGTACAAAGAGGAGAAAAGGTAGACGTAGGCAGTGAGCAGGAGATGGTCCAACAGAGACCCTCCTTATCCCCTGAGCATACTCTGTGGTTCAGGAATCGGTGAACGATGGAGCAGACCCACGCTCAAGTTCAACTCTTCACCAGGGTCCGACGCTGAGCAGGTTGTATGACGTCATTGCTCATCTGTTAACAGAGTTTGTAGAGAGCCTCCGTAACATTCGGTCGTTGTGGGGAGAAAATGAACCATTCTTGTAAAACACTCAGCAGAGTGCCTGGCACAACATACCCTCAATAAGTGTTATTGATTAGCGATAGCATTACTGTACCGGTTACCGTTAATCTTGATCACCCACAGTGTCGTGTTAACAAAAGCTGATTTTACTCAGCTCTGTGGGTCAGAGGCTGTACCCAGGTCTCCAAACCTCACAGCAACCCTGCAGCACAGACATGTGAACATCATTCTCGTTTTATTGTTGCGAAAACTGTGACAAAGAAAAAAAGGAAGTGGTGGGACAGGTAGCAGGGCTGGAACTGGAAGCCGCAGTCTGTCCCACTGTAAAGCGTGGGGACACGCTTCTCTCCCCGTGCAGCCTCTGCTCCATTCAGCCCTCACCCAAAAACCCAAAACGCACGAGACCATGTGGCTTCTCCCCTCCTGCGCTGCCAGACAGACTGAGCACTGACCTTATGTGGGAAGCATTCAGGAAGGGCTTCCTGTGTATTGGCAAAACAGCTGCAGGGACCCTGGGAACACTTCCCCCTTGAAACGCACCCTCCCACCTCCCCGGGCTGATGAGGGCTTGTCCCTGGGAGGGACTTGCTCATAGTGGAAACAGAAACACACTTTAAGGCGGGGGGGCGGGGGTGGGGGGTGCCCAGTAAGGAGGATGCACGGTGAGAAGCTGATGTCCCCAAAGAGCCACTGACGCCCAGATCCTTGCCCACCTCTGACCAGCCTGCAGATCCACACAGAGAAACTGGAATGAAAGAAAGTGGGCTCCGGGGAAACTGGGGCCTGGGGCACTTGCGGATCCAGTATGACCTGTCCCTGGGAGATACAGGTGTGCCACGGGCCCTCCAGGGATGCTGGGCCTCAGGTGTTAAGCATCAGGAGACTGGGCAGGGAGGAGGGACACATTGCAGCAAAACAGACAGACCTGGTTCAAACCGTCCTGACCCACCTGGTTCAAGCCCCGGCTCCCCCACGCCACAGCCCAGTGGCCCTTAACAAGCCACCCTACCTCTCTGAGTCTCAACTTCCTCATCTGTAAAATGAGGAGCGGGAGGGGGAGCCGGCTGCGAGAGCAGAAGGGAAGGAGGCAGGGGGCACCCCGAAGGAAGATTCTCAAAAGGGAAGCAGGAGAAAAGGAGAGACAGATTGAGGGACTGGAAGTCGGATTCCCTCCTGCAACGTCCGGCCAGCGTAAAAACAAGCTGGGCCACCTCCACCATGTGCACCTTGCCCCGGAGGGAACATTCTGGACGTTCAGGAGAACTAGGCTGTTGATGCAGGTTTTGCTATATGTTTGTAATTTCACGTTCCGTAGGAATTTAATGTAGGGATGAAGGAATGTGGGACTATTAACCCCTCCGAGGTGGGGAGGAAGGGTCAAGCCCCCCACTGGTGCCTGCAGGGGGCGCACGTCTCTTGAGTGGACCTGTGAAGAACTTGCCCCGGGTGTGGATCCAACCTCAGCTGGTGCTAGGGGTGCCCCAGCCACTGCTGCTCACACAGATCTCCCCACTCCTTGCCCCCCCGTGGTGTTCCGCACTGGCTGGACCTCTCCCAGGCCCCATGCAGAGGCTCAGCCCTACGGGCTACACTGCCTATAGCAGCAAACGCAAGACCTCATTTATAGGGTTCCCAGGTCTGGGCCGCACACTCACTTCCCTGTACTCACAACCCCTCCCCCAACACACAGAGGGGGGAAGCCTTTCCCTGTACAGTGCTCAGCAGGTCCCAGACAGGGACAACCCCCATCCTCCTAACCTGAAATGCCCCTGTGGTCTGGAAAACTTGCAACTAGGCCTCCAATCAGCATCCATCCAGAGCGCCCACATACCCGCACCAGCCTCTAGAAAGGAGGTCTACATTTTCCGGGAAATTCTGCCCCAAACCATTGGTTATCTCATTTAATTGTCACAACTCCTCAGATAAGTGCTTAATATCAAGTGCATTTTCCAGATGGGTAAACTGAGGCCAGAAGGTGCCGACTACCCAGCTCAAGCCTGCCCAGCATGTAAGGGGCAGAGACCGGATTCGCCCCTAGCTGTGGTGCTCTCAGTGGCTGAGCTCCCTGGCCTCCCACACCCGGGGGGCAGGGGGGTGACCAGGGCAGAGCCCGAGTCGGCCCTCTTGCCTCGTCTGTGGGGTGAAGAGTGCATCCTGGTTTAGCAAAAATGATGCCGTTGCCGGGGCTCCACCGGACCTGTTCCTATCGTGGGCGGGACCAAAGTCATTATCATTGCTTCGATCAGCATTAAATCCCCACTAAAGCAATGTCCTTTCTGCAAATTTTGTGGGGGCCACGCTCAGCACAGAAGGCTGCCCACTTTCCGGTGTCTGCAAGGTGGGCAGACAGCCCTTGAAGATTTCCCACGTCTCCTATTTTTTCAGCTTTGTTTTATCTCTCCCAAGTTCCAGTTTCCTCTCCCCACTCTTTCTCTCTCTTTCTTTCTCTCCCATATAAATAAATAAAATCTTTAAAAAACAAAATAAAGAAAGGACTCCACTCATTTGCTCGTGGGACTTCAGGGCAGGCTGGCCAAGGCCTATCTCTTGAGGATGCTCGCTCTCCCACCTGAAGCTCTAGGGTCCTGTCTCACAGTTTTCTGCTTGTGATGGCTAAGGGGCTCCATCCCCAGCCCTCAGCAGCCTCTGGGGAGAATCCGCCCCTTCTCCAAGTGTCCACGAAGTCCTCTGGTTTCGCTTGGCCATGGACCCGGAGGTAGACTTACCTTCACCCAAACCAGAGAGAGCGAGCGCCGGTAGGAGGGGAAAGGGTGGTGGGCAGCCGAAATGCCAGAGGTCCCCCCCACTCGGGTCCCAGAGGGCCCCGCTCTTCCCTCAGAGCGCGGCCTGCCTCCGCATTGCTCATGGCCCCGGGGTGCACGGGAAGGACCCCCCGGCGCCCGTGGTGCCCCCCTTCCTGCGTGGTGGGTTCCCTCCCAGAATGTATCTCTGCAGCGTCTCGGAGAGAAAAGGCAGTCAAGGGCAAGGGGGTGGGATGGGAAGGCGCCCAGAGCTTCCACGGGGGTCAGCCCTGGCCGCCGTTCTCTCTTCTCGGTGCCCTGGGTTAGGCTGTGTCCTCCCAAGTTAGCCGGAGCAAGCAGAGAATATGGACGCACGATAAGATCAATTAATAATAGATATTATCGGGGAGCCTGGGTGGCTCCGTCGGTTCAGTGGCCGACTCTTGATTACTGCCCAGGTCCTGATCCCAGGGTCAAGAGATCGGGCCCCAGGAAGGGCTCCATGCTGGGCGTGGAGCCTGCTTATATTCTTTCTCCCCCTCTGTCCTTCCCCCTCTAAAAAAATAATAATAGATATTATTATTGTTGTTTCTCCCTCATGTCTTGGGAATATGACTTCTCTTTTTAATAGGCCTTATTTCTTGGAGCAGTTTTAAATGTACAGAAAACTGGAGTTAACAGTGTAGAGTCCCCATAGACCCTGCACCCAGTTTCCCCGATTATTAACGTTCTCCATTAGCATGATATATTTGTTACAATTAATTAACCAATACTGATGCATTGTTACTAACTAAAGTCCATAGTTTATTCAGATTTCCTGTGTTTTTTTTTAAGACGTAATGTATTCATTTGAGAGAGAGAGAGCACAAGTAGGGGGAGTGCCAGAGGGAGAGAGAGAGAAGCAGGCTCCCCTCTGAGCAGGGAGCCCGAGGCGGGCCTCGATCCCAGGACCCTGAGATCATGACCTGAGCCGAAGGCAGTCGCTTAACCGACTGAGCCGCCCAGGCGCCCCCACATTTCCGGTGTTTTAACCTCATCTTTCCCCGGCCCCGAGACCCCATACAGGACCCCACATGCTTTTCGGTTGTTCTGTGCCCTTCGACTCCTCTCTCGCTGTGAACATTCCTCAGATCTGCCTTATCTTTGATGACCTGGACAGGTTGGAAGAGCGCTGGTTGGGTCCTTCTTAGGAAGACCAGCTACTGGAATTCGTCTGATGCCTTTCTCCTGATTAGACCAGGCTGTGGTTTATTGGAGGGAAGGCCCCAGAGATAGAGAGCCATTGTCATCCCATCAAGCTCTCATACCATCCACATGAATTAGACTTGATGCTGGCCTTGCTGAGGTCTGTCAGCCGTCTCCGCCGTGAAGCTGCTCTCCCCACCGTCCCTTCCAGGCTGTGCACTTTGGAAGAAGCTCACGCCTGAAGAGTGGGAAGTCACAGTCACCCTCCTCGAGGGCAGAGCGTCGGCATACGTTCTTTGGAGTTCTTCGGCACGGAAGATTAGTCTCTTCTCCCCCGTTTGTTAGTCCCTTCCGCCGTTCATATCGATCTAGACTCATGCATACTTGTTTGTTTTCCTTTGGGTTATAACCCACTACCACTCTACTTATCTTGCTGCTCTTGGGGACATTGTTTTGTTTTGTTTTGAATTTATTTTTATTATTATTCTTTGCCCAGGGGTACAGGTCTGTGAACCATCAGGCTTACGCCTTTCACAGCACTCACCACAGCACAGACCTTCCCCATCTTGGGGATATTGTTAACGTCCAAAATACCTTCAGGCCTGACATCATCCACTCAAAATCAGACTCGTGTTTAGCATGGATTAGAGCTGCGGGAAATCAGCCCAGATGACACGCAGAAATCTCCGAGCACGATCAGGGCCAGGTAGACAGCCGGCCTGTGGGAAGAGATTGATGGAGCTCATCATAGAGCTGTAACCCACCTCTCACATCTGCAGTGTTCATTCTCTCCTTCAGCCCACTTGTGCTGAGCCCCTGGGACGTGCCACACAGCATGCTACAAGCCAGGTTATGTGGTCTGATAGAAACAGTCACGTAAATAGGTAATTATGACATGGAGCCGTCCAAGCCATGCTGTCGCAGAGCTGATGTTTGTGTTGGATCGTAAAAGCAGTCAAGGTCAGGGAAGGACATCCCTGGGGAGGGCATAAACAGAGTGCAAGAGGACCTGTCCTTTGGGAAGGAACCAGGTTCTGCTGGGTCACTGACAAGGCAGAGAAGGTAGACAAGGCATCTGGCCCTGAATGTGGGGCTTGGGATTGTGGGGAGAGAGGAAAAATGGATTGTGAATCAGTCAGGACTCAGCTATGAAGCTATGATAATGGAAGTTAACCTTGGTGTTCATAAGCCAAAGGAATTTTAGTGGAAGGCATACTTGGAGGAGGAGCTTCAGCTGTGATTAGCAGAGACCCTACTCAAACTGGATAACACACAGGGGGTTGTTCTGTCACATAAACAAAGTCCAGAGGTTGGAAGAAAAGAACTGATATGGAGACCCCATAAATTCATCAGAGACCCTGGCTCTTTCTGTTTCTGCTCCTCCGTACATGACTTCCTTTCTCAGATCATTTCATGATCTAGAATGGCTGCTAGAGCTCCAGCCATTGCTTCCACATTCCAAGAAATAGAAAGGAGGAGAGAGAAATGACCAAACGGCACACTCTCCCGAGAGTCCCAGCCAATGCTAGTGCATACATGCTTTTGGCAGGAACCGACTCACGGCATGGACAGAGACTGGGAAATGAAGTCTTTTAGACAGCAAATTATAAGTCGAAAAAAAAATGGATGAAATTGAGGAGGTCACCCAGAGGATCTCCCACAAACAAAACAAAACAAACAAATAAACAAAACGTCAGGGAGCTCAGTGAGCCAAAGCGACGCTAGAGAAACAGGAAGAACACTGGGCAGGACCCAGGGGCCTTCTGGGACCAGGCATGAGAAACAACCAGGACCTCATTGCTCTGCTGCTCACCACGACAGGAATGTCTTCTTGCAGTGATCTAACCTCCCCACCGCTTGCTCAGGATTCACATTCCCAGACAGGTGTCCTCAGACGGCCAGTCCAGGTCACATGCCTGAGCTCGGCCAGGAGGAGTGGGAGGGAGAATCCCTGCCATTTCCTGGAGTCCTGGCCGCCCGCTGGGAGTGTCGCGGTGCAGGAAGGGGACTGGTGTGGGGCAAGCTCCAGAAGCCCCGGGGACCCACACTGCGATTCCTCCTAGAGAACGTCCCCATCTGGGAGGGCCCTGAGCCTCCAGATCCAGCCCCGTCCTCCACTAGCTTCTCTTGCATGCTCTTCTGCCGTTTCTTCCCTCTTCCCTTTCTAGACTTTTCTATACTCTCAGTTCCACCAAGGCAGGAATAGTAAATGGGACGATGTCAGAACTGGAGACAAGAGATGACCATGTACTGAGCTGTTACTGAGTACCAGACCCCACATCACATTGGGGGCTCTGCAGGGCAGTGGTGTGTAGGAGCCGCCCTTGCCGACTGTCAGGTTGTTAGGATTCTGTGAGCCGATTGTTAAACAGAGCCATCAGTAAAAATCAAATTATATAAACTTACAATTAAATAAATTATATCAAAAGCAAAGGTAATAGGGGCGCCTGGGTTGGCTCAGTCAGTTGAGTGTCTGCGTTCGGCTCAGGTCATGATCTCAGGGTCCCAGGATTGAGCCTTGCGCCTGGCTGCCCACTCAGCAGGGAGTCTGCTTCTCCCTCTCCGTTTGCCCCTCCCCCTGCTTCCTCTCTCTCTCTCTCTCAGATGAATAAATACAATCTTTTAAAAAACAAACAAAGGTAATAAATACCCCAAACTCATCATTTCCTAGTGACTTTACTACTTACCGCCACCATCTGCGCTCTCGTCTGTTGTATCTTTATAGCGGAAATCCACGGAAGTGACATGGTCAGCTGCTCACGTCTCTTCCAGACTGAATTCAGTAACATCACGTTGGTAGCTTGATATCAGCCACGGTGGAAATACGTACCCCATGGAGACTGGCACATGTACCAATCAGGGCTCCCCCCTCCCCGGGAGCCTGTTGTGTTTACCAGGATTCCACGGTCTGTCTACATGCTGCTTGGTGAGATGACCTACAGTCTGGAAACAAATGAGACAGAGACATTTAAAACAAAGCTTCAGGGACACCTGGGTGGCTCAGTTGGTTAAGTGTCTGCCTTTGACTCAGGTCATGATCCCAGGATCCTGGGATCGAGCCCCACGTCGGGCTCTCTGCTCAGTGGAGAGCCTGCTCCTCCCTCTCCCTCTCCCTGCCGCTCTGCCTTCTTGTGCTCTCTCTCTCTGTGTCAAATAAATAAATAAATCTTTATAAATAAATAAATAAACAAAGCTTCATTTTAGTCCAAGAAAATTCATTCTAAGCACCTATTAGTTCTGTGCCCCCTTCTTGCTTCCGCTGTTGTGACTCTTCATTTTTTAAGCATCTGTTAGATACTAAGCATATGAATTTGTATTCTCTCATTATCACTTTCAAGTTCAGTGTGATTATTGTCCCATTTCATGGATGAGAAAACTGAGGCATGCAAGGGTTAAGACACTGTCCAGGATCGAACCTTTTGCTCCCTGCCACGGGGCCTCTTGTCTGGCTCTGCGTCTATCTGCCCCTTTTCTCGCCCGAAACAACCCAGAATCTGCAATTGTGTCATTGGACGTGCTGTCGCTTTAAATTCCAGCTGGTCTTCATAGCCCCTTGTTCTGTTTTTTCTGAAATGTCATTTATTCTCTGGCTCGAGCGATTTTCCTTTCCATCTTCTCCAACTCTCTGCGATTGCGTTTAACCGCGACGGTAATAAAGCCCTTCTCTCTAGCGTGGTCTAGCCAAAGCGAGGGGTAGTTTATAAACCTCGGCTGATAATTAATGCGTGTGACAATCCACACACACTACACATACTTCAGCAGCAGGACGGGGAGGAGTTCGCAAGCACCAGAGCTACAGATCAATTGCAGGGGAAACGCCTGCACCCCCTCGGCTGGGAGCCCACTCTCTGAGGCTGGCTCCTCCTCCTTCCCACGGGGTCCGTGGCAACGGCGTCGGCAGCCTGTGTGGTCTCTGCGAGGGGGAATCGAGGCAAGGAAGTGACTCACCCAGGGCATCAGCAAATCGGCACCACAGGTGTGTGGGGCCCAGGAGTTCTGGGCAGAAGCCAACCCAGTGAGGGGAGGACCTCGTGCTAAATCCCAGTGTTTGCTGAACGACTGAATGACAGTTTCCCTACGTACTCCTTTCTCCCCTCGATTACGTACCTTTGACCCTCTGGCTTTGTTTTTGTGTTTCTTGACTTGCCTGCATGGTAAACTCCTTAGGCTGAGGAATAAAATGACCTGAGCTCCCTAAAATTGAGTTCCTCTGTCTTTACAACGGGCATCATGGAGCTGTTACGAGGAACGAGTGGCGTCTACCTCGGGCAGAGCTGGCGTCTTGTTCGCAGTGTATGTTCCACATAGATGCTCTTCTGATTGGGGCCCTCAGGTGCCTGCTGGTCCGAGGCGGGAGGGCGCGAGGCCCGTGGTCAACCAGCCTCAACACAGGCCTGTCGTTTGTACTGAATCTTGTGTGTCGGGGACGGTGACCAGGGCTGTCTGTATGTTCCAGAAACAGGCTCTGAGGACACGTATCTATGTAGAGAGTCGCGTGCCTGAGTTGGCCGCCCAGAGCCGCCTCCACGAGCCACAAAAGAACTCTGGGCTCTGCTTGGCTGCTAATTACCGTCTCCACCTGGAAAAAAACCCCTGGTGACTCAGCCGGGTGGAAATGCCACCTATGCCTCGGGGACAGGAAGAGAGCCGGGACCTGGGCCAGCCCCAACAGGAGGCAGCTGTCTGGCTCCCGGGGAAAGTCAACGTGAGCTCTCACTCGCCTCTCAGGAAGGACCACGCGGCTGGGGACCCAAAGCCACCTCTTCTGGTCAGTCTGCTCTGCTCAGCCTTGCACCCCTGGTCTGTGGAAGGGCAGAGGACTTGGGTGAGCTCCCGGTGTCCCCTTTGTGCTGTGAAGTCCTGTGAATTCACGAAAGGGTGACATTTAGCCTGGAACAGGCCATCAGCAATGCCCACCAGGGGCTCTCCCAGGGCAAGGACGGAGCCCGGGGCTCACACAGATCACAAGGCCAGCAGTGAGTGCTCAGTAAATTAAATCACTCTGCCTGCTTTAAAACAATGCTTTAGGAAAATTCCCCCACCTCCGAAGGACGCTCGTGGGGCAGCAGGCAGATTTCGAGGACAAACAAATGGCAAGGTGCTCGGTGTTAAGAACCAGCTGCGGTTTTACGTAGATCAGAGCAGAGCAGCACGTGCACCTGCCCGGGGCAGGCCCGCAGACACAGACGTGACAAGGGCGTCGGAACAAAGGCTGCTGGGCTGGGGTGGTGGCCGGCCAACGTGTCCGGGAGCGAGGGGCTTCGGAAAAAGACTTCTGTGTAAACCCAGTCAGAACTGCGTGTACTTGTCACCCTGGGATCCACCCTGTTCCATGCAAGTGGGTGGCCTGTCTTTAAATATGTGGATTTATTTGTATTTCTCGGGAGAACATAGAGTTTGGGAGCTGGAGGGATGTGTCATCCTGTTTCTTTGCTATCCACAGCGGTGCCAAGTCGAAGACTCTGGTTCAGCTGAACACAGTTGTTTGCCTTAAAGGGTCAGGAGTCAGAAAGTGTGACGGTGCACTGCTGTGGGTGATGCCTTCTGGGTCATCCTTGAGGCCTGATGCTTGGGAGCGACTTCTGCATCCAGCTGTCTCCTTCCAGGTGGTGAATCAAGGTCAAAATTCACTGAGGACCTACGATGTGCACAGTGCTAGGCCACGTGCCGCGGAGGGCAGGGAAGCTGCCAGCTGTGTGAACAGGCCCACTGGGGTGCCCACTGGGGAGAAGAAGGGCCTTGGGGGCTGTTCCTGGGGAGGTCCCTGCTGTCCCTCCAGACCTTCACTCTTCCAGTCACCCTGTGCTCACGACCCCCAAACTGGGGCCTCGGGCCAGGCCTCTGCCCAGACCCGAGACCGGGGTCCAACAGGCACATTGAGCTCACGGTGCCCCCACATGGAAGAAGCCCCCCACTCCCAGCAGGCTGTCCTTGCCCCTGGAGCCCGGGCCTCTTCATCGTCCCCTCCCCAAGTCCTCCCTCCGCCTGTCCCCTCCACCCGTCCCATGACCAGGCCCTGTTGCTTTCCCAGGCCAAGTCTTTTCTAATCCATCCTGTTGTTTCCATCCCCGCCTGGACCCCCAGAGCTCCCCCAGTTCCTGGCCTGTGCAGGCCTGGGTCACTGTGTCTTCCCCGGACTGTGACGGTTAATCTACATCCATCCAGTCCACTCCTTTTGTGCTGAAGTCAGCCAGAGTCCGTTTGGATTGCTTGTGCCTGATGAACCAGAACAGCCCCGCTCCTGCCCCTGCCCTCATGCAGAGCTGTGGCCCTACTACATGGAGTGTTCAAAGCTGGGCAAGGCACCGCGTCAGCCCGCAGATTCGGGGGCCCCGCTCTTTGCCCCTGCTCTTCCTCAGACTCCCCTCAAGATAGCAACAGTGACGCTGGGTCCAAATCTTGGAGGCAGAAGGCTCCTGGGACTCTGGGCCTGGGGAGCTCAGTGGTGGGGACCGTCTCCCTCAGCTCCAGGCTGCTTCTCTCCAGGGCACAGCCGCAGGGCCTCGTGAGGACGCCACTGCCCCGCCTGGACCCCTCTCCCAACGCCCAAGACAGAAACACCATCGTCTGAACCCGCTGTGTCCGCATCCTTGACCAAGCGTCAATACCAAAGCGTGGTCCCTTCCGAAGAAAAGGGACAGCTAACAAATTCCGCCAACTCTTCCCAGAGTCGTAGCCGACCAGCTCTTCCCAGTGGCTCCCGTAGCGAAGGGGAGAGAGCCCAGGCCTCCCGGTGCTAAGCAGCTGGGCTTACATACCGACTTGGTGGCTTTCTAGCTGCGGGACCCCCGGACGAGTCATCTAACGTGTTGAGGTTTTCTTTTTTATTTTCAGTTTTACTTATTTAAGTCACCTCTACCCCCAACGTGGGGCTTGAACTCATGACCCCGAGATCAAACATCACATATTCTTCTGACTGAGCCAGCCCGGCACCCCCCCCTAACGTTTTCAAGTCCCGGTTGCTTGTCTGAACAATTAGGGCTGATGACACTTCCTTATCAGACTGTTGTGAGCGGGGAGGAGCCGAACACCTACCGAATGTCCACACAGTAACACGCGTTCTCCCGTCGGCCCCCTGCCCTCAGCCCCGGCGACTGAAGGAAGGGGCAGGACAGCCCCGGCCTCTCTGAGCCTCTGCTGCCGCTGGGGGTGTGGGGAGCGGGGGCCTGACCAGGCTGGGTTCCACCCCTCCTTCCCTCACTGCCCTGCCCTCCGGTCACAGCCTCATGACACAGGGAGCTTACAGGACAGGCCGTGGCCAGCTGGAGCGGGGCCAAGTTCCTTTCCAACTGGGGCGTACGGTAGGGGCTGGGAGTTAAGCCTCTTCAAGTTCAGTCTCACCCGTAATAAAGCTGCTGTTGGCATCTCCGGTGTCTTTCTCATCGGCCTAGAGCTCAGGAGCGAAGAGAGAATTTATTTATTTAGCAAATATTTGAATAGCGCTCTCGTGCCAGGCCTGATTCTGAGCGCTTCACCCATCTCAACCCACTTAAACCTCCTAACCGCCTTGGAGGTGGTGAGGACGGGGACCCCGGTTTGACAGAGGACCCTGAGCTCCAGGGAGGTAGCGGCCCGCACGGCTGCAGCTCACTGAGAGGCGGGTGAGGGTTTGAGCTCAGGCGGCCCGGCCGCAGGGCCCTGCTCTGCGTGTCAGACAGCGTTTGCAGCTGTGGCCCGCGTGTCCGGTAACCCGTTCGATCCACAAAGTGTCATGGCCTGGAAAATACATGAGGGCCCGGAGTCCTATTTTAGGACAGAGCCGTGGCTGGGAGGAAACAGATAAGGAATTTGGGCTTCCCGGAGCTCTGGGTCCTGCAGACCCTGCCAGCAGCAGGGATCAGGGTGGGTGGGCCGTGACTGGCAGGGCCCACGAGCGTCCGAGGAGCATGCAGGGGTGAGTCCCTTCTGGTCTGCGTGCCCGCAGGCGGAGATTACTAACTGGATATCAAATACACCAGCCACGGTGAGCACATTTCATAAAGGCATGGAAACATCCCGAAGCAGAGCACAGAGGGCAGAGGGAAAGCAGGCCAGGAGGGAGGCTGCCTCCACCCCAGCCCCTCTCCCCCACACAAGTCCCTTCCCAGCCGTGTCCCGGCGCCCCTACAGTCTCTTTGCACAGCCCTCTGGCTCCAGAACTTCCTCCATCCCTGGCAACCGTGAGCGGAGGCCCCGGGGTCAGAGTCGAGCCCGCGGGAGCCCAGCTGACCCCCCACCACCCCCGCAGCGAAGCAGGAACTGCCGGGAGAGTTCGGTCCTGGGGCTTCCGTGGGGCCTTCAGGGCTGCCTTCCGTGGGTACTTACCGCTATCCCCGGCTGACGGCCCAGAACATCGGGCCAGGCGCCCTTCTCACGGTCACGCGGTGGGGAATGCATCTCTCTCCAGCAGATGTGCTCTGAACCCCCCCATGATTTCCGAATACACCGGCTCACCAAGTCCCTGATCCGACGTGACGGTGCCTGCGATGGGCTTCCTGGGGAGCCACGCACATGCTGCACACGCACGGCTGGACCTCAGAGCGGATCATTCCAGAAACAACAAAGTAGGGCCCGCCCTGTGCTGGTGGGGGGCTCTTCTGGGGAAAGACGGGGGCCAGGAAAGGCTTCTCTGAAAAGATAGCTTTTGCAAAATTAGTCAATCAGAGACAGACAATGATCATAGGATCTCCCTCCTACGTGGAATTCAAGAAACAAAACAGAGGGTCGTAGGGGAAGGGTGGGAAAAAGAAAAAAAGACAGAATCAGAGAGGGAGGGAGACAAACCATAAAAGACTCTTAGTCATAAGAAACAAACAGGGTTGCTGAAGGGGGGGTGTGGGGGGATGGGGTCACTGGGTTACGGGCGTGAAGGCCGGCGCTCGTTGGGGTTATATAACGCGGATGCATCACTGACCTCTACCCCTGAAACCACTAATACATTATGTTAATTCACTGAATGTAAATAAAAATAAATTAATTAAAAAAAAAGAAAAGATAGCTTTTGGGCAAAAACCAGAATGATGAGAATGAGCCACAGCCGCGTGAAACTCTGTGAAGACAGCAACACGGGCAGGTGGTTAAATATATATCTGTTTATTTATTAAAGGCACAGTGTTAAATCAGCAGCGTTGAAAGCACATTTACAGTGACTCGGGGGCAGTTGTAGGAAGTGGCTAGACAATTGCACAACGCGGCTCCCACTATAATTAATGCACGTGCCACAGGACCGAAGTCAGGGTGTGTACCGGCTCCTGGCCCATGTGCTTTGCTCTCCTTCACCGCCCCCTTCGACATAGACCTCCTCTGACCAGATGGAATCTTTCAGGTCTTCCAGAGCAGGTGAAGGCAGAAGGGGAGAGGAGATGAAGGGATGCTTGGGGGAAGGCTGAGCACAAGCTCCTGAGGGTGAGGACGAAGAGGGGATTTTTGGAAGCACGTCGATGGAAATTGCCCTCGAGTGCTGGACCGAGCTTTTCTGGCCACGACACAACTGTGGGAAGCGATGGTGTGGGTCACAGCTTTGTAGATGCTGCATTTCTAGGCCTAGCCTGCTGTCTGTGGCCTTGGGAGGGAGTTTGGATTCTATCAGGAGGGTAAGTGGAGGCCACTGAAGAGTCATTGAGTGGAGCTGTGATGCAACGTCATTTATGTTTTAAAAACATCACCTGGACTGCCGTCCGGGGACCGAGCTGCTGGAGAGGTGCAGGCATGAACCCACAGAAGGCCAGGCGCCAGGCCCACCGGCCTCTGCTGCTGAGGTCCCAGCATGCCTTGCGGCCACCCCTGTCCAAGGGTGCACTGTGCCTCCATCCACGTGTCCCGGTTTGGAGACAGCGAGGCCTCTTGCCTCTCCCCCAGCCTCCGCCAGCACAGGGTGCCAGAGCCAGATTGAGTCCCTCCCACGCCCTGCAGCCTCCCCGATTCTCCGCACACAGTCTTCCCACCACCGCACTCGGAGGCTCTGGATGAGTGTTCGGAAGAGGATGAGATGCGTGAGCCTCTTGCGCGCGCACACCAACGCCATGGCAACGGCAACAGCGTGACAGCAGCAAAGGAAGGCAGCCTGGAATTCGCCAACCCGGAGAGCCAACCATCTGCGAGGCCAAAGCTGCCAAATGTCACCTTTTCTAAGCGCTCATCTCCACCCAGGTTTGCAAAGAGCAGAGGCGACAGTTGAGCGGCGTGAGAGTCAACAGCGGGTGCACGGGAAACCCCTTTAATGTGTGCGTTTTCCTGCCCCAGTGTGACCACAGAAAGGAACCCAGAGGGACAGGTCAGAGCTAGTGGTCAAGGTAGATTCAGTGATGGGAAATTTAGGTCTTTCGTGAGTGGAGGGAGTCTCCATCCATCTCCATGCCCATCAATCTTTTAGAAGTCCCCTGTCCGCAGGAGCAAAAGTCTGTGTGTGTTTGGATCAAAGGTCCTGATCAACTTGACCATCCAGAGCTTGGGTTTCCATAGACTTGCCTGTCATCCCAGTGACAGTGACAGTGATGACTTTCCCACAGCCATGCGACATCTGCTAGGACCGTGCTGAACCCTTCGTGCTGAGCCCATCCATTCTGCAAAAACCTTCGCAGGAAGCAGTCCGCTCACCTTCTGTACAAGGCTGAATGAGGATGCTGAGAGATGGTAAAGAGCCCAGGGTCCCCCAGCTGCTGGGAGGAGGAAGAGGGAACTGAAACACAGAGGCCCTGCTCCAGAGCAGGTCCTGCCAACCCCCACGGAGGGGTCAAGGCAGCCTGACTGATGCACTGGTTCAAACGCTGGCTCTCGCCCATGGCTTCTGAGGAGCTCTGGCGCCAGGTGCTATGGATGGGGTCCAGCCGTCTTGGAGGGTTGAAGTCTGGCCTTGCTGACCACAGGGCTGTGACACACGATGTTTCAGGTTACAGCGAGCACGCTGTGAGCCGGCGGGGACACGGTGATGGCATAATTCCCAGCAGCAGCCGTCTGCTCCGACGCCAGTCACCAGCTCCTTGTGCCCACCTGCCCTTTCACACACAGCTCTGCCAGAGCCCGGGTGTAGGACCCCCTCCCCAGCCCCACCCCTGCCCTATGCAGGGGCCTCTCCCTTTGCCCTTCCCCAAGCCTGAGTCCTGCTAGCAGCTGCCAGAGTGGGAAGAGATGAGGGTGGGAGGAAGGTGCAGGCTCTGAGGACCAGTTTCCATGGGCTGTGAAATGGGCGAGAGACCGTCGGAGAGGCAGCCACTTTCCCACGTGCGGCCTTTAAAGCCCTGTGACCCCATCCACTGGGAATGTGAGCCCTGGAGTGGGAAAGACCCAAGTGTAAGGAGCATTTGAGAGGACCGATCCGCAGTACCTGGAAACCAATCGGACGTGGAGTTTAGGAGCAGGGGATTGAGAATGACCAGGAGGTTAGAGCTCAAAGGCCTGGAAGCATCCACATATCCACCCAAACCCCCACCACTGGGAAGTTGGCCAAGGTCTTGGGGGGAGGGTCAGGAGAGGTGTGGAGTCAGAAGAGCGTCCGGGGGGACCACCCCTGGAAATGAAGGGCGGATAGAGCAGCCAGCCGGAGCCCCTAGGAAACTGCAGCCTGATGGCCGTGAACCCGAGGCCACGGCGGAAGCCAGGGGGCAGGACCTGGAAGAATCACGGGCTCAGGGCTTTGGGAGGTAGGACAGAGGGAGATGAGTTTTCTTTCACCTGCTGCCCACACTCAGCTGGGCTTTGAGAGGACACTGGGGGCAGGGGACAGCTGGTCTCAGGACAGGGTAGGGGGGAGGCTGCTCTGAGAGGGGGCCGGGTAGGATGGAGGCTGTTGGAAGAGCCCGTGACAGGGAGAAGAAGAGCCCTTTGGAGACCGAGCCTCGTGCGTCTGGCTGAGAATGGGTAGTAAGTGGTGGCGGGGGGGACCGGGTCAGTGGGCATATGTGGGGGCCAGGAGCTCAGGGGAGAGGTCAGGCTGGGGGCACGGCTGGGTTGGCGATGACAGCAGGTATTCTCGCTCCGTTGTAAGGACCCCACTCGGCAGCCCCCGGCAGCCCCCCTGTCCTGGCGCCATGTCCCCCAGTCACGCTCACGGCTCCCTGGCAGGCCTGGGCTCCTTCCTGCCTCCCCGCCTGACCCCAAGCTCCCAGAGGCCTTGGGCTGTGCCCCGTCCGTCTCCGGAAGCTCAGTTTCCCGGCGGGCCATCCAGCTGCAGCACGTGTGCATCAGAACTTCCTCCGGACCCGGGGGCTTCTCCGCTCCTCTCCGCCTCAACCCCGTTGCCTCAAACAACGGAAACTATTTCCCACATTTCTGGAGGCTAGAAAACCCACAGTCATGGTTGGCAGTGTTCGGTGTCTCCCGGGAGCCTCTTCCTGGTTCGTGGACAGCCACCTTCTCAAGGTGCCTCGTCTGGGAGGAGAGCGAGCTCTGGGGTCTCTTCCTCCGCTTGGAAGGACAGCTGTGTCTACGGGGTCGGCACTTGACCTTGACAACCTCCATAGGGGCTCTGTCTGCAATACGCTCATGGGAGGGGCGGTTAGGGCTTCAACACACGAATTTGGAGGGGACACAAAGTTACCCATCTAATGGTGGCAAGTTCTGTTGTTTGAATGGTGTCCCCCAGAAAGGTATGTTGGAGCCCGGACCCCAGGGACCTGTGAATGAGCCCTAACTTGGAAAGTGTGTGTAAATGCAATCAGGTTACTTCATTTAGGCCGACGCTCGCCCAACAGGGCAGAAGTGCTTACATGAAGGGGAAGAGGGACGCAGTCACAGGGGGAGAGCTCCACGGGACACCGGGGGCCGAGGCTGGAGGGACGCAGCGGCAAGCCAAGGGCCACCAAATGTCTCCGTCACAGCCAGAAGCTGGAAGAGGCAGGGAAGTGCCGTCTTCCAGAGCCGTTCCAGGGAGCCCGGCCCTGCCCACCCCTGCATTTCAGCCTTCCGGTCTCCCACCTGTGAGACAACACGTTTCTGCTGTTTCAAGATGCCAGGTGTGTGTGCCCCATCTCCAGAGGACCCTCCCCACTGCCCAGGGCAGCCCCTTCCCTGTCTCCTTTCATCCAGCAGCCCTGCAGGCCAGGCAGGCTGTCACCTGGGGGTGCCCCGGGGACCTGGGCTGCCCCACCCCTTTGCCCACGCTGTTCCCTCTGCCTGAGCTGCCCTCCCCTTGTCTGCTGGCAAACTCCGACTCATCCTTAGAAGTCCAGATGGGAGCTCCTCTCTTTGGTGGGGCCACGGCGATTTCCAAGTATAGATATCCATCAGTTTATGCTGGGGTGCCATCCCGATAAACCTGTCCTAAGTTGAAAACATCCTAAGTTGAAGACGCAGGTAAGACATCCAACCCACTGTCCACACAGCCAAGCCGCGCCTGCCTCATCCTGCTCCCAGCACTCCTGTGAGCCTGCAGGTGGGCAGACCCATCCCACACAAAGCCTGTTTTATAAGAAAGGGTTGACTATCTCAGGTCATTCACTGAAGACTGTACTGAAAGTGACAGAAGGGTTCTGTGTGTGCGGAATGGTTGCCAAAGTGTCGGACCCTCGGGATTGCGGACTGGGAGCTATGGCCATGGTCACGGCCACGACCCAGCCCACCAGAGAGGATCGGGGAGACTATCATACCACATATCCCGAGCCTGGAAAAGATCACAATTCAAAATTCCAGGTATGGTTTCTGCCAAGTGTATACAGCTTTCACGCCATCATAAACTCAAGCCATCGTAAGTTGAGCCATTGTAAGTCAGCTGTTCCCTCCAAGGTTTCTTCCAGCCCATCTCCTTCCTCATGTTCCTCACGCTGCAGCCCAGTTCATTGCTTCCCATTTTCCTATGTAACCTCTTCTAAGCATGAGCGCTGAGAGCAAGGATTACGGACCCTGGCCAAGACCTGATAATTTTGGTTTGGTGGAAGGCATGGGGAGCTGGGTGGCCAGCTGGCTGGTCAGTGGGCAGAAAACCAGGGCCACTTCCACACAACTGGCTGTGTGTGAGCTGTGTGCCCTGTGCTCAGCCCTGGTGTTAGCAGGGAGCGAGCCAGGTGTCGTGGGACCCCGATTTTTTTTTTTTACAATTTGGGGAGGGGTCTCCTTTAAGAAAAATAACCCCAAAACAGGTGCAGGCCATTGAAAGTGGCCTGTGTGAGGGAGAGGACTCTGAAGCTTCACAGGCCTCAGGGCTGTTCGTTTCTCTGGGCAAAGCAAAGCTGCAGCTTAGGTGCAAAGGGGCCAGGACGCCCCGGGTGCAGGCACTTCCGCCACGTTTCCCCACTTCCTCCCTGCTCTGACCACGACCGCAGACCGCACTTTCGCAGAGATTGCTTCCCCTTGAGACAGCAAGTTGGAAGGAGGGGACGGAGGTGGCCCAGGAAAGCCCTGGCCCCCACGGCCCCCCACTGGCCAGGGCTCATGTGGAGTTCAGCTTCTGTGGGTCGCCTCCCCTGTGCTTTCCGAACCCAGCCCCTGGCCTCCCGGGCTCCCTGTGATATCCCCAGAGGCAGCCCAGCCTGCTGGTCGTGACAGTGGAGGGGGCCTCACTCTCCCATGCGGTATTCCTTTCCAAAGCCACTGGAAGGACAAATGACCGCCTGCTGGGTGGCTTGAGACAGCAGGAATGTACCCTCCCGCGGCCCTGGAGGCCAGAAGTCCAAAGTCAAGGTGTGAACAGCGTTTCCTCCGAGGCTCTGGGGGAGGATCTTAGCTGCCTCCCCCAGCTTCTGAAGGCCCATTGGCACGTGGCTGCACCCCTCCGGCGTTGGCCTCCATCACTGTGTGCCCCCCCTGTCTCCTCCCTCTCCTCATCGGACACCTGCTATTGGATGTAAGACTCACCCCGAATAGGAAAGATGACCTCATCTTGAGATCCTTCACTTAATCTGCCAAGGCTTTTTCCAAATAAGGTCACAATGACAAGACCTGGGGTTAGGACTTGAACATGTCTTCCTGGGGACACAATGCTGCCCATTGCACGTGGGGACCCAGCGACATGGAGAGGGGGCTGGAGGGAAGGGAAGGCGGTGAAGCAGAGGGGCTGGGGGCAGAGGGGTTCCGGCTCCCCCACGGAGCCCCTGTCCAGGGGTTCCTGGCTGCCTGCTCTCCGGAGCTCCCTGCTTCTCTTTTCTTCTGTCTGTGCCGTGAGGCCACAAGCTTGGGGGTGCATCTGGAGCCCAGCTCAGCGCCCCCGCATAGCCCATGGGCAGGAACTCTGGCCCCTCCTCTGCTCTGCTTACTGCTCCCCCCTCCCTCCCGGGGACTTGACCCTCGCAATCCTGGGCTCCCCTCCTCTGGCTCCACATCCTCTCCCCACCTATCCCCTGTGCTCTCCGGTTCCTCTCCGTGGCCTCCCCGCTTTCTCTTGCTGCAAGCAGAGGGCGATGACCATCTGCTGGGCACCTCTCCGGAGAATTCCAAGTGGCCATGAAGGGTGTCAGGAAGGCACCCTGCCCTGGACTTCCAGCAGGAGGGACTTGCTCGCAAGCTCAGCAGCTCCTGGTGCCGGCCCTGGGTAGAGGGGGGAGCCCCAGGCCTGCCTCCTTGCTGCCATCTTGGCCTGGCTCCTCCCTCTGACTGTGCACCGTCCTCCCCTTTCTCTGTAGAAACCCTGCACGCACACTCCCGCGTGATGCTGTTCGGCCAGATTACCAGCTGGTGGCTACCTCCTCCGGCCCCAGCCCCCATTCCTTAGGGTTCCATGCAGGTAAGCGACCCCACAGTCGGAGTGCGACCCTGTCCCACCCTGCACCTCCCGCCCTGGGCCCGCGGGACCCCCATCTGCGGCCCTTCTGGCCCAGCCTGCCTGTGGCTCCTCCCGGCGGGCTCCGTGGGAGGACGAGCAAGGGCCCATCTTGTTCTGACTCACAGCTTCACCATCAGCTTCTCATTTGCACCCTCCAGGCTCAGAGCTGACTTTTCGGTCCTTCTCTGCCTCCCAGCTCTTGCTTCACCGATTCAGAAGAGAGGGGAGAGGGCCGGGGTTAATCAGGGTCCTCAGCTCTCCGCTCCGGGACCCACGGTCACTCTTATTTATTGCTCGTTCTCCCCCGGAGGACAAGGAAGCAGTGAGGGCAGCCCTGGTCCCGGCCATTTGCAAGGATGTGCACGGCACCCGGATGCCCAGTGGTCACTGAATAATATATGTCCGCCTTTTACAGAGAGGGAAGTGAACAGCACACGTTCAAGGTCACACCGCTGCAAACGCAGCCCATGCTTCATGCGGGAATGGGAGTCCTCAGCGGCCTGGGAAGTGGCCACCTGCAGTGGTCTTTGGTACCAAGGGCAAGGGTGGTGAGTGGCCAGGCCTCCCTCCCCCTCCCCTTGTCCTTCCCAGCCCCTTTCCAGCTTGCTCTGCAGGAAGCCCTCCCTTGGTATCACTTCCTGCAGAGGAAACCTCCTTTGTCCATGGAGTCCAAATCCGGCCCTGAGACGGACAGACTCTCGGGGGCTATTGTTTGGCACTTCCTTCTTGGCATCGGGCCGCGGCTCCAGAGCTGCTCCCAGGCTCCTGGCCTTCCTTCGGCGTGCCCAGCTGCCCAGGCTCCAGGGTCTCCCCCAGGCCCTGGGCCAGGGCTGCATGGCGGAGGCAGCCCGCAGTTAGTCAGTCAGCAAACATTCGCTCTGGGCCCTGAGATAACTATGAGTCAAGGAGATAAGGATGTGGTGAGACATCTCAGGCCAGACCACTCAGAACCTCCCAAAACCACCCAGTGGGCCCTTCCTGAACTCCACCCCAACAGAGACTGAGAGATAACAAACCAGTCATTCTTGTTGTTTTCGTGGTGGTCAAATTCGAACAGCGTAAAAAGTACGGTCTTAACCATTTCCAGCGCACAGCTCTGGGGCACTGAGCACATCCATTGTTGTGCACCTGTCACTGCCGTCCACCTCCAGAACTCTCTCCTCCCCCCAAACAGAACTCTCTCCCCGTTACACACGGACTCCCCTGTCCTGGTCCCTGGCTCCCCCATCCACTCTGAGTCTCTGGGAACTCGCTGATGCCAGGGCCCTCAGAGGACTTTCGTGATGGCTGACCTCACCGGTCACAGTGACCCAAGCACGTCCATGTTTCAACAGGTATCAGGTTGTCCTCCCTCTTCAGGGCTGAGTAATGTTCCATTGTGTGCATGTGCCCATGTCTCCTTCCTCTGTGCACAGACGCTGGGGTCACTTCCACCTTCTGGCTGCTGTGAATAGTGCTGGTGTGAACACAGGTGTGAAAATATCCCTTGCACACTCGGCTTTCCGTTCTTTTCAGTAAATACCCAGAAGTGGAATTACTGGATGAGAGGAAGACTCACAGAGACGAGAATGGAGAGAAATGTATTTATGGAGAGAGAAGCCAACATAGCAAGTCAGAGAGAGACAGAGAGGCAGACAGATACACACACACACACACACACACACACACACACACACACACACGCACACACACACACAGAGCCCACTCTGTACACACGGCAGCTGCTCAGGCGGTGTGGGCTCAAGGACCAGCAGTCTACACATGGACTGTTGCTGCCAGTGTGGACAGGGGCCCACATTCCAGTTGCCCACCTGGAGCTGGCCTGAGCCAGGCCTGGTTTTCGAGCTCCTGCTGGGCCCCAGGCACAGAGAGAGAGACAGAGGGAGAGAGAGAGAGAGAGAGACTGATGGAGAGACAGAGAGAGAGAAACAGTGAGAGACAGGCAGACAGACAGTCCCTTGGCTGAGATGGTCTGAGAGGGATGGAAGGGTCCCTTTTCTTGCTTCAGGCTACAGGCAGTGGGCCAGCACATCCTTCTCCAGAACCTGTCAGCCAGCTGGGCCTGGAAGGTTCTTCGATTTCCAGCTCCCCCACTTGTTAAGCTATAGAAAGTCCTGCCCTGTGCCTCAGGGGAGGGAAGCAGGGTTCCAAAGGCTAATATATAATGTGATGACACCATGTTTGGCCCAAAGAAAACAATCCAGAGAAGCCTGGCTAGTTCTCAAATCAGCACCATGTCATCAAGCATGAACTGTCTTGTGGTTAAGGTTGGTTTGGGTGGCTTCCAAGGGAAGTTCAAGCTGCTTTGACTCAAGAGATATGTTCATGCTTCTGTGTGTGTGTGGGTGCCTGTGGGTGCATGTGTGTGGTGTGTGGTGTGTGTACTGTGTGTGTATGATGGTATATGTGTAAGGTGTGTGTGTGTGAGGTGTATGCTGTGTGTGATGTGTGTGTGAGGTATGAAGTATGTGTGGAGTGTCAGGTGTATTGTGTGTGTGAAGTATGTGTGTGAAGGGTGTGTGAGGTGGGTGTGGTATGAGGTGTATGTGTGTGCTGTGTAGGAGGTATGTGTGAGGCATGTGTGAGGCGTGCATGAAGTGTGTGAGGTGTATGTGGTGCATGTGGTGTGTGTGGTGCATGTGGTGTGTGTGACATGTGTGTGGTGTGAGGTATGCATGTGTGAAGTGTGTGTAGTATGTGGGATGTGTCTGTGCTGTGTGTATGATGTGTGTGTGAGGCTTATGTGAAGTGTGTGAGGTGTACATGTGTGGAGCATGTGGTGTGTGTAAGGTGTGTGGTATGTGTGAGGTGTATAGAGTGTGTGAGCTGTGTGTGAGGTATGTGTGAGGCATGTGTGGTATGAGGTGTGTGTGTGTGGAGCATGTGATGTATGTGTGAGGTATATAGTGTGTGGGTGAGGTATGTGTGAGGTGTATACGAAGTGTGAGGTGTGGATGAGGTGTGTGTGAAATGTGAGGTGATGTCGTGTATGTTTGGCATGTATGAAGAATGTGAGGTATACATGTGTGGAGCATGTGGTTTGTGTGTGAGCGTATGGAATGTTTGAGGTGTGTGTGAGGCGTATGTGGTGTGAGGTGTATGTGTGCGGAGTGTGTGGTGTGTGTGTGAGGTGTGTGGTATGTGTGAGGTGTATGGAGTGTGTGAGGTGTGTGTGTGTGGTGTGTGAGGTGTATGTGTATGGAGCATGTGGTGTGTGCGTGCACTGCCGTGGGTCCACAGGAACAACAAGGCTCTGCTGGTACAACCCTCACCAAACACGGACGTGCAGATGTCAACAATTCCTGTGTGGCCATCAGTGTTTCTCTGTGTCCACATCTTTTCCAGACTGATGACCTCGCTTGCACGTCGCCCCCCCAGGTGGGGCTTCTTGTGGTTTTGTGGCTGGGGGAACAGCAGCTGAGAGAGGGGAGCTTATGGCACAGCACAGGACACGGTCCTTCTTGCATGTGGGGCAGAAGCAGCCCCCCTGGTGCTCGGCTTAGAAAGAAGGGGGCATCCTTGCAAACGCAAGTGGGGCCCTAATCCCAGGAGGTGTGTGTTCTGCTGTGGACAGTGGACAGGTGTGCCTGGTTCTCTGGGAGGCCAGTGTTAACTGGGATGCAGAGAGAGCCAACCCCATGTGAGAACACAATGCCTGGGGCTGCATCTGCCAGAGGAATCCAGGAGGGCGTGCTGGAAGAGGTGTCCCACGAAGTGCTCTTTGTGCCAATTAGGATTTCTGTCTCTAGGCGTCCTGGTTCATTATGTGAGCCACAGTGGCTTCACCAGAAGGGGGTTCTCGTTCTCCCGACATGAGAAGCCTGGAGGAGCTAGCCTGGGGCTGGAGCAGCCACCCGGGCAGGTGGTCACGGAAGAGGCTCCTTCTAGTTTCCTGCTTTAGCATCCTTAGAGGGCGGCTCTGTCCCTGGGCTTTGGGTTTGCAGACCAGGGAAGAAGAAAGGGAGCGTGAAAATCAGAAAGCAAAAGGTTAGCAAAGTCAGCACTTCCCGCTGGGAACCTGGCCGGATCCTGGGACAGCAGGGCCCTCTGAGTAGGACAGAGCAGAGGGAGGGGGTGGAGGGGGCACTGAGTGGGCTGAGTGGGCTGCATGGCGAACACTGGCTGAGAGGAAGGGGAGCCTGGCAGCCAGGACACTGGTGAGGGGGCTCCTCAGAGGGGGCAGTTCTGAACCACACACGAAATGCCCATCCTAGTCTCAGAAATGCGGCCCCAGGTGGGCGGCCCCAGGAGCCTCCCCGCCAGGTGCACCCGGAGGCCCTAGAAGCTGGGGGGCCCAGTGGGCAGGCTCGGGGGGGGAAGCTGCCTGCTCCCACATGCAGCTCCACCACTTCGTACATGGCCAGGAGGGAATCCTCTGGGCCTCACTCTCCTCGTGTGAAAAGCAGAGGCCATAATGGTGCCAACACAAGGGAGGCAGAGGCGGTCACATGGGCAGAGTGAGTAGCACACACGTGCTGAACAGACACTAGCTGCCACAAGGCAGACATGACCACGAAGGCCCAGTTTTCCTCAGATTGCCTACCCACGGTTGCTTCAAGGACGCTTGTCCTGTCCACTCCCACACAGGTCCATGTGTGTACCGTCCACCCAGGCCCACGCATGACGACTGGGCCCCTCAGACCTGGGCCTCCCTGAGCAGCTGCTCTGAAGCGGGGTGGCCTTCTGGCCCCTGGCGAGAAGCCCTTTCCGGAACCGCTGATACAAAATCCGAGAGGATTAGTGAGCTAGAATTTAGGTTTCTAGGAAATGTTCAGACAGAAGCATGGGAAAGTGATAGAAAGGGAAATATAGAGAAGAGCATTAGAGAGATATGAGGCCTGGGGGGATTAACAGTCTAGAAGGAAAGCAGTGGGTAAGCCAGGAGCAGTACTTGAGATACAATAGCTGAGTGTTTCCAAATTGACAGAAGACATCAAGCCACAGGTTCAAGAAATTTTAAAAATCCCAATCAAGAAGAATAAAAAGAAGATCACATCATTGCCAAAACAGCAAAAAAAACAAAGTCAAAGAGAAAATCTTAAAAGGAGCCAGTGAAAAAGGCACAATTACTTTAAGTGGCGTGAGAACAGAACAAAGATGGCCTCTCAAAAGACGTGATGGAAGCCAGAGTCGATATGCAAAGAGCAGAAGGAAAACTATGGAGAGCCTCTAATTTCATAGTAAGCTAAATATACTTCAAAAATGAACATGAGATAAAGATGTTTTCAGTCGACAAAAGCTGTCATTAGTCGCCAGCTGACCCACGCTAAAAGAAACAAAAAGAAACACTGGAGGTAGTTCATCAGATAGGCAAAAAAATTATTCTAGATGAAGTAGTAATGTAGGAATAAAGAGTGCCAGAATAAGCAAATAAGTAAGTACAACTAAACAAATGTTGATGTTTAAAATAATAGTGATTTTTATGGGGTTTAAAACACACGTATAATAAAAATAAAGCAGTGCAAAAGTGAGGATAGGGTTTATGGAGTTAAAATATAAGGTTCTTCTATTGTCTAGGAAGTGATGAGTGAAAAAAATTATAGTAAACTCTAAAAAGTCAAGGATGCATGCTGTAATTCCCAGAGTAACTATGAAAAGATAAATGATTGAATGCATAGTTAACACCCTATAATAAGGAAAAAGAAATAGTTAAGATATTTGAATAATCAAGTCGCAAGTCAAGTAAGGAGAAAAAGAGAACAAAGAACAGGTGGAGCAAATAGAAGACAAAGACTGACATGGTAAATTTGAGCTCAAATAGATCAGTAATTGCACTAAATGTAAATGGACTAAATACTCCAATGAAAAGAATGATTGCCAGATTGGATTTAAAAAAACCCATCCAACTATATGCTACTTTTAAGAGACTCATTGTGAATTTAAAGACACAAGAAGATTGAAAGTAAAAGGATGGGGGAAAGATGACATTCAAATGAACACAATACAGCAAAAAGTAAAGAAAAAGGGAAGGAAAGAAGGTGGTGCAGTTAAACTAATATCAGAAAGTTAAGTAACCTTCATTATGTTATCAATATTGGCCTTAGGAGTTAAATAGGGACATTTCAAAATAATAAAAAGGGTAATTCCAACAGTAAGATATGAAAGCCTAAATTTGCACTCACCTGATAACATAGCCTCAAAAGATATAAAGTAAATTTGGCAATGGACTAAGGACTATTGTATAGGACAGAGGAACCAGCAACTAATGGCTGCTAGAAAGTAAACGGGGCTTCACTGAGGAGGAGATCTCTAATCTGGGTCTTCAGGAATGAGTAGGAGTTTTCTAGGTGGAAATGATGGCAAGAATAATAATAAGTGCTAGATCCTCATTTCTTTACCCCACTTCACTCGACTCTTGCAACAACCCTGCAATGCAGGCTCCATTAAATCCCCAGCAGATAAATAAGGACGCTGAGGCCAAAAGAGCTCCAGTAAATTGACTAAGACGATGAAGCAAGTCGTCGACGAATCCAGGATTCGGACTGATCCGTTCACTTCCAAAACTGGCGTGCTTTGCCTCTAGGTCACCCTGTCTCGTGTGCAGAAGCATCATGTTTGTTTGCTTTAGTCTCTTGTCTGAGTTGTGCCTGAAGTGTTTATTTGAGGAAGACAAGTGAGCATCCTTGATTGTAATGTTCCCAATCCTAATATATCTGTATTTGTATATAGATATTGCAGATTGTAGATATAGATGTATAGACACAGATGTAGATATAGAGGCATATATAGGTATATATATAACAAAAATTCTGCCAATGAGACCTTAGACATCAGTAATAGGTGGCTTGAACTGAAATCTTATCTCAGATTTGAGCAGAGCAGCGCGGCTGAGCCCAGAATACTGGTGTGCCTACTGCCACCTAGTGGCACTGTATAATAATTACAGGGAGAGGGTGAGAAAAGGTTTTAGGGAATGAATGCAGTGACTGAAAACCTGAAAGCTGTAAGAGGTCGGGAGACATGGAATCCTGGCATCAAGTTGTTCGATAAATATTTGTCGAACAAATAGATCATTACCAAGCTGTTCTGTCAGCCACTTTTGATCCACAGTCTCCACGATTTCCTTTCCCCCTCATTTTAAAAGTAAAATAGTTTTCCCCTGATTTTAGAAATTAGAGAGAAAAATAGCAGTCATCCCTGGCTTTGGTACTCAGTTTCCAGAGTGAATTCTGGTTAATGACCTTAAGGCTTTCTTTCCATCTTACTTTTTAAGAAAAAAATCACATTAAAACAAAATAGAAGTGATACCTTCTCACTATAAAGAATTCACAACATGCTGAAAATCCCCAAGATGGAAGTGAGAAACCAGCCCCAGTCCCACCAGCCAGAAATAACCATGTCCATTAGGTGAACCTCCTTTCGGGCGACTTCCATGCAAATACACAAGCAGAAGGATGGGTGAGGAGCAGATGGATAGAAAGACTTTTATAAAACCACGAGAATCATATATTGGATACTATTTTTATTTAATTTTACTTGAATGTAACAAAGGAAAAAGAAAGGGAAGCTAATGGAATTTCTGGATTCATATGCATAGTTCTTCGATACAAGAGATGTTTTCAATAAAATATCCCTCCAGGCTTGAGAGAAGAAACGTTGCGGACATTAAAAGGTTGTCATTAGGATTATTCACAAAGACATGTTATCCTTTTTGTTGTGTAGACTGACTTCTTGCTGTGAAACGTGAGCTCATGAGTGTGCGGTTTTGAGTATATGAGTGTCCTTTCGTACCAGCTGGGAAACATCGGCTGCTGGACTCTGTCCACAGTGCTCTGTGTTCCAGGGACCCTGATCCACAGCCAGGAGCAGCCCCAACCCCGTCTCCCCAGGACCCGGGGCAACAGGGCAAATGGGGCTCTGGCTCCTTCCCCAGGACCCCCTTGAACACCCGAGGTGTGGAGCACAGGCACAGCCCTGCCCCTGACCCGGCACCAGGTTCTCGTGCTGAAGATCTTCCCCCATCCTGTGAGAGGGGCTTTCTCTCCCCACCTCCTACCCCTGCTTCGGGTGAGGACGCTAAGGCTTGGAGGAGCGCGTGCTTGCCTGAGACCCCCCGGCCCCTCCAGGTACAGCCTGGACGTGAACTCGAGTCTGTCTCATGCCAAGGTCTTTGCTCTTTTAGTCCGGCCTCCAAGGACACTCCATCCTGTGCGGAGAAGAAGGGGGTGGGAGTGGGAGCTCAGCTCCCTTTTGGGGACAAAGCCCCTGAAACCTGACTTGGCAACTCTGTGTCCCCGAGGGCAGCAGGGTCAGGCACTGGAAGACTCTGAGTACGTGAGTAAAGGGGCTGTGGGGAGCACGAGCCCCTTGGAGCCTCTTGGAGTCAGGGTGGCCTGGGTTGGAGGCCTGGCGCTGCCCCTTATCCCTGTGGCCTCGGGCAGGTCACTGTCCTGTCCTGTTGATTTTAACCATTCTGACTGGTGTGAGGTGGTATCTCACTGTGGTTTTGATTTGTATTTCCCTGATGCCGAGTGATGTTGAGCACTTTTTGATTTGGCCTCCTCGCCCTCGTCCTCACTGTCCGCACCTTATCCTCACACTGGGTTCGGCTGGACCCGTCACTCTCATATTTTTTCTTTCTTTCTTTCTTTCTTTTTTAATTTACCCCAGGGGTACAGGTCTGTGAATCATCAGGCTTACACCTTTCACAGCACTCACCATAGCACAAACCCTCCCCAATGTCCATAACCCATCCACCCTATCCCTACCCTCCTACCCCCCAGTAACCCTCAGTTTGTTTTGTGAGATTAGGAGTCTCTTATGGGGGGCTCCTGGGTGGCTCAGTGGGTTGAAGCCTCTGCCTTCAGCCCAGGTCATGATCTCAGGGTCCTGGTATCGAGCCCCGCATCGGGCTCCCTGCTTAGGCTCAGCGGGGAGCCTGCTTCCTCCTCTCTCTCTGCCTACTTGTAATCTCTCTCTGTGTGTAAATAAATAAATAAAATCTTAAAAAAAAAGAGTCTCTTATGGTTTGTCTCCTTCCTGATCCCATCTGTTTCATTTTTTCCCTCCCTACCCCCCACGACCCCCAGCTCTGCCCCTCAAATTCCTCATATCAGAGAGATCATGTGATAATTGTCTTTTTTTGATTGACTTATTTCGCTCAGCATAATACCCTCTAGTTCCATCCATGTTGGTTGCAAATGGCCAGATTTCATTTCTTTTGATGGCTGCATAGTATTCCATTGTGTATATAAACCACTTCTTCTTTATCCATTCATCTGTTGATGGACATCTAGGTTCTTTCCATAGTTTGGCTATTGTGGACATTGCTGCTAGAAACATTCGGGTGCATTTGCCCCTGCGGATCACTGCTTTTGTATCTTTAGGGTAAATACCCAGTAGTGCGATTGCTGGGTCATAGGGTAGCTCTATTTTCAACTTTTTGAGGAAGGTCCATACTGTTTTCCAGAGTGGCTGCACCAGCTTGCATTCCCACCAACAGTATAGGAGGGTTCCCCTTTCTCCGCATCCTCGCCAACATCTGTCATTTCCTGACTTGTTGATTTTAACCATTCTGACTGGTGTGAGGTGGTATCTCACTGTGGTTTTGATTTGTATTTCCCTGATGCCGAGTGATGTTGAGCACTTTCTCATGTGTCTGTTGGCCATTTGGATGTCTTCTTTGAATAAATGTCTGTTCATGTCTTCTGCCCATTTCTCGATTGGATTATTTGTTCTATGGGTGTTGAGTTTGCTAAGTTCTTTATAGATTTTGGATACAAGCCCTTTATCTGATATGTCATCTGCAAATATCTTATCCCATTCTGTCAGTTGTCTTTTGGTTTTGTTGACTGTTTCCTTTGCTGTGCAAAAGCTTTTGATCATGATGAAGTCCCAGTAGTTCATTTTTGCCCTTGCTTCCCTTGCCTTTGGTGATGTTCCTAGGAAGAAGTTGCTGCGGTTGAGGTCGAAGAGGTTGCTGCCTGTGTTCTTCTCAAGGATTTTGATGGATTCCTGTTGCACATTGAGGTCTTTCATCCATTTTGAGTCTATTTTTGTGCACGGTGTAAGGAAATGATCCAGTTTCATTTTTCTGCATGTGGCTGTCCAGTTTTCCCAACACCATTTGTTGAAGAGACTGTCTTTTTCCCATTGGACATTGTTTCCTGCTTTGTTGAAGATTAGTTGACCACAGAGTTGAGGATCCATTTCTGGGCTCTCTATTCTGTTTCCTTGATCTATATGTCTGTTTTTGTGCCTGTACGATACTGTCTTGATAATTACAGCTTTGTAATACAGCTTGAAATCCAGAATTATGATGACACCAACTTTGGTGTTCTTTTTCAACATTCCTCTGTTTATTCGGGGTCTTTTCTGGTTCTATACCAATCTTAGGATTCTTTATTCCAGCTCTGTGAAAAATGTCAATGATATTTTGGTAGGGATTGCATTGAATGTGTAGATTGTTCTGGGTAGCATAGACATTTTAACAATATTTATTCTTCCAATCCTTGATCATGGAATGTTTTTCCATTTCTTTGTGTCTTCCTCAATT
>LNAC01000156.1:1259303-1296148 GCA_002007465.1 Ailurus styani | reverse complement strand
ACCCCCACCCCCGCTTTCCCTCCCTCCCTTCCCTCCCCTCGTCTTCCTCTCGTCTGGGCCTCCCTGCCCCAGTTTCTGGATTGTCCCAGTGGAACTCGGAGAACAGGCAGTTCCTGGCCCATCCCAACACTTCCCTCCGCCTGCCCCTTCCTGGAAGCTTTGGAAACCGGGAGAAGGAGGCCAGGACAGAAGGAGGAGGGAAGCCCAGTGGAGCTGAGCACGGAGCTGAGCAGAGACACAGCCCAGCACACGGTGGGGCCTCGGGAGTCCAGGCTCTGCCCTCCAGACGCTTCGGGGCCTCGTTCATTTAGGGAGGCGGGGGGCACCCCAGCCTCTAAGTAGGCGCCCCACCCTCCCCACACCCAGCTCCTCCTGCACAGATGTCCTCCCCGGTCCAGGGCCCCAGGGCCCCTTCAGGGATACCGTGACAGCAGCACCCCCCACCCCAGTGTCTACCGCTCAGCCTTGCGGTCCACAGTTGTCCCGTGTGTTGGCGACACACCTTCTGGGTCCTGCGAGACCCTCTCCTCTGATCCTGGGGGGGGCGTGGCCTGGGCGAGGACGGCCTGTGGAAGCCCAGACGCAGGGCCCACTGGGGCACCCACCCCGAACTGCACTTTCCTAGCACACGGGGGCTGTGTCTGGATTGTACTGAGCTCAAGCCCAGCAGAAAAATAGATGCGTAGCCCCCGGAGTCATTGTTCCTGAGCCCACAACTTCATCTGACACATGGAAGCCAGCCCCAAGTCTCAGGCAAGAAGGGCTGGTTAGTCTCTCCCAGTCCTTCCACTGTGCCCAGTGTTTCAACCTCAGGGCCTTTGCACTGCTGTCTCCGATGCTGGAACTCTGCTCCTCTTGCTGTGCGCCTCAGTGACTCTTGGTGTTCTTCCTGTCTCAGCCTGAATGTCACCTCCTGGGAGAGCCCTTCCCCCACCCCGCCCCCACAGCCCCCTCACAGAATCCAGCGACCTGCCGGGAGGCACTTAGAGGAACGTGTCCGATGTATTCGGGCCCTTGCTGGTTTTCTGCCCGTCCCCTCTGCTGCCCATAACTGCCCTGAGAGCAGGAACGAGGCCTCGCTTGTCACCGGGCCCAGCACGGCATCTGGTACACAGCAGGTACTCGGTGAAGAGATAGGACGTACCGGGAACAGGGCTGAGGGCTTCCCAGACCACAGGTCTCTGGCCCTAGTGAGGCCAAAGGCTGTCTCCAGACTCCATCAGAGGGGACCGACCGGGTCAGGCCAAATGCACTGGGCTGGGCTGGAGTCTGGGAAGGACACACCGTGTCCAGCAGCCATGGCCCGCTGCACAGGCGAGGCCCCTCACCACAGAGAGGGCGAGTGACTTCCTCGAGGGGACACCGCAGGACAGGGGCAGAGCTGGAAACGGACCTGCCCTGCCCAGGGCCGTGTCTCCATCCCCCGTGACCTCCCCCGGGGAAGTGCGATGTCTCCCTGCGTCTGCCTGCCTGGCCCCCCGCCAGCCGTGTGTGTGACGGCGCCTCAGCCACGGGGAGAGCACTGTCCCATTACAGCGCACGGTGTCCCGTCCTAACCACTCAGGGTCCAGAAACCATACGTCCCCGGGTCACGGCAGGCCTCGGCCTGGGCCCAGCAAGGGGACCTCCCCACCGCGGCTTCTGGACATCTGCTCTCCTTGTCCCCTCCCTCCCCTCCAGGCTGGTGACCTCCCTGGGGTCACATTGTTTGGGGGTGGGGGCCCCATCTCTCCAGCTATGGCTTAGGATACATAGAGCCATTATTTATTCTTTGCTTCTACCTCCCTGCCTTCTTTCAGAGTTGGTTTTTTTTTTAGCCTCGAAAAGAAAATGGATTCAGCGTTCTGCAACCCCCCCATCGGACGTCCTGCGTGAACTTGAGGAGAAACGGACCTGGGATCCTGACTGATCCCAGCTCCCAGCACCGCCGCCCCCCTCCGCAGCGCCGCTTGCCCCCCGGAGGCTCCTGCCCAGGGTCCAGCCCCCGCAGGGTTCCCCAGCAGCCGCAGGTACCCTCCTGAACCCCGTGTTGTCACCCGCCTCCCAAGTCCTGCCCGTGGCTGGGGTCCACAAGCCGCTCTGGGAGGGAAGGCAAGTGCTGAGCTGCTGTTAACACAGGTGCAGACACCAGGTGGGCACTCAGACCCCCGAAAGGCCTTGAGCGTTGAGTCGGAGCTGACGTCAGCTGTCCGAGGTCCCTGCCCGCAGCTGTGTGACCCGGGGGAGGGGTGCTCCCCGGCCAGCAGCTCTCAGGGCCGGGGCAGCGTCACCACGGGGTAGGATGTGACTTTGGCCAGGAAAGCTGGGCCCAGGGGATCTTCCCGTTTGCCCTTCAACTTGAGGGTGGGAGCATTGCTTTAGCCATTCTTGGGGAGATGGGATTTCTGGGAAAGGAAGGAGGCTTCTGGGGACAGGCACACACTCCGCAGGACAGAAGACTGTTTTCTGCGGTGCGTGCTGTGCAGGAGCAGAGCCGTGTCTGGAAAATTCCCGGGCTGCACTGTAACCCCAACCTGGGTTTGAGTCCTCATTCTGCCGCTCGCTGCTGTGTGACCTGGGCAGGCGTCCGCAGCAGTCCTCGCCTGTGAAACGGGGACTCGCTGACTCGGCACAGCTTCGGGAGTTGGGGTACGGCAGCGAGCAGCCTTCTGGAGGCTCAATGTTGACCAAATCCTGCAACACACACACACCATCTCTGTTCTCAGATAAGAAACTGGGTTCCAGAAACTACGTCTCTTGCCTAGAGCTGCGCAGGTGATAAGTTACTTCAAGCGATCTCTTGCTGTGTAACAAGACGGCCCTAACCTCAGTGGCTTAAAACCTTTCGTAATCATGTTATTTTGTTCCCAAGCCTGCATCTTGGCAGGAGTCCGCGGGGAGGGCGGGTCTGTGCTCCAGGGCGTCAGCCTGGGCGGCTGGATGGGGGCCCGGCTCTCGGACGCCGTTCTCCCCGTGGTCCAGCTGGCTCTGGCTCGCCCGGGGCCTATCTTGTGGGCTTCCTCCCAGTAGGGAAGCCTGGTTCCTAGACCAAGTACTCCGGCACCCACCTCTCTCTAACACCCCAAACCCAGAAATAATGATGACACCACTTCTACCATATTCTACTGGCCGAACGGTTGTGGGGCCTGACTCTCAAGGAAAGCACATCGAAGAACTCACAGTCATCTTCAAGCTACTGCAGTGACCGAGCCAGGGTTCGGCCCTAGCTCTTCCTGATGCCCTCAAGCCCTCTGGTGCAAAGACACTGGAGACTCCAGAAAGCTCCTGCTGGTAGAACTGTGCCCAGGACTGACCCGGCCGGCCGGCGGGGCCACCTCACGTTTACCCAAGCTAGAAGAAGCTAGATTTGGGTATCTCCGAGCTCGGGCCAGGGTGGGGGTCTGCTGGTTCCAGGGGTCTGGTGTGGTCCCACTGCTTCCTTCCGGGAGCCACTACTTCCGACTCCACCCATATGGTTCCCAGGGACCTGCCACCCTTTCACACAACCCTGTCCCTGGCCACAGCAGAGCCCATTTGCCATGGGGATCTGCCCCCTATGGGACTTCTTACCTGCACTGGAGTTGAAGGGGCCACATTTACTGCCACGTGGAGAACAGGTGTAGGAGAGAGGGAGGGAGGAAGCCAGGTGGTCGAGAGGAGCAGGCAGGACAGACAGACAGACAGACAGAGAGGGTCCTGATGGCTTTCCACACCCTGACTTCAGTTTCAGGGGCCAGGTGCACGGCCACATGCAGGGGACGCTCTTGGAGCTTCCTGCGAAACTGTCCTTTGCAGATTCTGTCTCTGGTCACCCAGGGAGGCCTGGCCGAGGCTCCTGAACCCGCGGCCGGCAGCCTCCTCCCAGAGATGGCACTGGCCTCTCGCCCGGCTTTCCCACACGGCCCCCTAGTCCGTCCCCACCCTGCGGCCACTGGGAAGGTTCCACGCACAGACCTGAGCCCGGGAGTCCCCTGCGTTCAGCTCCACAGCGGTTCCCTTCTGTGCCCTCCTTCCCACGAAGCCGCTCTGAGCGCCTGGGCCTCTGGGCCTCGGCTCACGCAGTTCCCTCCGCAGGAACTCCCTTCTCTCCTCTCCATTGTCAAGTTGTCCTTATCTATCATCCCTGCCTAATCAGGAAGCGGGGGCTGCGTCCACCAGGCACAGGGCACGGTGGTCAGGGTGTGGGTGTTACCGCATCAGCTGGGCTCTCGTCCCAGCTCTGCCACAGACCTGCTGTGTGACCTCAGGCAAGATCCTAAACCTCTCCATGTCTGGGTTTCCTCACACGTGACAGGGGCTGCAGGAAGGATCACGTGCGTTAAATGTGCCTGGGCCTGGAGGTCTCGACCAGCAGAGCCCTGTGGCTCCCCCACCCCAGGGCTGGGCTGGCACCGCCTGCGGCTCCTGGGAGACGCCCGTGGACGTGAGCCCTGCTGGGGGCGGAAACCCGTGTCACTGAGCGCTGTCCCTGGGGCCCGTCCCCAGTCCGGCTTGGTGCACGGTGTCCCAGCCCGGCCGGCCCGCTGTGTCCCGGAGCTCTGCGGGGGTCCTGTCGGCAGAGCGGGAGGGAGGACCTCCCCTCTAACCCCCAGTCCACCCGCCGAGCCGCCGAGCAGACGTTTCAAGACTCTCTGGAGACCCCTGCTGGCCAGTGCCCATTACTGCGGGCGGCCGAGTCGTCCTCCCGCCCTGCAAGGGCCCACGAAGCCCCCCAGGCAGGGTCACCCCCCACTTAGCGCCACCAGGTCACTTAGCTGGAAAGTAGCAGGGTCCGGATTTGGAACCAGGACCACCTCCCGAGCCCATGAGCTTCCATCCCAGCGCGGTCCTCTTTCCACTAACCGGGGACCCTCTGCGGGCTGCCCCCCCTCCTGTCCCTCCCCCCACGCTCCCATGCCCAAGGCTTCATCCGCCCTTGGAAAATGCCCTCGCGCCACAGACTTCGCTGGGCATAAAGTCAAGGGTAGCCTGGGCCAGGGCTGCTAGGAAATCCTGGGGGTGGGGGCCGGACGGAGGTGAATGACATGCTGCTCTGCTCCTGGGGGCTACGTTCGTTCGGGGGAACAAGTCAGGGCCGAAGTCACTTAATAAAGGCTTGTTGAGCGAATACACGACTAAACAAATGTACTCAGGGGCTGTCACAGAGCTGCCGAATCCCAGGCCGATCGCCAAACTCTTACTCATCCTTCAGAACGCTGCTCAGGGACACCTCTTCCAGGAAGGAAGCATCTTCCCTTCCAAGAGGTCTCTCACGTTTACTTTAGGGCAGAACGCGGTACGTGGTAAGTTGGGTACGAAGCGCTATGAGATATTGGGGGTGGGAGACACGCTTGAAGAAGCAGCCGTGGGAGGGAGGCGGGGGTTATGCTCAGGGAAAGCTTCCTGGAGGAAAAGGAGGCTCTTGAGGCGAGTCTGCAAGGGTGAGATAGTGTTGGGACAGGGGAGTGATGCCGGGGAGGGGACAGTGTAAGTGTATGAGTCACCTTGGGACGTCTAACAAAGTGCCACGAACTTGGAGGCTTGGAACGACAGGAAGCCCTGGAGGCCGCAAGTCTGGATCGAGGTGTTGGCAGGGCCGCACTCTCCCAGAAGCCTCTAGGAGAGGATCCTTCCTTGCCTTTTCCTGGCCTCAGGTGGTTGGCAGCGGTCGCAGGTGCTGCTTGGCTCGTAGACACCTCTCCAATCCCTGTCCAAATGTCCCTCTTTAAAGGACAGCAGTCACTGGGTTAGGACCAGCCCATTCTAGTCTGACCTCATCCGAACTTGCTTCCATCTCCAAAGATCCTATATTCAGATAAGGTTGCGTTCCCAGGTACCAGGGATTAGGACCCTAACATATCTTTTCTGGGGGGTGGAATTCGACCCTCAGTAAGAGGTAAAGTTGACTTGCTCACATTTGGGAAGTGGGGAGGGCAGTTCAGTCTGGGGAGAGCTGACGGAGAGGGAGCAGGCAGTGAAGATGCTGGAGACGTAAGTGGGGGGACACGGAGGGGCGTGGCCGCCCGGGGGGTTAGGGTGTGGGAGAAGGGGGTCAGCTGGGAGGCTGGAGAGGTGGCGGGAGATCACAGCAGCCCCAGGGCGGGGCTCTGACTCAGGCACAGGCTTCCTGCCCAGCAGCCCCTTGCATCATCTCATTTGACCCCCGCTCCGGGCAGCCCCCTAGGTGGCTGCTGTTATCAGCTCGGGG
Organism: Ailurus styani; assembly: GCA_002007465.1. Lineage (NCBI taxonomy): Eukaryota > Metazoa > Chordata > Mammalia > Carnivora > Ailuridae > Ailurus > Ailurus styani. The sequence goes on along the minus strand of LNAC01000156.1, from coordinate 1,289,982 downwards.
TCACAGCCCGGAAACTGGCTCACGAAGGCAGGGCCACTGGCTCCGGGGCGCCCGGCTAGCAGGTGCTGGGCTGAGCTTTGAGCCAGGTCTTCACTGCCTGCCGCCAAACCACGAAGCCAGTGTGGTTGGGCCGGGCAGTTCTGCGGAAGGTGACGTTTTATGCGTGATTTGTGGATCTGTGCACATTCACTGCCTTTGCTCCTGGAGACAATGTCTGGGAACCGTGGTCTCTTCCGGTTAACATCTCATCACTTTGGCGGGATACGCGCCGGGGTCTGCTGAATGCCCAGCCTCGTGCTCGGGGGTCCTCATCCCTATAGGGGGTCTGTGACCTGTCCCCGCCTCCCGTGAGCATCCAGGGAGACCTCCCCGCCTGTGAAACCCTCGAGACCTCTGGGCTTCGCTGTGGAAAGTGGTGTGGAGGTTTCCCTAAAACTTGAACAGAATTACCACGCGATCCAGCAATCCCACTTCTGAGTGGAAACCCAAAATACTTAAAAGCACACACTTGAAGAGCTAGTTGTCCACCCGCGATCGTAACGACTTTATTCACAAGAGCCGAGAGGTGTTGCGGGCAGATGAATGGGTGGACAAAATAGGGCGTATAGGCACACGACGGAGATTCACTCAGCTTTAAAAAGGAAAGAAATGCTCGTTGAATGGTACACTTGAAACTAACAGAACACTGTATGCTAATTATTCTGGAGTTTTTAAGAAAACGTATTTGTTTAAGTGGTCTCTACACCCAACGTGGGGCTCAAACTCACAACCCCAAGATCGAGAGCCGCACGTCCCACTGACTGAGTGGGCCAGGCACCCCAATTATACTGGAAATTTTGTTTACAGATTTTATGTATTTATGTATTTATTTATTTGAGAGCCACAGAGTGAGAGGATATGAGCAGGGGGAGGGGCAGAGGGAGAGGCAGGCTTCCCGCTGAGCATGGGGCTCGATCGCAGGACCCCGAGATCATGAACCGAGCCCGGAGGCAAGCGCTTCACTGACTGAGCCACACAGGTGCCCTTCGGGACAGCGAGTGACCCTGGAAGACAACAGGCTGAGAGAAGCCGGGCAGAAGAGGAAAACTAGGGCCTGGTCCGCTTACTTGAGAGAACTGAGGGCTCAGGCGCGGAGGGACAGAGGACCGGACGGAGCTGGGGGGTGGCGCCTGGGTGGGAGGTGGCAGGGACTTCCTGTTGCTGGGACCAGCGTCCATCTGGGGAGACAAAAGTTCCGGAGGTGGACGGTGCTGATGGTTGTATGGTGGTTTGAATTTACGTAATGCTGTGGAATCCATATGCTTAAAAATGGTGAAAATCGTAAATTTCACGTGACGTGTATTTTATCATAATAACAAAAAAGATCCTTGGTGTTCGAAAACTCGCCTTCTGCTGACTGTCCCCGAGGCTTACAGCTGGGAACCGGGCCCTCCCACCAGTGGACCGTAAGGGCTCCAATGCCTCCATGTTTTCTGCAACACTCGGTACCATCTGTCTCTTTGAACGAGCCGGTCCCAGGGTGTGAGTGGTGTTATGGGCTGAATCGTGTCCCCCCAAATTCATATGTTGAAGCCTGAACCCCCCAGGCCAATTGTGTTTGGGGATAGGAAGGTCATTAAGTTTAAATGAGGTCCTAAGTGTGGGCCCTGCCCCCACAGGAGAGAAGAGACAGCAGACTCCTGTGTGTGCGCGCGTGTGTGTGTGCACATACACATGCGTGTGCGCGAGCACGCACTGAGGGAAGGCCGTGTGAGGACACCGCGAGGAGGTGGCTGTCCACACACTAGGACCAGGGGCCTTACCAGAAACCACCCTTGTACTGTCTGATCTCAACCTTCCAGCTTCCGGGACTATGTGGAGTAAGTTCCTGCTGCTTGGGCCCCTGGTCCGTGATGCTTGTTACAGCAGCTGAGCTGGCTGACACAAGTTTGCATCTCATTTCGGTGTTCATGTGCCCTTCTCCGTTGGCTAATGGTGCTGAACATCTCACATGCTGGTTGCCACTTGTATGTCTTCTCTGAAGTACTGTATGTTCAGATCCTCTGCCCGTTGTTAAATTGGATTAAATTAAATTTGCCTTTTTATTTTTGAGTTGAAGCGTTCTCCATATGTTCTGGACATAAGTCCTTTATCAGATGTGTACTGCAAATATTCTTTCCCGTTCTGTGGATTGTCTTTTTACTTTCTCAACAGTGTCCCTTGAAAAACAAAAGTTTTTGCTTTTAATGAAATCCAATTTGCCTGCTCTTTTTTTTCTGTTGTCTGTGCTTTTGGGGTCATATCTAAAACCATTGCCTAATTCAAGTCATGAAGATGAACCCATATGTTTTCTTCTAAGAGTTTTATAGCTTAGCCCTTAGATTTAGATCTTTGATCTATTGTGAGCTAATTCTTGTGCGTGGTGTGACGTAGGGGTCCAACTGCATTCATTTGCATATGGATACGCAGTTGTCCCGGTACCATTTGCTGAAAAAATTATTCTTCCTCCCTTATAAAAAATCAGTAGATCATAAATGTGAGGGCTTATTTCTGGACCCTCAGTTCTGTTTCATCGACCTATTCCCCATCCTTCTGGCAGTACCACACAGCCTCCAATGACCACGGTTCATAGTAACTTTTGAAAAGGAAGAGTTTGAGTTCTCTAACTTTGTTCTTTTTTCAAGCTTATTTCAGCTTTCCTGGGTCCCTCCAATTTCCATGTGAAATCTTGGGTCAGCTTGTCACTTTCTGCACAGAAGGTAACTCTAGGGCGATGTGAATCCCTAGCCACTTCTGACTCTCTGCATGTGTAGACAAAGCAGGCTCCGGTAGCCCAAGGTCTCCTCCGGTCTGGGATTTTGATAGAGATTGCGTAGTCTGTACATGAACTTGGAGAAGCATTGCCATCTTAACAGTGCTAAGTGTTCTGATCCAACAACATGGCAAGATTGGTCTTCCATATAATTTTTTTTTGAGTTGGTGAAAGTTGCGTATGGTGAAAATTTTAAGAAGAAGGTGCAGAAGGAGGACCAGGAAAAGTAAGTCATTTACTCTGTCCCTCGCTTCCAGGAGCCTCCGCGGAGGCAGCCGCCACCATCAGACCCACGGGGCTCTCCAAGGGCAGCAACGACAACTTGTATCCTGACCTTTGGTCCACGTTGTAGGTCTGTGCTCACGGCTCTGCACTTGCTTCCTTCCCTTAACGATCGTAGTAGATGACATTGGTGCTCTGCCCACAACTCCTCTGACTTTGTGAGTGTGCATGCACCCCTCTTTCAGTTTGGTTTTGGGGTGCTTTCTCTCTCCAGGGCCGGCATCTGAAGCTCTTATCTGAAGGACTAACCTTGGGCTACCAAAGTGAGTTTTGCCTGCACATGCAGAGTCAGAAGCGGGTGGGGATTCACATCTCCCCAGAGCATCCCTTAGCCGATGACCGAGGTGGGGGACAGCCGATGGCCTGCTCTCTCGCCTCCCTTCCCTCAGCTGCAACAGAACGGACCCTCCACAGTCCAGCGCCGGCTCTCCGTGGGGCCCACAAGAGCTCCCCGCTTGCAGGAACCCTCACCTAGGGTGCCGCGGGGCACCCGACTAAGACAGCAGCTCGGCGTCGGTTCCTAAGGACCCCGCTCTCTTCTTACGACCGCACAGCATTCATGACTTCATTGTTCTTGTCTGACTCTATCTGATTATTCAATGGATAACCTCAATGGACGCCCCCTGCCCTCTCGAACCTGCGTGCATCGACACGTTCAGAAAAAATGCCTGGAGGGAGAGTGGCCTGGTCAAAGGGCACGTGCTCTTGGGGCCGTGAGCGGAGTTGCTGCACCGCCCCCGGAGCGGCTGCAGTAGTCCACGTCCCAGAGAAGCCTGAAGGGTCCAGCAGGCAGAGCCGGTTTCGTTCTGGGGGCAGAAGGCCTGGCCCCTGTTTTCCGGTTCCCACTAGGGGGCGCACACACCACGCTGCAGGAAGGGCGGGGAGTCCCGGTTCCTGATTCGGGGAAGGTGAGGCGGGAGCCTGGACTGAGTGTCTGCGGGCGGCCTCGGAGGCACAGGGAGGGGCCGGGCGCGCACCGCCCACCGGCGCCCCGAAGCTCTCCTAACGCTACACACCCCGCGAGCTGCTGCCTCTCCCCATGCCCCCTCCACGGCCCTGAGGTCGACCTTGACTCCCCAGTGCCCTGTCCCAGGATAGGCTGAAGGAGAGTGAGTGAATGACCGTGGGAAGGCGTAACGGCAGACGCCGCCTCCAAACGGGCTACGGTCAAGATCAGGGTGAGCCGTTCTGTCATCCTGGGGCTGCCTGAACTCGGGGTGTGGGGCCGGGGGCTCCGAGGGGCCTTGTCCCCGCCTTGCATCCCCCCTGATTGGTCAGGGTGCTTTTAATGTGCTGGTTAATGTCACTGTGAGTAGCAAAACAGTAAACGTTGACATTTCACATCAATAGTTTGTTGAATAAGTATTGAGAAAATTAATACTGCTAAGAGAATAAAACGTTGAATTCTGTCGTTCATCTTTATGTTGTGGGATGCCGGTTTTAAACGCACGTGTTCAGCTTGTGTGTGGACTCACCAAACGGTACAAACTGTATTCCGTGGGTCGTCCATGCAAACGCGTGTGGTTCTAACCAGCAGAGTGGAAGCCTGCACAAACCGCTCAGTTTCTGTGTCACCGGGCAGGTGCCCATTCCCTGATCCTCCACGGAACAGGGCTGTGGCTCACGGGTTTCCCTCGTGCTCCCTGCAGCCCCCCCGAAGCCCACGTGCAGTGGGCCCGCCCGCGCTCACATGGCGCCACGAGCAGCAGGACTGCACAGAGGATGCAGGGAAAGGGCAGGCGGCAGAGACGGAGGCTGGCGGCAGAGCAGGGTCACGCAGGAGGGAGGGGTGGGGACAGACGGTCCTCTGGGTACAGGGTTGGGGCCACCCACTGGAAGAGTAAGCTGTCCCAAGAGCCCGGACAGGTGGGCCCCGCTGTGCTCCCTTCGCAGAGTCGCGCGGTGCCCACGGCTGGGTGGCAGAGCCGAGAGCCAGTCCTGGGCTGTGGGCTCAGCCCCACTCCTGGCCCAGGACCCTCCCGGCCTCCCGCTCCCCGGGCCAGCTTCAGGGACGCGGGAACTGACCCTTTTCGGGTGCCTCTGACGCAGACGTAACAAGTATCTGCAAAGTCTTGGTTCACCCTGGGAACATCAGGGTGGGAAAAGGGAAGGAAATGAAGCTACCCTGAGTACAGGGCAGGGGCCAAGCCGCGGACGGCAGCCGTCACTTCTCACCAGTGGTCGAGGGCTCCGCCATCAGCCCATGTCACCGGGGGAAACCGAGGCCCTGGAGTGAAGTGAGAGGCTCCGGAGCCCTGGGTCCCTCGCACCCCACAGCCTTGTGTCCTCTCCTGGAATAGACCCATTGCCCCACAGTGTGATAAGAGGGGGGCAGGAGCGAGGGAAGAAAAGACCCCCCGGCTCCCCACGGCTTGGCTCCTCCCAGACCCTCCACGCGGCTCGGCCCCTGCAGATGTGACGTTGTCCACTGGGACCCGTGGGGCCTCATAGAGTGGCTGTTGCCCCCAAACCCTTCACTTCCCTGTGGCCACACCAGATGTGCAGTGACGAGGTTTTGAAATCTCTGTGGTTCTTTCTTTCCCACATTAAAAATTCTATGTGATTATTGCAAAAACTGTAAAAAGAGGCAAAAAGAAAGAAAAACCGCCTGTAATCCCACTGCCCCTTGGCAGCGCCCACCCTTGGCTCCTCTGCTCATTCGGCAGCTATTTACTGAGCACCTACTGTGTGCCCAGGGTACAAAAATGAACCAAACAAACGCATGCATTTACAGAAGGCTGACTCAGGACCTCAGAATCTCTCATCTACACACCCCCCGCGGCGTGTCACGGTGTGGGGTGCCTGGGAGGTTCAGTCGGTGCAACCGCGGCCACTTGGTTTCCACTCGGGTCTCATGATCTCAAAGTCGCGGGATCGAGCCCTGCATCGGGTCCTTGAGCCTCCCTCCCTCTGCCCCTCCCCCGGTCACATGCACTCTCCCACTCCCTCTCTCCGAAATGAATAAATACCATCTTTTTTTTTTTTTTAAAGATTTTATTTATTTATTTGACAGAGAGAGAGAGATCACAAGCAGGCAGAGAGACAGGGAGAGGAGAAAGCAGGCTCCCTGCTGAGCAGAGAGCCCGATGCGGGCCTGGATCCCAGGACGCTGAGATCATGACCTGAGCCGAAAGCAGAGGCTTTACCCACTGAGCCACCCAGGCGCCCTAAATACCATCTTTTAAACAGAAGAATATCTTCTCTCTTTTTTCTTTTTCTTTTATTTCTTTTTAAAGATGTATTTATTTCTTGGGGGGAGGGGCAGAGGGAGAGAATCTCAACCAGACTCCTTGCTGAGTGTGGAGCCTGACACAGGGCGCGATCCCACGACCCTGAGATCACGATCAGAGCCAAGATCAAGAGTTGAGTGCTTAACCAACTGAGCTTCCCAGGTGCCCCAATAATCAAATCTTTATTTTTTAAATTTATTTTATTTTATTTTATTTTATTTATTTTTTTTTTTATTTATTCATTTGACACAGAGAGAGAGATTACAAGTAGGCAGAGAGGCAGGCAGAGAGGAGAGAGGAGGAAGCAGGCTCCCTGCTGAGCAGAGAGCCCGATGTGGGCCTCGATCCCAGGACGCTGGGATCATGACCTGAGCCGAAGGCAGCGGCTTTAACCCACTGAGCCACCCAGGCGCCCTATTTTATTTTTTTTTAAAGATTGTATTTATTTATTTATTTGACAGAGAGAGAGAGATCACAAGTAGGCAGAGAGGCAGGCAGAGAGACAGGAGGAAGCAGGCTCCCCACTGAGCAGGGAGCCCAATGCGGGGCTCGATCCCAGGACCCTGAGATCATGACCTGAGCCAAAGGCAGAGGCTTAACCCACTGAGCCACCCAGGTGCCCCGATAAACAAATCTTTAAAGAAATAAAGCATGTCATGGTGTGGTTGTCCACACTGGGGTATCTCAAAACAGCATGCCTCCAGGCACCTCCCTGTGGGCGCCATTGAGACGGGTAGGGAGGCCATGCCACACTGCAGATGTCATTGCCAAGCCCACCCAGGTGCGACCCCTCATCGCCGGAGCAGTGGCCGAGCCGCTGGGGTGAGTCTGTGGAGTGTAGGGGACAGGCCCCTGGCTCCCACTCTGGGGCCTTCCCAACTGTGCCCCCTTGCCGGGCACACTTCTCCTGCCTCTGCTTGCCCTGAAGGGGCCCCTCATTGTCCCACAGGGTGGACCGCCAGGCCCCACCGACCACAACTCCCCTTGGGACACCAAGGACGGGATGGGAGGGGCATCGCAGGAGGCAGTCTGTGTGCTTGGTAGGGGGGCTGGCCCCCATCTCACGGCAAGGGAGGTGTTGGGTCTTTCACTTCTTGGATGCAGCAGCAGAGCTGGAATGGAATGTGTCTCCTGCCTCTGGGCCAGCCACTCCGCGGGCTCACGGTGCACCACCGGCCACCTTGTCTAGGAGAATGAATGAATGAATGAATGAGTGGGCCATCTCTGAGCCCACCTGCCCGGGCTGCAGCAGAAAGGCACCTGGCTTCCAGGCCCGAATGCCCCTGGGCAAGCCATGTCCAGGTCTGGTGGCGGGGGCGCCAGTGCAGGGAGCCTGTTCTCTGGGCCCCTGGTCACGTAAGGCGACTTCTGCCAGCCTCGGAATCCTCACCTGTCACATGGGCACGATGAGGGTTTCCAGGTGTGGGAAGATTCTGGGTGATGCCGCTACGGCCCCAGCTCGGTGCCCAGTGAGCCCCAGGTGCTCCCCGAAGGCTCACTGCGGCTGGCCTCATCCTCACCACTTCCCTTCCTGCCAGGGCCAAGCTCCCCAGCCCCTCCAGCCCTAGGCTGATGGAGAGCCGGTGAGGCCCGCGGGGTCCAGCCCTGAGCCAGGCCTGGGAGGCAGAGAGGGGAGTAAGGACAGAAGAAACAGAGCTGCCCCATGTGCCTGGGACAGAGCCCAGGCACAAGCAAGGTCAAGTGGGAGCTTCCACTGCAGGGCTGGTTCCAGGCACAAGACCGGCCCACCTCCCCCAACATGCCCAGACACGCACACAGACGCTCATGCAGACGCCTGTATGTGCACGTACACACAGTGACACCCACACCTGCACACTCAGATATAGACATGCTCACACATGCGTGCACACACAGAACACTCACGCAGATATGTGTGTGTGCACGTACACGGTGACACCCGCACCTGCACACTCAGAAACACACACACGTGTGTGCACACAGACACGCTCAGGCAGACACGTGTGTGCACGGACACGGTGACACCCGCACCTGCACACTCAGAAACACACACACATGCGTGCACACAGACACTCAGGCAGACACGTGTGTGTACACACACACACACAGCAATACTGCACACACAGACAGGAACGTGCACACACGCACACCCCTCTCCTGCTGCTTTACTTGGCTGCTCTGCATTTATCCTCACCTAACACACTATTTACTTTAGGTATGTGTCATGAACTTGGGGTTCAGGCTTCCTGGGTTCACAGCCTGGCTCGGCCCCTGCTCGGTCAGCTTGGGCTGCTGTAACTTATCCTCAGTCTGGAGGCAGGTTGGGGGGCCTGAGAGCAGGGAGCCGATAGCGGGGGGGCCCGGAGGGGACTCCTCCTGGTTCAGTCCTGCCACTGTGCCCCCACGCGGTGGAGAGGGGCTGGCTCCACACTCCCGACCTAATCACCTCCTAATACGACCCCGCTGCAGGCTAGGGAGTCCCCACAAGTTTTGGGGTGATGCAAGCATGTAGGCCAGGACAGTTCTGCACTGGCTGGGCCCTGGGGAGCTGCCCTTCTTCTCTGCGCCTCCAGCACCCGTCCATCAGGAAGTCAGAGCTGGCGCGAGAGCCAGGACAACTGGGGCCCAGGCCCAGGCCAGACCCTGGAGAACCAGTCCGAGAGGCTCTTGCTCTTCCCAGTGCTGGGCGGTGCGCAGGGGCTGGCGGGGAGAGAAGGCCTGCAGCGCTGCAGGGGGTGGGCCGTGTCCTTCCCGCCTGCAAACTCTGGGTTGCCGAGCCAGGCCTCAGTCCACCGCAGCAAGCGCCCGGGCCTCCCTGTCCGAACAGCTGCCCCCTCCCGGCAGGAACTGGCCCCCTCTCTTGGCCTCACGGCCGCTGTGGCCTGTCCCGACCATACCGCCACGCCTGGGCCAGCTGGGAGCCGGGGCTCCGGGCCCACTCCGTGGACATGTGAGGAAGAGGGTGGCAGGCCGTGCTCCAGGCTCAGAGAATCCTGGGGTCAGACCCCAGCATCGCCACAATCTTGCCGGGTGACCCGAGCAAGTCACTCGGCGTCTTGACCTGGGAGATCGTGTCCTGCTGTTGGCATCGGTGGGATTTCCAGCTTTGCAAACATGGATCAGCTCGTGCTCTGTGCCCAGTGCGGCACGTGGCTCTGGGGTGGGCTCAGTGCCACGTGGGTATGTGGCCAGCTGGCTCCCAACTGTTGGGCATAGTCTTGGTCCCCTAGGGCTGCCCCTCCATCCTGGGTTCCAAGTCGTCACCTACTTGCCCTGACACTGCTGAATGGGCCCATTTCCATCACCTCTGGGGGCTGGTCCTTTCAGGGAACGGCCGTGTGCTCTGTGCTCAATGACAGCCAGGCCCCGTGCCCCCGGGGACCCATGCAAGCTCTGTCACGCTCTGAGATGCAGAGACGTCTGTGAGGCTGCGTCTGGCCTACATAAAGGAGCAGGCACACACTCCAGTCCCCTCTGTCCTTAGTTTCGCCCGTTTTCTGGGGTTTCCTCACCCCCACTCCACTGTCACAGGCGACCCAGCTGCGGACTGGGCTCCACTGTGGGAGGCGGGCTGGGAGGGTGGCAGGCAGGTGCCTCTCATCCCTGGCACCCTGCGGAGGGCGGCAGCCAGCGCTCCCATTCTCTGTGAACGGCTCCCTCGGCCCTCCCCCGGGCCCAGGGGCTTCGAACGCTCCCCCAAGCTGCGGCCAGATCCGGGAAGCACTGCAGGTGGCAGGAAGTCTAGGGGAAACCCAGACTGGTTAGCATCTCATGAACGTCAGCCCACACACAGCGTGGCTCGGATGTGGCCAGAGCGACAGACATGAAGAGGGGCAAGATGTTCCAGAACACTCCGCCGGGGGGCTGGTCCTGTCCTCGGGGGTGGGGATCCCGGAGGACTCCGGCTGTAGGGACACTGGACGGGTGTAGGGTGAAGGTAGAGACCACACAATGTTTTGTCGTCTGGGGAGGGGTGGTGTGGCCCCCCCCTTGGGGCTGCGGTTGGTTGGCGAGGTGTCTGGGTGCAGAATCAGCAGGCAGTGGGGGCCGTGGCCTGGGCGGCCCGGAGACGAGGCGCCCCCCTGTCCCCATCCTCACGCGGTGCCTGGTACATGGCAGGTGCTCAGCGAGGGAGGGAGGCCTGGGGCTCACTAGCTGTCACAGCCCCTGATGTTACCTCCGGAGACAAATCCCAGCTGGCCATGTGCCAGGGGAGGGACCCGGGCCAGGTTGCTTCCCCCTCGGGGCCCATCACATGGTAGCTGCTCCGGATTACTGCGGGAGCAGATGAAACAGGCATAGGACAGAAGGACTTGTGAGGGTTCTGGGTGATGCCAGTTTTGAGGCGAGTCTCACTGTAGACTCCCTGAAACCCCATGGTAAAAAAAAAAAAAGTACAATTGGAGATCAAAACCAAAGAACAGCACTTAGGACAAGACTCAGCTAAAGAACCCAGGGACCCCAAAATAAAAGTAGGTGGGGATACATTTAGGGTCTTCAGGTTCTCCCCGAGAAATGGGGCTCAGGTCCTCTGGTCTCCGTTTCCCTGATCCATCTGGAGTTCCGTCATCGCACCCCTTCTTCGTGGCGGGGCTCAGCCTGGGGGTGCGTAGGCCAGGCCCGGCCTTTCCGAAGAGCCCTAGGTCTGCCTGTCAGGTGCCTACATCCACATGGGAAGAAAAGAAGGACGCGGCTGGGCCGCTGGGGGGCCCGACGACAGGACAGCCCTCCAGCGGCCCCAGGACCCTGCCGGGTGGTGCGCAGAGCTTCGGGACCGCTGGCTGCGGGACTCTCACTGTCCCCAAGCAGGTGAGCACAAGGGGCCGCAGGAGGTGCTGGGGCTGGGCCCCGCGAACCTTCAGAACAACCAGGAAACCCTGCATGTCAGACGCCGAGCCACATGCCTTGCTGGATGCCGGCTGATGCGGGCTTGGAGAATTAGAGAAGCAGTTCTGGATCACGACACCGAAAAGGTCGGAAACCAGCTAATTTCACCCAAAATATGAGCAACAGGAAAGTCCCGAGATTAAAATTCCACACCGATTTCTTATTTAAAAAGAGAGACTAACAGGGCCGAATAGCACCCCAGGTAGACAAGGAAAGCGTTCTGGAAAGACGCACCACAAACCAGACTAAGGTGGCAGCCTACCGACCTTCAGAATCCAAAAATGACCCACGTGAAACGACAAGGGAGAAAAGTCACCTGCCCTTCGTTCCCAGGAAAGCTGACAGATGTTAAGAACATAGTAAAAGTCAGGAAAAGAGCAGCGTAAACCGGAAATAGAAAAAACCAAGATAGGAGGCAACAAAATTCAGGAAAGATTTAAAACAAAGGAAAAAACAATTTTGGAAATAAGGACTAACCTAGAAAGAACACAGTAGACAAAACCTTATGAGAAATAAAACGGTGTAGCAGGGGGACTGTTCTTAAAATCAAAACAGAAACAATGAGGGGCGCCTGGGTGGCTCAGTGGGTTTAGGCCTCTGCCTTCGGCTCAGGTCATGATCTCAGGGTCCTGGGATCGAGGCCCGCATCGGGCTCCCTGCTCAGCGGGGAGCCTGCTTTACCCCTCCCTCTGCCTGCCTCTCTGCCTACTTGGGATTGCGCTCTCTCTGTCAAATACATAAGTAAAATAAAAAGAAACAATGACACAGGTAAAAAGCAACCCGTGCCTACCGCAGGTCGGCAAAGACCCAACAAGTAAGTAGTAGGAGCCCCTGCATCAGGGGTCACAGATAACGAACAGGCAAACGCCAACACTGCAATTCCAGAAAACTTTCCTGAAATAGCAGTTGGAACTACGTATCGAGAGCACGCCATGTGTTTGAGAATATTTACCCAGAATATTTGCACATTCTAGTAAAATCCTTTAAAGAAAAAGGAGGAAAAATCCCTCGGGAATTTAGGTAAAAAGAGCAAGGGACTTAAAGGCATGGAAATTCGATTGTTTTCAGACTTTTCAATGGCAACGATTTCATCCAGAAGAAAGTGGAGAAGCGCGTGTGAGACACTCAACAAAGTAAATGTGGTACGATTATCAGGTCCTTCGAGCCTGAGCTCTAACTGTGCAAGAAAAGGGGTAGCAGGTGTAAGACAGAAGACTTTAAGGTAAAGTGCTGGATGCCTGGATTTGGGGTTGGAAATATCAGTTTGAACTCATGCAGCACTTTATAGTTAAAAGAAATATGGGTATATTTCCTAGCTCTGTCCGCTGAAAAAGCCTTAAAAAAAAAAAAAGAGTAACCCAGTATAAATGAGCTTCCCTGGAGTCCACACTGTGGGGTTTTTTTCCCCCCAAGATTTTATTTATTTATTTGTCAGAGAGAGAGAGAGAGAGAGCGCACAAGCAGGGGGAGCAGGAGCGGAAGAGAGAGAAGCAGATACCCTGCTGAGCAAGGAGCTGAAGGTGGGACTTGATCCCAGGACCCTGGGATCATGACCTGAGCCAAAGGCAGATGCTTAACAGACTGAGCCATCCAGGCGCCCCCACACTGTGGTCCTGAAATGCAATTTCTTACAAAAATAAACCAGGGCTTTTCGGAGAAACATCCGATTGCGGGTCTGCAGCAGGAAATAGACAAGAGGAGCCCAGAACACCCAGACCCTCCAGAGAGCAAGAAAGCCGCTGCAGGCCAGGGTCATGGCGAAAGGTATCCGGGTCGAACTTGCAGACGTGTCCACCGGCCAAAGATGGTCAAGTTCAGCTGGGAAAAGGATAGCACTTGCACGAGATTGAGACTTTCCACTATGTGCACATCCACGTGTCCACGGTGAGTAAACAAAGATCCTGGCCGGCCACCTGTGTAGGGTGAGAGCAGGTCAGTTCATTACCCCCACACTGGCTATGACAAGGAAAGACTCCGGTATTTCCAAGGGGCCCAGAGGGACCATCTTGTCTAGGAACCGTAACGCGAAATGACCCCGGGAGACAAAGCCTGCGGGGAAGCCGTTTCTGGAGAGGGCGGAGTTTGCTTCAGCGCAGGTAAGGCTATGACGTCACGGGGTCCATCCAGTTTCCGAGGGGGCCACGCACAGTTTCCTTTCTTGGCCCAGACGCTGCTCTCCTTATGGGGGAGGCTTGCAGCTATCGCTACTCCCGAGAACTTTGGAAAACCCAATTAAAGGCCAGTAGGAATAATGAGGGACAGCAGACCAAGGGTGGCTTCCTGGAGGAGGTGAAGCTTGGAGAGTGGACGGGATTTCATTTAGATCAGGGCTTCTCAACCTTGACACTGTTGAAATTGGGGGTGGAGAATCTTGTTGTTGGCGCTGGTCCGTGCCCTGCAGGATGCCAGCAGCACCGCTGGTCTCTACCCACGAGACGCCAGGGGCCCCTCCTCCCTTAGTTGGGACATCAGATGTTTCCAGAAATTACCAAATGTCCCCTGAGGACAAAATTTCCCCAGTCGAGAACCACGAGTTTAGAGAACCATAAACAAAGTAGAAATGAATCAAAGCCCAGAACTTCTTGGGAGTCTCTGCCTGTAGGTACTCCTCTCCTTCCTTTGGATGTTGGGCCCATGAGAGACCAGAGCGGCTGCTGGTCCAGGCCCCACGGGAGTCTGTTTCCTGCCCGGGCTCTTGCAGGCCTGCCTGAGGTGAGGGCGGGGGGTCCCGTTACCCGGGCTGGGGCTGGAGTCAGGAGGCAGGATGGTCACAGACACCCCCTCCGCCCGGCCCTGGAACACGTGCTTCTGCCCCCGCCAGCTGGAGGAGGAACCCGGAGCTGAGAGGAAGTGCCGGGCTGGGGCTCAGCAGAGGCCCACAAGGACAGCATCTCTGACCCCAGCCAGTCCTTCTGTGCAGCCCGGAGCCATAGCCTGGTGCCAGGGGGCTCTGCGGGCACTGAGCTCAGGCCCCTCATTTCCCTGTGGGGAAACTGAGGCACGCCAGGAGGACAGAGCCTGCAGGCCAGCCCTCAGGCGTCCTGACGCCCGGGGAAGACTCCTGAGTCACTGTGAAGCACTACCACGTCCTCCGGACTGCCCTGGGCCAGTCATTTTTGAGCAGCTCCTGCGTGCTTGGCCCTGGGCTCAGACTGCTGTCTACACCCCTTCACCCACATTCCAGAAAGCCTCCTGAGGCCGGTTCCTTGTAGGGGCAGAGGACCGGAGGGGCGGGTGGCATGGGCGCTCTGTGTCCTGGGGCGTCGAGGACCGACGGCAAACCAGAGGCGGGGGTGGTGTGTGCGGCCAGGGGTCAGCCTGCGGAGGCGACTGTGGCTACGGTGACTCCCCCTGTCGCCCGCGAATCATGCACGAGTTCTGGGGAGACGGAGAGACCCACGTGCTCTCGGGGGAGAGGACTGTGCTCTCGGGGCCCCGAGTTCCCAGGCCGCCCAGGGACCGCCGTGCCAGGAGCTGGGGGGCAGAGGGGGAGGGTCCCTCTGGGCTCACCACCCCGGTTCCGCTTGGATTTCCCTAAGATTTCATCTGAAGCAAAGAATTCTGCTACTTTAAAAAACAAGTTCTCTGGGCGCCTGGGTGGCTCAGTGGGTTAAAGCCTCTGCCTTCGGCTCAGGTCATGATCTCAGGGTCCTGGGATCGAGGCCCGCATCGGGGTCCCTGCTCAGTGAGGAGCCTGCTTCCTCCTCTCTGCCTGCCTCTCTGCCTACTTGTGATCTGATCTCTCTCTGTGTCAAATAAATAAATAAAATCTTAAAAACAAAAAAACAAGTTCTCGGGGTGCCTGGGCGGCTCAGTCGGTTAAGTGTCTAACTCGCAGTTTCGGCTCAGGTTGCGCTTTCAGGGTCGTGGGATCAAGCCCCGCGTCAGGCTCCGCTCAGCGAAGAGTCTGCTTGTCCCTCTCCCTCTGTCCCTCCCCCCCGTCTGCGCTCTTTGGCGAGCTCTCTTTCTCTCTTTCTAAAATAAATAAACAAACAAATAAGTAAAATCTTTAAAAACAAGTTCTCAAACCACGAACGTTGATCGTCTGTGGTTGGAGACCATGATGAGTGCTAGAGAAGCCAAGACGGGCGGGCGTCCTGAGGCAGGAGGACGGCGTGGGGGGGCAAGGGACAGCATGGCTGGTGTCCTGGCGATGGCGGACTCTCCCCGTCCTGTGGCTGCATACCGACCCCCAGAACGCGCCCCCGTGCTGCGGGGCTCATGGATTCTGGGGCCACGAGCTTGGACGGGGCTTGGGGGGGACAGCTTATCTCTGCTTCACGACACCCAGGGCCTCAGCTGCGACCTCAGCCGGGTGACACCTGGGATGGAGACCATTCAGCAGCCAGGGGCTGCAGCCACCTGCAGGCTTCTTCACTCACATGCCAGGGCGACTGCCCGACGGGGCTTGGCCGGGACCGGAGCCCGCCGTGTGGCCTCGCCGTGGAGCCTGGCTTCCATACCACGTGGCGGCCACGTTTGAAGAGGGAGCGTCCTGATGGGAAACATCTGGAGAGGGGCCATCCGAGGAAACCAGACAGAAGGGCCCCAGGCCTTGGTGACCCGGCCTCGGGGGCCAGGCAGCGTGACCTCCACAGCACGGTGTTAGAGGGCTCAGCAAACAGCCAGACTCCAGGGGACGGGACACACCGCCCTGCTCTCGGCGGGATGAGCACCAAAGATTCGCAGTCACTGTTTGAAAAACACACTGTCAGTTACTGAGCGCGTCCTTAGTGCCCGGGACCGTGTAAATGCGCAGCCAGCCAAAACCATCTGAAGGCGTTGGGAGCGAGGGTCCCATCCCACAGAAGAGGAAACTGAGGCACAGACAGGGTAAGGACAGACTGGTGCAGAGCTGGACTCATGTCCAGACCCACGTCCCTCCCCTGGCTGAAAACCACCTATTTCTGCCAAGTGCACTTAGAATAAACTCAGCCTCCCCACCCTACTAGGAAGACCTCGCCTCATCTGACCCTGCCCCGTCACTGCCTCCTCTCCTGTCCCATTCTTCCCACTCAGGGAACTCTCCAGCCACACCGGACGTGACACGCAGGCCCGTGGGGGGGCTCTGCCCCAGCCAAGTCTCCTCCCACGGTCCTCTCCCCAGATCTTGGCTGGTCTGCCCCTCTCGTCATTAGGCTCCCTTGGTCACTTTCCCCCCATGCCAGCCTCTGATGCAGACTGAAACGATTTCATGGGTGTATTGGTTTTATTCTTGGCCTCCACCTGGTGGAGCATAGGGTCTGAGAGAGGAGGCTGTGCCTGTCCTGTGGGCGGTGGCTCCTTCAGCCCCTGCCCGGGCCTGGCACAGGGTAGGCACTCAGGGGACACAGTCGGGGGGGCGGGCGGTGAGTGCGTGTGTGAGCGTCCGACTGCGCGCTCGTTTCTCCAGCACGCTGCAACCCTGCACGGTTGCCCGGCTCGCCTCCACTCACCTGTGCCTCCCGCGTGCAGAGTGGAGGCATGCTGTTATTCAGGATGGACTCAGCAAGAGCGTGCTCAGTTTTGGGGGGAACTTCAAGTCTGTGCTGCCCCCACGATGCTTCGAAGTGTCTGCTTGCCAGGTGGAGACCCCAAGGCCTGGACCTGCCCGGGGCTGTGTAGCTGGCTGGTGGAGACCCCAAGGCCTGGACCTGCCCGGGGCTGTGTAGCTGGCTGGTGGAGACCCCAAGGCCTGGACCTGCCCGGGGCTGGTGCTGCCAGGCTCCACAGACGGCCCTCGGAGCGTCCGATGTCCACCTTCCCAATGAGAAATGCAGTTCCCAGATGCAAGTGACTCACCCGGGGTCCCCTGGCTCTGGCATGCAAAGCTGGGGCCAGAACCTGTCCCTTCTGGGGTCCCTGGGCCCCCCAAGGGCTCCCAGACTCATCTGCTGTTCCCTCCAGCCCGGCCCCTCCCCCTGCTCTGAGGACCACCCCTGCAGGCTGTGCTGGTGAACAGGACCTGACTGACCTCCAGGCGCGGTCCTCCTCTAAAGAGGTAAGAAAACCCTCTGAACGGCTCTCCAGCCCCGCACCAGCGTTTCCTGTCTCCCAGAGAGCCAGCCAAGGGCTGCGTCTGTGCCCTTCCGCAGCAGCCGCTCAGCGAGGTGCTCTCAGGGGACGGGCGGGCCGCAGACCTGCGGGCTCTGCACAAAGCAAGGAAGCATGATGTCACCAGCGGGAGGTAAACAGAAAGACACTTCCCCTTTTCCTTCCATGGGGCTCCTGCCTGATTCAGAAGGTTCTCGAACCACGGAAGAGTTTCCCTCCCAGCCTGGACAGGGGCTCAGTGGGCTCTTCTGGGGCTGCCCCCTTTGTGGGGCCGAGAGGGTTAAAAACAGACAAAGCAGGTGGAAGTCTCAGAGCCTGAGCCTGGCGCCAGAAGAGCGGGAAGGGGTTTCCATGCAGACAGCAGCCCCACCCCATCCCACCCCCTCAGGGGTGGGGAAGCTCAGTCCCCAGGGGTTCAAGGGACCTCTGCACAGATGACTTGCTGCTGCCTTGAACAGACAAGGCCTCAGTCCTGTGGTTTGGGGGCCAGGAAACTCGTCTTACCCGAGTAGCTTTCTCACTTTTGTGTCCAGGCGCCCACAGTTCCACCAACGCACGTTTACACCCTGGGGTGTGTCGGCTGGAGCAGGAGAGACACCCCGGTTGCGGGGGGCTTCAGCTCTGCTGTGGCAAGTCCTCTTCTCGCTCTGGTCTCAGTCTTCTGCCCGACGGAAGGGGCACCGGCAGCTGCCTCACAGAGCCACTGTGAGGGCTACCGAGGCAGGGCATGTGCAGACCCCACCTTGGGGACCAGCCCAGAGTAGGTGCTTAAGACTGCTTTCTATACCATGGGGATCAGGATCATACCTTCTGTAGCCATGAAGATTGGGCAATATGTGACAGAAAACCTCTAAAAGTGGCAGTTTATGCAAGATAAAAGTTTGTTTTTTCTCATGTTAGAAAAATCTGGAACCGCACAGTCATCAGAGACCCAGGTGCCTCTGATCTTTCTGCACTGCCATCCTATCACCTAGTGGTACAAAATGGCTGCTAGAGATCCAGCCATCACATCCTAGCTCTGGAGAGGAGGAAGGAGGAATGAGGAAGAAGGTCGTGCATTTGAATTTTCCTAGAAGCCTCACATAATGGCTCCTCACTCATTCCTATTTTCAAGAAAGGATGGGAAGTGTCATTTTTTTAGCTGGGCTCATTGCAGTCACCAGCAATATAAAGGTTCTGTTAGTAAGGAAGAGGGGATAATGGATATTGGGAGACCAACAGTCTCCTACATACCCTCCTCAACCTCATGGTTGACAAGGTGCTCTATGAACTTGAATCATTAATCAAATATAAGGAAATGAATATCAGAAAAATTAAAATTAGGGGCACCTGGGTGGCTCAGTCGGTGAAGCATTTGCCTTAGGCTCAAGTCATGATCTCGGAGTACTGGGATCAAGACCCGCATCGGGCTCCCTGCTCAGCGGGAAGCCTGCTTCTCCCTCTCCCTCCGCCTTTCTTCCCACTTGTGCCATCACTCTCACTCTATCTCGTATCTTTTTTTTAAAAAGTAAAAATAAAATTAAAATCGATTTTTCAAAATGACCCTCTTTTCACAAAGACAGCACCAAAGCAAAGAAGCAGCCCCTGCCCAGGCCAGAACCCAAGGCAAAGCAAACACCCAGAGGCCAGAAGGCAGCGTGAGGGCATCAGGGACACAAGGAAGGTGTCACGTCACCACCTTCGGCGGCGCAGATGCCCTGGGGAGGGAGCCCCCAGGAGCAGAGAGCTTGAGCCCGATGCCCTCATCAGGTTCCCCAGGTCACAGAGTGGGCCATGGAGAAGAGAGAGGAGCAGCGTGTGTCCTCTCTGGGTACCCTATCCAGGCTGGGAAGGTGCTCTGTGGCCTTGTATGGCCACGGCCAGCTCCCCGTGCTCAACTGCCTCCAGCCTGTGACACTTTGGATGTTCCCCAAATTGGAGTCATCGGAACCACGTCCAGCTGGCTCATTCTAAACGTAGGTATTTTTCATCACGAAGAAAAAAAGGCCCTAATGGAGAGCAGCAGGTGGCCTCGAGGGCGGCCACACCGTGCCAGCTCCTGGTGCTCATCTGCTCCGTGGCCAGGACTTCACATGCCTGCCCACGACTCGGCAATAAATAGTCCCCAGGAGCGCTCTGGGACCAGCGAGTGCCCAGACCAGCACAGTCAGTGCCTCCGGGCAAATGCTTACGGGAGGCCAGCCCCAGCGGCTGGAGATTCCTCCGGCCACCATCCTGAAAATTCTCCCTGAGGGTGTCTCGTGGTCCCCACGCAGGGTTGCTGGGGACCCAGCCGTGAGCGAGGACCCCAATTTCTGCCCTCTGAGCTTCAGGACAGGGAGCCAGGGTGCAAACGAGAAATGAGCCGGGGAGGAAGACGACGGTGGGGACGTGGGGACATGGAATATGGTGTGTGTGTCACTGAGGACGTTGATATTTTGGATAGGGTGACCCTGAAGACCTCAGTGAGCAGGTGACATCTGAGTAAAGACAGAGGAGGAGGGGAGGGAGGGGTGCAGACTCTGGGCAGAGGAACAGCAGGTGCAAAAGCCCCAGGTGGGAGCAGGCCTGGTGGGTGGGAGGAACAGCCCGAGGCCAGGGTGCCCGGGGCAGGAGAGTGCGGGGCGGACAGCCAGGGAGGAGGTCAGAGAGGACGTGGGATGGGAGCTGGTGCAATTCTGGGCCAGAGGGCTGCTGGGGCTGCTGTCCTGAGAGGGGAGGCAGGGTAAGGCCAGCAGGGTCCAATTAGGTGTCCTTCTGTCAGGGGAGGGGCGGGGGCGAGGCAGGAACCATCCGGGCTCTGTCAAGAGAAGCGCGAGGCCTCATATTCGTTCATTCATGTAAGACCACCACCCAGGCCCCAAACCTGCTATCTCGGGAGGATCACACTGAAACCCACCCGATGGGGGCACTCACCGTTCAACGGGGCCCATGTGGACAGGGTCAGGGAGGGCGTGTAGCATCAGGTGGGGGCAACCAGTTCTGAGCTCACTGGGAGTTTTCAGGGTCCTGGCCGATAACAAGGGCCCATTGCAAGGTCCCCAGCCTGTTTGCCTGATGGTCCTGGCTGTGAGTCAGGAAGGGGTTTCCACGCGACCTTTTGGATGGAGGGGTTCCTGGGGAGGGGGGCTCTCAGTGCAGGAACAGTGCTGGGAGCACCTGCTGGGTAAGCCAGGGCTGCTCAAGGGGGAGGCTCGCTGCGTGGGGAGGTGGGGGAGGGAAAATGGGATGGAAGGGTCTGGAAGGGCCTGGAGAATGAGATGCCGCCGAGCCTCCTCCAGTTGGTGGGAGTTGGGTGTGGGGCGGCCTGGAAGGCCATGCAGTGGGTTGCAGTACCGGGGAGCCGTGGAGCACCCTAAGCAGGGTGGTGTAGGACAATCCGATCACGGGCAGAGCAGCTGGAGGGCCTTGCCAGACTGCAGGTGCCAGCCCCCAGCCTCCTGCTCAGCTGGGTCTGCACCACAGGCCACGTCCCACAGCAGGAGGCAGCAGTGAGCACCGGACCCCTCTGGCGGCAAGTGGCTGTCCAGCAGGGCAACGGCTCCTAGGGGGCCTCGCAGGGTCCCTGGGGCTATAGCAACAGCTCAGGAGGGCAGCCAAGGTCAGGCCGAGGCCCCAGCTCGGTACAAAGGGGGCTCCACAGGCCATGCTGGGGACCTGAGTGCCAGGCTGGCCATGGACGGCAGCCTCGGCGGGGGGGTGGGGGGGAAAGCAGTAGCCCTGGCTAGGAGGCGAGTCCCGGCCTGGAGCCTGGTGTGGGTGGGGGTCCGGGGGAGAGGCATGACCAGAGACCCTCGAACGGAGTGGGCGTCCAGGGACCCTCAGCTCCAGGAATCACCAGCTGTAAGATGCTGAGCCGCTCTAGGCGTTCACTGGTGTGAAATGCGATGCCCGTTCTCATCTCATGAAATGTGGCGCAGGTCCGGTAATAATGTATGTAGGTAACATCGCGACTGGACAGATGCCCTCTCATCAACCCGCAGGTCTCTCTTCAAGTACCCAGATTCTATACAGAGCTCTGCCAACGTCCGCACGTTGTGAGGATGCTGAGAACGTCCCAGCATGTGTGGTCCACATGTTTCTCTGGGTGAATTTCTTCCCCCACAGAACCATCAATCGGGCATTCGTCAAACACACCGAGTGCAGATGAACCCGGAAGGCGAAGCCGGAGCACTGGGGCGGTGAGAGCGGGTGCTCAGCCTTCCTGGTATGATGGCAGCACTCAAGTCAGAGAGAACACACCGCTTTCGGGAAGACTGGACCCTGGCGCCGGCAGTTGCCCAGGTGCTGTCGGCGTGGGGAAGTGGCGAGGCGGCCTCCTGACCCATCTGGGGGTTGAGAAGCCTGACGCAGAGATCAGGGCGTGAGATGCACTCGGTCTGTCCGAGGAGAAGTCATTTTACATAAATACACGTTTGGCTAAAGAAAGATTTCGCAGTTAGGGAAAGAGCAGAGTTATGGGTTGACTTGGCACTTTCATTTATGATTCTTTAGAAAGGGTTTAATTAGAACAGGTTCCAAATGGTTGAAGGGAAGCCCCCACAGTCCACACGAACGCAGAGTCCTCTTGCTAAATCTAGGCTGTGTTTGCAGCAGGATGCCACGGCGTTGGGAAGGATCGCCCCGTTTGACTTGGAGTCCCATAGTGGCACGAGATGGTCACTTGGTCACTCAGGTGGGGAGCAATCCAGCTGGGGCCGTGGCTGGCTGGCTCCAGGCTTCTCTGTGCTGGGCACGGGCTAAACGGCTGTCTCTGCGAAGGAAGGACTGTCACCAGGCTTAGCAAGCTCCCCAGCCCGCGCCCCGGCACACCTGAGGGCAAGCACGCAGACCAGTGTCCCCAGAGCCCGGCCTGAGGCCTGCCTCCTCACTGCCTTGGAGCGTGGCCTGGAGCAGGGACCTGACACTCTGGAGAGGTCTGGGGGTGCAGGGACCTGCTGACTTGTCTCGGCACCCCTGCCACACAGCAGATGCTCAGTGATCGCCGTTGTAGGCACACTGGGGAAACTCTCTAGATTACCTTTTCGGAGACTCATTCAATACAGGCCAGCGCTGTGCACTGCAAACAGAAGGGCAGCCCCGCCCTCAGGTCAGGTTTGGGGCCTACCCTAATCCAGGATGACCTTGTCTTAACGGAGCTTCACATCTGCAAAGATGCTGTTTCCAAGTAAGGTCACCTTCCGAGGCGCAGGGGACGTGAATTCGGAGGGACCCTTTTCCCTCCGGCTAAGAGTCTGATAGATCGCCCCACCCCAGCTCCTTCCCCATATGATCTCACAGCTGTCCCCTGATACATTCCCATGGGAGGTTGCTTCTCGGGGGTGCAGGGCTAACTCACAGAGCTGTAGGGGAGATGCCGGGGCTCGGCCCAGGGGCAGGGCGGGTGAGGGGTGCCCAGAGTGGCCCAAGACTGGTTTCCAGCTGGACAGGCATCTGGCGGGGGGTAGGGGTGGGGTGGGGGGCTCTCAGGGGGCAGGTTTGGAGGAAGGAGAGGCATGAGGTGGTGCTGAGAGTGCTCAAGGACATGTCCCGGGGCCCAGGGCTGGGCTGGCCCCGACCTCAGCAGTCCCCAACCTGTGCCAGGCTGAGGGACTCAGAGGGGGCCCAGAAGGTGTGCCTTGCCCCCCCCCCCGGCAGGAGCTGCCTGGGAGGGTGGAAGCTGGTTCCGTTTTCCAAGGAACCAGGGTCATGGTGCTGACCCGAGTCTGGGCACCAAGGCCCAGGTCAGAACCAGGGATGGCCAGGCCAGGGCGGGGGGGAATGCGGCCAGAGGGAGCAGAGGATGGGAGAGGGTCAGTGTGGGATGCCGCAGGTGAAGGCCGTGGGCAAGTTCTGGAGGGCAGAGGCGAGCTGCAAGGACACCACTGGGTTCCTGGGCTCCCTCTCCTGGGTTTCCAGACCCCGACTGAAAGGGGAGCAGGTAGACAACCCCCCGCCCCCATGCCTGCAGCCCCCTGCCCGGCGGGGAGGAGGAGCCCAGTCTGGGTCAGTGGCAGGTGAGGAGCTGTCTCCGTTCTCCAGGATCTGACCCCCAGTGGGAGCAGGAACAAGCTCTCAAACCCATGTGCAGGGCGAGGGCTGTTTTCCGGTAGTGAAAACATCTGGGATCCAAAGCCTGGGTTGCTTTTAATGAAAGGCACCCTGGCTAACGCTGCCGGCCAGGCCCTTCCAGGCCATTCAGTGTCAGCACCCCCAGTCCGCCCATGCGGGGTGGGGTGTCTCTCCCGCGGAGCCCCTGCTCAGCGCCTCCACTCTCAGCAGGAGCGTTCCTAGATGCAGGGGGGAAGTGGGAGTGGCTCCTTCCTTCCTTGAAGCCCCGAGCCAGCACAGTCCTTGAACGGGCTCCAGTGCTTGGTAAGGACTAAGGACGTCTCAGTGGGTCAGGGGTGAATGGGGGAGGGGGTGATCCAGGTCTCCCAGGGATCGATGGAGTCCCCTGTCCACCAGATAGCTCTCCGTCTCCCTCCTCCTCCCCAGGTGTGCACGCGCGCGCACACACACACACACACGTGCAGGCAAACACACAGGTGTAAGTACACTCTTGGAAATGTCGGAACCAGCTGCGGAAGGAGAGATGGCGCTAGGCAGCAGGGGGGCCTCCAGGCCTCTGCCCCTCCTTGACCATGAGGTCAGCCTGGCTTTGGCTTTGGGGGTGAAGAAAGCCAGGGATGGGAGAGGAGAGCCCCACAGTCGCTCTGACCTGAGCTGGCCCAAGGGACCCGCCTCCCGGCTGGGGACCCAGCAAGCCGATGTTAGAGCCCCTTGAGGAGGGGCTGAAGGGCTCCCCCCGGGGTGAGCCTGCCTCGCCGGGGAGGCTCCGGCCATGCACAGAGGAGCAGGGCGACCTCGGGCAGGGGCCTTGGCTTTGGAGGTGGACCGGCTCAGGTGTGCCTCCTCACACTGACCACTGGATGCTTTTGGGTCAGTGACTGACCTGCTTGAGCCTCGGGTCCTGATCTACCAACTGGGGGGGGGGCATGTTGTCACAGTGTTGCCGGCGATCGAGAAGAGAATCGTGTGTATACATAAGGCACTGAGCCCAGATCGGTGGGCAAGCAGCAGACGTCGCCAGCATTACACGGCCTGCCCTTCACCTCTGTCGGCCCTGGCCAGGCTGGCTAGTGTCGCAGAGGGCCCCGTGGAGGGGAGAGTCCAGGAGCAGGGACATCTCTCTCGGACTGAGCGTCCACCTGCGCCAGCATGGGGTCCGTCTGGTTCTCCCCTCTTGCAGCTGGTGAAGGGTACAGGGTGGGCTTGGAGGGGTCTTTCTGCTTCCAACACTCGTGCCCTTTGCCCTGGACGGGAGGTAGGGCAGCACATCTGAAAAGTGCCACGGGCGAGGGGCTGCCCCGAGGCTCCGGAGCCAGGAGCAGGTAGGGGCGAGGGGGGAGGCTGGCTAGTAGGTTAGAAGCCTGGTCAGGCACAGAGGACACGGGCCTCGTGGCCAGAGGAACAGGATGAGGGCCTGAGAGGCGTGTTGGGGTGCGGAGGGTGGCCCTAACCTGGGAAGCAGGGAAACAGGGAAGCAGGTGCAGGGGCGCGGGGGGACTTCCTGGAGGAGGTGGTATCTGAACCAATGAAAGGTAAGCAGAGTCATCAGGGAGGGAAGGGGAAAGAGCATGCGAGGGCAGCAGGAACCACAGGAGCAGAGGAAAATAACCTTGAGTCACCTTGGGCCTCTCTCAAGTTCAGGTTAGCGCCTTTCTTCCTCTTTTCCACCCATTTACTGTCAGCGGTCTGTTTTTACTTGTCTTGATTCCCGGTCTGGATGGCTTAAGATTGTTCTCGCATCTGTCCCGTCCTCCTGCTGAGCCCGCAGCGGCAGCGGACCACAGCGGCAGCCCGTCGGGCAGGGCTGGCTTCCCTGTTTCCTGTGGGTCACCTTCTGTCCCATCGTCTTAGCTGCCTGCTGTCTCGGGGCGTCTGGGACAGGTGCGTGGGGTCTGAGGTGAGGGAAGTACCCTCCACGCAATCCCATTGTTGGAAACACAATGTTGCTGCAGAAATAGACCAGACCATTGGCTTTCTCTTTTTTCATATTTACGAGGTATTTTGTATTTACGAGAACACGTCTGATTGTTGTAACACGGGCCCTCCTGCCCCACCTGCTGAACGCTCACACGGCCTCCGCTCCCGTCCCGAACTCAGCGTGGGCACTGGTTGCCCTGCCCTATGTTCCTCTTCCCAAGTGTGTTCCGGCCACACTTGCGCTTTGTTACCTGATGCCCTAGTGTGTGTTTTCCTGTGACTTTATCCTTTTACTCTGTATTAGGTCGGTGAATCCCTGCTGACTGGCTGGCAGTCCCAGCTGGACCCTCACCCGTGGACGGGAGGACTTTATCCTTTCATCCGTCAGATATCCCTGTGCACCCATTACTCCGGGCTGGACATGGAGCCGGGCCCCGGGAGCACACATTGCAGAGCGTGAAGAACCCTCCTGGGGCCCCCCAGCCTGCAGGTGCCGGGCCGGGTCCATATCACGGCAGATCCCATTTCCACCCCGCGACGCCCTGGAACTGTCCGGCACGGCGGCGGCCAGCACACAGCAGACACTCGATAAACGTTTGTTGTGCAAAACCGGAAGTTCTTCCTCAGGGGAGGGAAGTCCTGGTCCTTCCACCGTGCCCCTGACCACGCAGAGCACTGACCCGGTGCTTGGGAAGCCTGGCCGGACCTGGGCCTACCCTACAAGCCCTGCAGGATCACGCGGCCCGGCCGACACATGGCCCTCCACCCCTGGGGGGGGGGGCGGCTGGCAGGAGGGCTTGTTGGACCGTGGCCAGGGTGAGGGGCCACCCTTTGCACCCGTGCAAACCCTGGGAGAGGCTGAGCTCAGAGATTACGCAGCCTCCGAGGGAACCCAGTGGTTAGCATTTACCAACCCATGGCTTCCTCTTCTTTATGAATATTCGAAAGAGAAAACTACCTTCAGCAGTGGGGCTCTAGCTGCTTAGGGTGGGAACGGGCTGTCTGGGCAGGTCAGAGGCGTCTGGCAAGGAGGCCCCCGCCATGCCCTGGACCCTGTTCCGGGGCCAGGGCAGAGCGGTGGGCAGGACAGACCTCCCTCGCCAGACGCACGTGCTCGCTTGTGGGGCTCGGCACGCGCCCCGCGGTCCCCTCTGGCTCGCCTGCTGTGCTCCCCAGCCCTCCTCTCCCTGGAAAAGGCCTCTTCACCTTGCTCTCAGGGGTTTCTCCTCTTGCCCGAGCCCTCTCTGTTCCCTGCCTCTGCACCTCCTGCCCGGGAGCTCCTGGGGGGAGGGCAAGGGAGGGCTTGTATTTTACTCTTTGTGGGCCCAGCTGTTACCACAGGACCAGGTGTGTAGTAGGTGCTCAATAAACATCCTCACAGAAACGAGGACACTGAGGCTCAGGAGGTGAGGTGGCCTCCTAACTAGGGCCTTCAGACAGCTTGCATCTGGAAGTGGTCATGTCCGGCTCCTTCGTGGTGCACATTTTCTCCCGACATGGTGGTCCGCTCACTTCTTGGAGAAAACTGTTTATTCAGACTCGTGTTTTTCTTTGCGGATATGTAAACTTGACCCAGAAAAGTCAAAGCCTGGCTTATATTTTCATGTGGAAAACCAGCTAGCCCTCAGCTCAGCTCGGGACTTTTGTGAGGAATAAATAATTTAACGGTTTAAAAACCAGTTGTAGGGTGCTCAGTGGGTTAAGCCTCTGCCTTTGGCTCAGGTCATGATCTCGAGGTCCTGGGATTAAGCCCCACATCAGGCTCTCTGCTCAGCAGGGAGCCTGCTTCCTCCTCTCCCTCTGCCTGCCTCTCTGCCTACTTGTGGTGTCTCTCTCTGTCAAATAAATAAACAAAATCTTAATAAAATAAAATAAAGACCAATCGTAGTGCAGCTCTGTGTTGCTGGGGACGAGAGAAGTGCCCAGGATCTTTCTGGAACGCTCGGTCTCCTGGGCCCAACACACACCCAGCGAGGGAAAGAGGAGGAGAATGCCCTGGGTCCCTGTAGGATTAATTTATTCAAAAGAAATAACAGAAAAATGCTCGGTAGGCAAACATCTGGTGGAGGTGCGAAGGCCAAGGCAGCCCGTCCTTTGGAGCTGTGCCGCGGGAGGCAGGTCGAGGTGCGAGCCGGAGGCACAGAAAACCTCAGGGGAGGGCGGCTCCAGGCTGGCCAGGGGTGGACAGAGGACATTCCCCTGCGGCACTGGATCCTGGAGAAGGGACAAGAGGAGTAGCCGGGCGGGAAAGGCTTAGGGAAGAGAGAAGAAGATCTGTTTTTCAACTGGAAGGCTTCACACATCTGCGTGGAAGTATATTCGTTCTGTATTGTCAAGGAAAACACGACAGGTTACAAAGCCGTCTGCTTAGTATCAGCTCACCAATGTCGGGTTAAATCCCAAATTGTGCATGCGGGAGCACGTGTCTACACAGACATACCTCAAAAACGTAACTGCTTATCCTGTGTGGTGGGACCGTTTTTCTTAGATGTATTTTTTTCCTGAACACGTGTCACACACGCACCCAAAGAACTAACGTTTTATAAGTAAGTCAAATGATTTGCAAGCAGCTTCTAAGGGCAACCGGGGCACCTCAGCTCTTGATGGGAGAGCCTCGGGGCACCTCAGCTCTTGATGGGAGAGCCTCAGAGCACCTCTGGAGCTCTCAGCCGGAGGAATAGAGTGGGCGCCGATCACAGGAAGGACAGCGGCCAGAACACGGTGAAGGGCAGCCGGACGCCGCCGAGCGTGTTCAGCAGCGGGCATTTGGGGTCAGCGCATGTGGACGCTTCCGTGCTGTGTGCTCTGCGGTTATCCGTGTCCACTTACCCTGAAGTCAGAGGACGGGCCCTGTAGATAATTCCTATAAACGGTGACAGCCGATTACACCTGACCATCACCCACAGTCTGTGCGATGCTGGACCTCAGAACAACCTTGCGAAGTAGGTAGTAACTACTCCGTTTTACAATCGAGACACCGAGGCCCAGAGAGATAAAGTCACTTGCCCAAGGTCAAATACTTCACAAATGCTGGGATCAGGATCTGCAGCAGGTAACTGAGAATGAGAAGCCTGGAACCCTGAATGGAGGGTTGTAGGGTTCAGGGGGAGGTAGCCCCCAACCACGGCGCGAGGAGTTGGGAGAATGCAGGCGCCACCCCCCCAGGGGATGTGTGTTCCTGGAGCCTGCAGGGAGGCAGGAAGCACCATGCGTTTCGGGGGACGGAGGGGCCCTGAGCAAGTCTGGGTAGTGCCGGAGAGGCACCGGGAGGGTGGGCTGGAGACACTGGGGCCAGACTCTTGGTTTTGGCTCAGGTGCTGGTCTCGGGGTGGTGGGATCCAGCCTGCAGGGGAGTCTGCTGGGGACCCTCTCCTTCGCCCTTTGCCCCTCCCCCACACGGCGCGGGTGTGCCCGTGCGCTAAGTAATAAATAGATCTTAAGAAAAAATAAACTCCACTAAAAGAAATGTATCGAGGTGAAATTCTATAGCGTAAAATTACCCTTTTCAAAGTGGACAGTTCAGTGTTGTTCAGCATACTCACAACGGTGTGCCCATCCCCCTCTGTCCTCTATGGTTTACAAACAATTTTCATATCTATTTTCTCCTTTGCTCTTCACAGTAATCCTGAGAGTGAGACAGAGCAGCAAGGCTGCTCCGCAAGCTTGGGTGGGGGGGTGCCCTCAGTGAGAGCCCCTGCACAGTGAGCACCGTGACAGCGAGCACTCGGGCCAGTCCCTGCTGTCCCTTCTCTGACTCCAGGGTGGGGCGGGGCTATCCAGGTGGTCTTCTTATCCCGGTGCCACCCGCTGCCCCCTCTCCCTGCATCATCTGCATCTCCGGGACCCTTACGAGGCTTTTCCACCTACGCCTTTGATGGCCGGTTATCTGCACTTCTGTGTCCCATCCCATCAGTGCTTGCTCAAGGACTCAGTGAAAAGCACAGTGAGGAAGGAGCCCCGTGGAGGACCTCTGGCCTTCTCGGGTGATAAGGAGTACGGCCCAGAGAAGCAGAACCTCAGGGCCTGTGCAAGGCCGGAGCCAGGCCTGGACCCATTCCTATCTGGAGTTCCCTTCCTCAAACCCACTCTTGCACCTCTTGGAGGAAAAGGGACACTGCTCTCTCCTGAGCCTCACTGGGCCTTCTTGACAGTTACAAGTGTTTACCTCCCTGAATCCTGACCACACCCAGCATATTTGAACAAACAGGAAGCCGCCAAGGCTTAGGGGTGGTGAGGAGCATGGCTGCCCCACAGCTCACAGAGAGCCAGGCTCCAGCCCAGGTCCCCAGAGCCCAGGGCTTTGCTGCCTTCCTGGAGGCTCACGCCACCAACCCACATCAGTGAGCCTCTCCTGGGCCCTGGGGACTCACAGTAACTCCACTCTGCCCTGGGCGGAGGCCACCAACAGCGGAAACACCATGGAGAGAGCCAGACAAGGATGAGCAAAACCTGTCCTTCTTTTGAAGTCAGTGCTGTAACTCCTTGTCTCATCGGTAACTACCAATGAGGTCCCTGGATGCCAGATGGCCTTCAGCCCTAAGTGAGAACCAGCAGTGACCCACAGCCAGTAGGTGACTTAGTAAGTGAAACTCAGATCCCGAAAGTCAGGCTGCAGGCCGTAGGGGCCTCACCAGGCCAGGAAGCCTGGAGGAATACCGGCACCCCCAGATCCAGGCCCACCCCGTCCCCCTTGTGATTCTGACATTGCCTTGTTCCTTTTCTTCTCAGGCTGATGACAGATGTTTGACACTATTATTAAGCATTTGAGGTCTAAAAAAAATGAATCATAGATTATTAGAAGTGGAAAAGTTCCTTTGGAATGATTTCCCGCTTAGGTTCGCCCCCCCAAGATTTTATTTATTTGTTTGTTTGTTTGTTTATTTATTTGAGAGAGAGCGAGAGTGACGGAGCACAAGCAGGGGGAACAGTAAAGGGAGAAGCAGGCTCACCGCTGGGCAGGGCTCCGGATTCAGGGCTCCATCTCAGGACCCCAGGATCAGGACCCGAGCCCAAGGCAGCCGCTCAACCCACAGAGCCGCCCTGGCTCCCCAGCCGCTTGGTGTCACAGACGCATGTGCTGGGGTCCAGAGAGGGGCAGGGACGAGCTCGAGGTCGGCAGGCAGGCAGCGCTGGACTGGGCCCGGTCTGTGGCTGGGGGAGGCCCACGGTCCCCGGGGTCAGGCCAGTCCGGAGCTGGCCAGGTACGCGCTCTGCCTCCTCTCTGCGCTCCATCCGTTCCCGCCGAGCGCACCCGCCGGGTTCCCGCCGAGCACGGCTCCGCCTCTCACCGGACGGGGCCAGCGAGGTAACCCGGCGGGCTAACCGGGAACGGCTCCCTCCGCCCCCTCCCCGACCGCCCTCTCCGCGGCCCAGGGCGCCCGGGCTCTCCACGCCCCGGAGGGCCGGCCCGGGGCTCGCCACAGCAGGTGACTTCCACGCCCTCGGCTCCGGGCGCCCGCCACCTGGGGACGCCATCCGCTCCCTCCCCCGTTCCCCGGGGAGGGGGCGGCCGGCGGGGCGGGGCCAACGG
>LNAC01000156.1:1237741-1258521 GCA_002007465.1 Ailurus styani | reverse complement strand
GGGCGGCGGGCGGGGCGCCGGCGTTCACGTCCGCGAAGGAAGATTTCATTCATTTTCTCGGACTTGCTGTCTCCTCGGTGGTGGGTGCTGTCCCCGACGCAGCACCGTGAGGTTTGGGGTCTTAGATGTAAGGGCCACTTTTAACTGTTCTGCATTTAGTCCTTTGCCATGAAACCTAGCTGTTTTTGTCACTTGCAGAAAAGGCTGCCCCCCCCACCCCCTTTCTCTTTCTCTGTGTCCCAGCAGCCAGAGTGACAAACCCTTTTCCCAGAAAGCAGCAGTTTGGGACATTCTCTGTGTTTCTTTCCTGTGCCCTCACTGTACTTTAGTTGTGCAACCCAGACTTTCTTTTGAATTGGTTTGTGACGCTTTTTCTCTTGGTCCAGGGTGTCCGTATGACTCTGTGGCATTTTTCTCTGGCGAGTGGTGATGCCTGTTGTACTCCCAGATTCCCTGCTCTACCGCCACTTACCTGGGCGAGTCCTTATCTCATTCTGGCGACAGCTCAAGAGGCACAGAAAGGCACCTGAGTATTTAGGACTGCAGAGTTGAAGAGTTGAGGTCATCAGGAGAAGTCAGATATTGCTAAAAATTAACTGGAGAAATGTCTCTTATCTCCTTAACTTTTTTTTTTTAAGATTGTATTTATTTATTTGAGAGAGAGAGAGAGAGAGAGAGAGCAGGAGGGGGGGAGGGGCACAGGGAGAAGCAGAAGCAGGCTGCCCACTGAGCAGGGAACCCCACGCAGGGCTCGATCCCAGGACCCAGGATCCTGACCTGGACCCCGGGATCATGACCTGAGCAGAAGGCATAAGCTTAACTGACTGATCCACTCAGGTGCCCCGTCTCCTTGACTTTCATACAGAGCCGACTTCTATGGTTTCTGCGTTTCCCTCCTCCTCTCTTACTCCCCAGCACCCGTGATGTCTGCATTCCCTCTTGACCCTTTGTCTCTCTGACCCTCAGCGATTGAGTTATCTCCCTGCCTCTGCTCTGCCAAATGGCATTTCCTCCTTTTTCTTCTCGTAGGAAATGACCTGGTTTCAGTTGCTTCTTGGGTGATTTCAACACATGTGTTGGTTGCCCCAGGGTGAGATGTGTCTCGAGAGTGGGGTGAATCAGCTTCAGTGTGCACAGGGGTGCTTTCCTGACCCAAACAGGCTGCGGCTTTCCCAGGCGAGCGGGCCGTTTGCTATCCTGCATTTTAACTACTATCCTTTTTATCCTACATGCTGATTCTGGTAGGGGTTCAGCAGAAGGTGCAGAGCAAATATTTGGAGTAGGAAAACGGCAGCCTTACTGGATGGATCCAACTTCCTGGAGTGAGCCTCCTTTAAGGCCAACATTGACGTTCCAGTTAACCAAACATATGACTTCACTTGGCTACTTTTGCTGTTATAGCAGTTCTATTTCCAACGTCCGAGGCTTTTTTTATAACTTTGAAAATCACCATTTCTCTGTCGTTGAGGCATTCCTGCTTGGTGACAGATGAGGACAAGCCCGGAGGTATGAGAAACATCCAACTTAATGTTAGGGTAGTCGGGTGTCGTAACTTTACATTTCGTTTCTTAGATGGGGTGGTGCTCGTTTGGTGAGGCTAGTGACAAAGACTTGGAGAATACAGGTCCGTCCCCATGTGGGTTTCTGGGCTTGGTCACCTTCTCCTGCACTCCATGGTTGCCGTGGAGACTAGGCGTGGGCAGATAGCACTGTCCATGGAGTTGGTCACTAGCATAATTCTAGCATGCGAAGGCAACATTGTAACGGGTCTTAGTGGAGAGCATCCCAGCTTTCGGTTTCTAGATCAGCACGGTCCACCAGAACTTTCTGAGTGATGACGCCCATGGTCTTCATCTGTGCCATCCAGTACGGCAGCCCCTAGCCACAGGTGGCTACCAGGTGCTTGAAGCGTGCCTAGTGCCACTAAGGAACTGGAGTTGAAATTTCATTTACTTTTAATTAATTTCAATTTCAATAGCCACGTGGCCCTTAATGGTGGTGGACAGCACAGTTCTAGAGCGTTAAAAAAATCTGTTTCTTGTTTTATTTCATGAATGAACTATGATGATCAGTGTCACTCTGTAACCTAACAGAAATAAACCTGTGATGCGGTGAGTTAGGGTGTTGTATGTCTTACTTTTTTTATTAGCTCCGGGTTTGGGGACTGAAACGGTTGTTACCGGGGAGGGCTTAGTAAATCAGGGCCCGCGAGAGAAGAGCAGGCCTGACCGTCAGCGGTCTGTGGAAGCGGACTGTGTCTTGTCCGGAGGGCAGGAGGGGCAGTCACAACACTCCAGGATCCAGGACGGTGGTTTTGGGAACTTACTCTGGTTACACGGCCGGACGTGTGCAAATGTGTATGGCAGTCACTGCCCACTGCCGCCTTTGCTCAGGTTGTGTGTGTGACAAAGAACCGGGAGCACGCCCGCGGTCCCTGGGTAGGGGATGGGGCAGGTACGTTACTGAGTCGTCCCCATGTGGCCCCAGACAGCTGTGACAGGGAAGTCGGCCACGCTGTATGTGTCAGTGGGACAAAAAGCTAGTGGAACTATTAAAAGGGGGTGATGGTATGGAGGGAGAAAAATCATACTGATAAACACTGAAGAAGTGGGAAGACTGTTCCACACTGTGTACAGGGTGTTAAGCACCGTTTCACGGAATCGGGGGGAGGGCCTTTCCTTTCTATGCTTGCTTCTTTTATTCGTCCTGCACTGTTGTTAGCTTTTAAACGTGAGACTATCCTGCGTATCCAACCTGACAAGACAGCGAAGGATATACGTTCAGAGGAAAAACGGATGTGTGATGAACTGCCAGGTGCCAAATCGGCTGAATTTTGGCCATTTCAGTCTAAGTGGCTAGATAACTAGAGGGAGCGGGAGGGACTTTATTGGTGTTAGCATGAGGACCGTGTTCCATGCAGACGGAGTGTGTTTTACAAGGTCACGGAGGCCGGGGTGTGGATGGGTGAGCAGTACCCACTGAGAGCCGTCTCCTGTGCAGAGCGGCGGGCGCGGACGGAAACCATACAGTCCCCGCCTCTCCCTTCCAACAGCTCTGAAGGTGACATAGCATCACTCTGGGGGCATCGAGGCTCCAAAGGGGCTGAGCCAGGGGAGAAGGAGAAGGAACTGGAAGGAGGTGCTCTAGCAGGGGAGGAGCCAGGGGCTTGATGGCCTGGCTGTAGGTGCGGAAAGTCTCCCTCCAGTGGGGGTGAAGGGAAGGGGGTCCCTGGCGAAGAGGTGGATTGGGGAGGGGGGAGGGGGCTGGGCGCGGGTCAGGCAGAGTGGAGAATAGGGAAAAGTGTTGGAACATGGGCGCTTGTGTCTGGAGAATGAGGCTCAGTGGCGCACGGCTTTGGGGGCACCCTGGCTCTGAAGCAGGCTGGCCCACTGCTCAGGCGTGCAGTCCAGGTCGTCATCCTGACCTGTGACACAGGCACACGTGGGACGCATACATGGAATACGTAGTAGTAAGGACAACGTCTGGAAACAGACTCAGTTTTCATTCTGGTGGAGGGACGGAGATGGTCTGGGAGGCTGGTTTGGGCCCGTCGGAGGGTCTGCAGGGGTAAAAAGCTGACCCCCGGGGGCAGGAGTCACTGCCCGTTGGGACACGTGATGAGGTCACATGTGTCTTTTTTTTTTTAAGACTTTATTTATTTGGGGGAGAGAAAGCACATGCACAAGTTGTGGGGGGGCAGAGGGAGAGGGAGGAGCAGACCCCCAGCTGAGCAGGGATTCCCAATCTGGCGCTCGATCCCAGGACCCCGAGATCATGACCTGAGCCGAAGGCAGCTGCTTCCCCGACTGAGCCCCCCAGGCGCCCCCCCTTTGTGAGAGTGGACAGAGGTGCAGCCCTGGGCCGGGTGGGAGGAGATGATGTCATTCTGCTGGCAGAAATCTTGAAGGATGAGTCTGTGGGAATCTGTACCCTCTCTGAGCCACAGGTGGGGTGGCCGCGGGGTTTGGGAATGTGCAGATGGGGAGGCACTGGGGCTGCTCTTAGAGACCTTTCTGAGGCCAGTGGCCCTGAAGTGTGGGTTCACAGCTGGGTGTGAGGAGCGGGAGCTGGGGGTCCAGCTCTGAAGACCCAAGGGTCACCGTCTTTATCATAGGGGAGCATATGGGTGGAAACTCGGGTTTTAGGGAAATCAGTGGGAGCTTCGTTTTGGAAGCTATAATTTCAGGGACCCACCGGGTCAGTGCCGTCTGGGACTGGAAAGAGGTCTAAGCTGGCAGTGGGACTCTGGGCGCCGTCCCCGAGTGAGGACGTGACCTCGCGAGTGTTGAGATTGCCGCAGAGAGCAGAGGGGAGCTTGCAGGAAAGGGGCCGGCTCCACAGTGTGGCCACCTGTGCCCAGTCCTCCCGGATGTGAGGTCTGATGTGGGAAAGGAGCGGACCTGCATACTTTAACAGTAAAATAGGTCCGAACTTCTGGAATTTGATAGGAAGGTTTTAGAAAGGGTTTTTATAACTCAAGAGGTGGTTTCCTTTCATGCCTGATACACAAAGATTTAAAAATTATCCAATAACATGGATTATCCGTGTTTGGTCTTTGTTCCGACTGGCATTAACCCTTTTCCCCGATATAAAGAACTTGTTGCCTGAATTTAAATTATACAGCATACAAATAAGCTTTTCGAGTTGAGAGAGTGTATTTACTGACGGCGCCGTATGAATCCTCTCAAGGGCGAGAGTCCCCTTTGGCTCCACGATTCTTACTGAAACTGGGATGCTGGCCGTCCCTTTCCTGCTGGTGACAATCCTGTTTCTCCTGGTGACAGTGATGTCCTTCCTGATGCCCTGAGTCCCTCAGAGATCCTCCATCACCCACTGCCCACCCCACCCCGGCGTCTCCCCCCGCTCCCACTTGCTTGCCGCCCTTGACTTCTCTGTGTGTCCGCTAGCTCGGGGCGGACCCCCCCACTTCTCCGTCTGGCCTGTGACCTCCGCTGAGAGCCAGGCTGCTCTCAGCTCCGAAGCCAGACCGCACGGAGATCGGAGGCAGAGCCCGTGCTCTTTATATTATGGGGGGGGGTGAAAACACGAAAGGTTTTGTAAAAATCGGGTACCAGGGCGCCTGGGTGGCTCAGTGGGTTAAAGCCTCTGCCTTCAGCTCAGGTCATGATCTCAGGGTCCTGGGATCGAGGCCTGCATCCGGCTCCCTGCTCAGCGGGGAGCCTGCTTCCTCCTCTCTCTCTGCCTGCCTCTCTGCCTCCTTGTGATCTGATCGCTCTCTCTCTGTGTCAAATAAATAAATAAAATCTTAAAAAAAAAAATCGGGTACCAAGTTAAAGTTTGAAAGCGTTCGAGCCGAATGACCCCACTGTGTAGACCCGGGGCGACCATTTGGCTGCTGGAGGAAGGGTGCATCTCTCGTCTCTGGGGCTGGCAGTCCTCACCCCTCAGTCCGTGTCCCCAGGTCAGTGGCGACAGGGCCGCTGGCGTGGGGCAGGGCGTCGGCACCCTGTCTGCAACGGGCCGGACGGTATGCGGCGCCCCTCCTCACCAGCCTGTGAGGGCACGTGGGGCCTCCGGGGTGGGGCGTGGGGTTGAGCCCTTGACCTGCGACCCCGGCCCCCGGAGTGGGAAGCTCAGGGATGTGGCGTTCGCTGCCGCCGTCCTAGCGGAGCCGGATTTGAACTTGGGTCTGTGGGGCCGTGTGCCCAGGGGCAGCCGCAGAGCCAGACCCTGCGCTGTGGGGTGACTCACCTGAACGCACGGCCCCACAGGTCCCCACAAGCAGCTCCGTGCGCTCCTTCATGTCCCGGGCCGCGGGCGGGGGAGGGCGCCCCCCCACGGGGTGGAACCCGCGCTCGAGGCTCACTCGAATTCCTCCCTGCTGCAGGGGTCCCTGAAGAAGGGGGTCGGCAGCCCCTCTCCCCTCGAGCCGGAGGTCCTGTCCGTGTTTGTGCCTCCTTTCGTCACTAAGGAGGACGGTCAGGTGGCCGGCGCCCCCTGTGCGACTCTGAGCAAGGCCAGAAGGCGCTCCTTCAGGAAGAAGAGGGACAAGCCCAAAACGGAGCCCGGGAAGGGCCTCTCTCCTGAAGACGTTAGTGTCCCCAACGGCGTGGACCTGCTCGCCCTGCCGCAGCTCTGCTTCCCAGGTACCCCCGTCCCGCTTTCCCGCCACACCCACGGGGCTTTCTAGAAACCGAGGCAAGCAAGGGTGACAGACGGGGGACTGGCGACCCCGGCGGCCTCGAGGTCGAGCTGCGGTACTCAGCTGTCCTCATCATGGGGGTTCGGGAGCTGCCGGACGCGTAGCCCACGTAGTGTAGCCCCGGGTGTGGGAGAACGAGGCCCAGACGAGGGGCTGTGCGGATGGCCAGCGCGGCCGGAGACGTGCTTTCCAGGATTTTCCCCTTCCATCGTCAGGCCTGTCCTCCAGAGCTCTGGCGGGTGGATCAAGACGAGGTCTGGTTAGCCTGCAGCGTCTCCCCCCAGAGCGCGCTTTGGTCCGGGCTCCCCGGCCCCTGTTTTCTGTGTCCCCCAGATCCGCAGCCCGGGCTCCTGGGCTTTCCCCACCTGGCCCTTCCTGGCAGCGGGCAGCCGTCACGTTTCCCCCGGTCCTTGAGAAACACCAAGTGGCTGATGTAGAAAACTTCAGCCTGGGGACCTGCCATCCATCACTCCCTGTCTGGAAGGTTCCATCGGGAATGGCTGGTGTCTCCTGGTCTCAGGGATTACAACCCGGGGACGGCAAGGACACCCCCAGCCTGCCGTGCTCAGACACGGTCGCCTCCCCCAGGCGCACCCCAAAGGCTTTGTCTGCGGTTGTCCTCGTTGTCCTTTGCTAGCTTCTGCAGAGCTCAGAGGGCGGCCGAGAAATGGGCCCGCGGAGGGACAGAGGGGCTGCGGCTGGCCAGTGCCCGACCCCCCAGGGGCCACAGCTGACAGGGCGAGGGCGGGTTCTATAGGCCGCGATGTGGGCCCGTGGACAGCCCAGGCTGGAGGTGGGGGCGGCGGGGCTGTGACGAGATTTCCTCTCCTTTCTCCATCTGCAGGGGGCCTGTACGTGGCCTCGGAGCCGAAGGAGAACTATGTCCACTTCCTGGTGCTGACCGACGTCTGCGGGAACAGAACGTACGGCGTGGTCGCCCAGTACTACCGACCCCTGCACGTACGTGACTGCCGTGAATTCCCTCTGAAATCGGGCTCAAGTGATTTTTATTTTTGCCAAAACACACACCACAAACCACCACCCCGTGATCATTCTAGTGTGTGCGGGTCTGTGGGGCTAAGTACAGTCCTGTTGGTGGGCAGCCCCCTCCATGTCTCGTCCCAAAAGATGTTCATCACCCCGAAAGTCCCTCCCCCAGGCCCCATTGTGCCTCCACAGATTTGCCTGCTCCGGACGACTCATGTCGGTGGACTCAGGGTGCACGTGGCCTCTGTGTCCGGATTCCGCTCAGTGGACAGGTTCAGAGTTCGTCCACGCTCCGGCAGCCGCGCCTCTGTCCTCATGGCCGAGCCCTACTGCCCGGTGTGTGTGCGCTGCGGCTGGTTTCCCACGCGTCTGCGGAGGGCCACTCGGTTCTTTTGCACGGGGTGACGGCTTTGGGCC
Source organism: Ailurus styani (assembly GCA_002007465.1). Taxonomy (NCBI): domain Eukaryota; kingdom Metazoa; phylum Chordata; class Mammalia; order Carnivora; family Ailuridae; genus Ailurus; species Ailurus styani. The sequence continues at coordinate 1,250,954 of LNAC01000156.1, read as the reverse complement.
TCCCCCGCCCGGCTGGGCCACGTGTGTGAGCTGGACGGCCTCTCGGGAGCTCGCGGGGGCCGCCACGCTCATGAAGAGGCAGCGTGACCCGCTGCCCGAGTCCGGAGGGTTTCCAGGAGCAGAAGGGGCCCCAGCGCTTCATCCGGGAGGTCCGGGAATCCCACCCCGCGGGGGAGGTGGCTGCCCGCATTTTCCTCCCCGCTCTGCGCTGGGGCTGGGGCAGCCGCGGTGGGAGGGTTACCCTAAGTGTCGGGGGCACAAGGTGCAACTCGATGGGCGCTGTCCCTTCATGCTCGTGGAGCGGCACGGACGTGCCTGGCCTGCGTCAGAGCACGTGGGAGGCCAGCAATCTGCTGGGGTGTGAGTACACGACCTCAGCGTCTGGACCAGGCATCCCCCGGGTGGGCAGCGGGCAGAGCAGGGAGGCCACCCCTCATGGCCGTGTGTGCGGGCTGCTGCGCCCGTGGCATTGACGGCAGGCCTGCCTGCCTGCCCGGGTCAGGTAGGGGTGGGAGACTGGAGGAGGACTAAGGGGGGCGAGTTCCCGCCCCTCCCTGGTAGCGCTTCCGGCAGAGACAGGACAGGAGGCTGGATTGTTCAGGAAGGTGCTTTGGGAGCTCGTCTGTGAAGTGATTGCTGTGAGAAGCACATATTATTTTTATTATCATTAAATGCATTTGGATAAGGTCACAGCGCTCCGCTTTGCCTGTGACTCCCCTTACGCCTGGCTGCTGGGGTGTGCGTGGCCCCTCTCCTGTCCTCTCCATGCCTGTGTGGTTTCGGGGTGTCCCTCGGGCCCTACGTGCTGGCCTCCCCTCCCTCCCCGCGTGTCCAGAGACCACCCGCGCCCTGCCCTGTGCGCCCAGCCCCTCCCGGAGTGCGGGGGGCACCGTGGTGGCTGTATGCCAGCTGCCCGCGTGTGCACGGCCACTTCAGGCATGACCCCCAGCCTGCATTGAATCCACACCGCAGTGAACGAGGCCGGGGGCTCTCAGTACTGTCCCTGGTTTTCCACATGAGGAAGCGAGCAGTCGCATGGGGAGGGGACGTGCCCGGGGGCCCCCAGCGCACTGATGTGGGGGCAGTCGGCATTGGTTCAGTGTTGGTGGGCAGACAAACCGCATGCCCGCTGCTTGCTGGGCTCTCCCAGTTCCGGTCTTACAAGACCCTCGTGTTCGCAACAGCCCTAGTGAAGCTGTTGCCTCACCCGCCATCCCCACTGCAACACCCCAAATAGCCTCCACAGGGGCCCGATTGTGGCCCCAGTGATGCGCCGCTCCTAAGTTCCGCGGTGGTCTGCGCCTTCTGGAATCCCGGCGCCCGTGCTTCCTCCAGTTGAGACCCCCACACACACACACACACACGCACAAATGCTCAGTGGTGCAGCTTTTTCCTTTGTAAGCAGAGCCCGTGGCCCGTTCTGTATCTTACTGGGCATCCCTTCCCACCGGGGCGGCGGGCTTCCCCCGGGCGGGGACGGGTCTCACCATCTCTGCCACCTCAGTACATCACGGATCACAGACAGCGGGCACAGGGTGAGTGGGTCTGCGTGGACTGGGACTCCCAGTGACACCGGGGGGCCCGTCCGCACTGACTGGGACTCCCAGTGACACCGGGGGGGCCCGTCCACACTGACCGGGACTCCCAGTGACACCGGGGGGGGGCCGTCCACACTGACCGGGACTCCCAGTGACACCGGAGGGGGGCCCGTCCGCACTGACCAGGACTCCCAGTGACACCGGAGGGGGGCCCGTCCACACTGACCGGGACTCCGGGGAGGGCGTGGGCCGGGCGGTGGGGGAGCCGGACGCCGTCCAGGCCCCTGCCCTCCCGCTCGCGTCCATAGGGCCCACGCTGCTGAGGCTGGCAGGCAGGCCCGGCTGGGCAGGGAGGTGACACGGGCCTGTTGCTCTCCCTGCAGGACGAGTCGTGTTTCTACAACGGCAAGGCGCACTGGGAGCCGTCCTGGCCGACGGCGGGCGTGGCTGGCTGCTTCGTGCCCTTCGCCGTGTGCGTGGTCTCCAAGCTCCCCTATTACAACGCCCTCAAGGACGGCCTGTCCTGGTGAGCCGCGTGTGCCCGCGTGTGTGCGAGGCCGCCCCGGTGCGGGTGGGCGGGCCGGCGCTCCCGGGAGGGCCCAGAGGCTTCCGGAGCGGGTGGTGCTGGGGAAGCTCCGCCAGACAAGGGAGGGTGAAGCCAAACTGGGGGAAGCCAAATTGGTATGGAGGATTTCTGTTTGTTTGGTTTTTTAAAAGAGCTGTCCATCAGGAACGGCTCTGGCTGAGACAGGAGACCGCTACCGTCAGTCCTGCCAAGTTCATGGGCGCTAACAAATCCCCCCTTCTTGGGGTGGACTCTTTAAGTGCCTTAATACTCATACCCACTAGGAAGCCTGAGCACGTAGAGATGTTTTGAAAACTCCGGAGAGCATCGTGCTCGCTGCCTGTGGTCGGGGACGATCATGGACATGGGCCAGCCCCCGGCCACACACGCCCTGGCCGCCTGGTCTTCATTCTCACCAAGTTCTAGTCTTGGAATTCAGGCGGTTTCCTTAAGGACAGAGGTGGTCAGCGGAGGTTCACCTTAGTGTCGTAATACCCACCCGCCCCCCCCGGCCAGGCACAGACTTCTGGAAAGACCCTCATTTTGGTTCTCGCACTGTGGTCAGAGGGACGAGCGGGAATCCCTCCCGACCAGACTCACAGTCTTCAGAACTCAAGGGCCAGCGCCTTAACGATTTAGTGTTCATAGTGCAGCTTGTCTTGCACATGGTTTGGGTCTAGCCTGCGTGTTACTGCCCCAGACGGGAGACACCCGTGGAACAGAGCGCTCGCTCCGTCTCCCACCAGGTCTACGTGAGTTGACCGCGTGTGTTCACTGGTACATGTCTGCACAGGCGTGGGCAGTGGTGGGAAATTAGGACAGGGTCCCTGTTTCGTTAATTAACCGGTTATCTTCAGCACTGAAGGTAGATGGTGTGTCCGCCCCTCTACAGTTCCCTCTCCTGGGAAGCGGGGCTGGTGAGTCCACCCTTTCCGGAATGGGATGGGTTCTGGCCACACGGCGCCCGCCTTCCGAAGATGACAGCCCCCGTTCCGCTGTCTCGGCCTCTGTCCTCGGGGTCATTCTCGTGTGACTGGCAACAAATACTGTCCTGCTAGACAAGAATGCAAACGAGTGCTCGAGAAATGTGTTCAGTTTCCCTTTCTCAGTTCAAGTTTTCTTTCTCTCGATGGTCATTGCTAAGGGACTGGAAGTAGAAAATAGAAAAACAAATGACTGAAATCCAAAAGACAGTTTATAAACACAGATTTATAGATTTTTAAAATCTGTTTTTCTGCTATAAACGTAGCATGTAACCTATACCTCTGGGGACAGAAGTTGGGAGAGAATGTTTAGCTGTGTTTGGAGAATTAGATTATGGAAAGTCTTTGTTCTTTTGGTTTTTTTTTTTTAACTCAATACTATTTTTTTTACAATAAATAAAATACGGAGGACTATTGAATTATCTCCAAATCCTGACACTGACTCCAGGAAGAGCTGTGATTTGTTACTTAAAGTCAGAGCGTAAGCACTTGGCTTGCGGGCACACGTGGTGGGCGAGGCCAGGGTCCGGCCCAGGGCACCGAGACACGTCGGCTGAAATTTCCCAAATGTAGACACGGTGTCACCACCGCCGCCGTTAACACAGAGAACAGTTCCACCCCCACCGAAGTCCCCGCACGCCCTGTGGCCGTTTCCCAGCCCCTCTGCCCCGGCACCTGCTGGTCCCTTATGCGGTTCGATCAGCAACCGCTGTGCCTTGAACAACACGGTTTGAACTGTGCGTGTCCACGTACACCCGGATTTTTTTTGACAAATGCAGTACAGTCCTATCAATGTATTTTCTTTTCTTTAGGATTTTGTTAAAACCATTTTCTTTTCTCTAGCTGACTATGTTGTAAGAATACAGTACATAATGCAGATAGCTTACAAAATACCTGTTCATCGACTGTGTCACGGGTAAGGCTTCTGGTCGGCACTGAGCTACCAGCAGAGCAGTTTTCTGGCGGGGTGAGAAGTTCTGTGCGGGTTTTCAGCTGCGTGGGGGGTGGGCCCGTTTAACCCCTCACGTTGGTCAAGGGCCAACCGTACTTCAAAAGTCAGACTGCATTTGGGAAACAAACATGGTCAAGCACTTGCCTTTGAGATGTTTGCTTGCGGCTGAAGTAGGACCCGGGCAGAAAATGGCATGAATTCCAGCCGTGTAAGCAGCACCCACAGCAAGAAACAGAACGTGGCCAGCGCCCCACCCCCCAACACCCCACCTCCGCTGCGTCCCCGCAGCAAGCAGGCCCCTCCCCTGCCGATGCTGGGCAGCCGTGGCCCCAGGGTTGCCCCCCACTGCCGGAAGGCCCTGGAGCTGCTGGCAGACACGTCAGGGCGGATTAGAAATGCTAAGAGGACAATTAGAGGCTCATACTTATTTTGTGATTTGATTTTTTTTTTATTTTAGTTTATTGACTCATCTGAAGCTGTGTAAAGATTTCGAAGTTGACAATCACATAAAAGATTTTGCTGCAAAACTGTCTTTAATACCTAGCCCGCCGCCTGGACCGCTTCATTTGGTAATTAAATCTGAATTTTGTCTTTTCTTTGGGAATAGTAAAAGTCATGTGATGACGGTGGTTTTAATGTTTTAGACTATTTCTTAAGGTTCCAGTGTGTTTAAATTGTGCTCTTTGGGTTCCTTACAGAATCATCTGATTACGCTTTTTTTTTTTTTTAAGATTTTATTTCTTTATTTGACACAGAGAGAGAGAGATCACAAGTAGGCAGAGAGGCAGAGAGAGAGGAGGAAGCAGGCTCCCTGCCGAGCAGAGAGCCCGATGCGGGCCTCGATCCCAGGACCCTGAGTTCATGACCTGAGCTGAAAGCAGAGGCTTTAAACCACTGAGCCACCCAGGTGCCCTGATTATGCTCTTTCTAAAGATGGGTTTGCCTGGTGGCCTGTGATACGTGGTGTGGAGCTGGTGATGGGCCCCCTTCGTGCTTAACATATCGGTTCATCACTTACAGTGCAGAAAACATACAGAATTTACTTAAATCACAAATTTCCCTTTGGTTTAATTGTCTGGAATATTGGGTGTTGTATTACATTGACTCATGTTTTCTCCTGTCCAGAGTGATTAATGAAAAGTACCTGGCTTCCCATTTTTTGGTTTTTCCCAGCGCCACTGTGTCATTGAATGACTGGCCGAGCGTTCCCGGGGATCTGGGTTTCCCTGGAGCACTTGTCCTGAGACGTTGTTGGCTTGTTCACCACGCGAGGGTTTCGGGCCAAGGAGAGTTGCAGAAAAAGGCAGCCCACGTTCCCCCTTTGCTGAGTAATGGGCCAGACGGCTAAGCCATGATGACACCTGTCTGGCTCGGCATTTTCCAGACTGACGCAACCACCGGGCGCTTCCTGGTTCTCAAAGACACACCTGCCAAGTTAGTGTCTCGAAGCAGGTTGTAAATGTCGACCCTTTTTCGCTCAGTCCCTTCTGGAAGATTAGACAGCGAGATCTCGGTTCTCTACACGTTTTTACTCACAGTTGAAAAACTTACTTTATTTCTCAGGAGACATGGGGTTACGAACTTAAAACGTGTATTTTTGATATCACCCTACAGTGTGTGGGGCGGGAGGCATCCTGCCAGATGTGTTCCAGGCCAAGAGACAGAGCAGGTTGCCTGCATTCCTTGGTTCTGCTCCCAGAAACCTTTGTAGGGACATTTATTGGGTACTTGTTCTGTGCAAGGCCCTCATCTTTATTATGAGGGTAACTGGTATTTTTTTATGGTTCAGGGAAGTCATCAAAGTTTCTGTTCTTGCTCAATTCACTCAACAAGTATTCCCTGAGGACCGGCTACGCAGGGAACAAAACCAAGTTCAGGACAGTCTGAGGGTTAACTGTTTGTATTCTGTTCTGCCTTCAAGCATGAGGAATGTACGTACCTGTACCTTGGAATCTGGGATTGATTCATACTTGGTCCTCCGACTTTGCTACCTCTGTGAGAAAGTGTCCTGGGGGTCGCTCTTGATGCCTCCTCTCTCTACCCCTGCGTTCCCTCCATCACTCACCCCTGACCAGCCAGCTCCGGGCACTTGCCTCTAGTTGGCCATGCCCCCCCCAACCCCTGCCATGCGGGGCCACCAGCTTCTCCCACCTGTGTGCCTTGAGGAGCCACTGGTCTGTCCACGTCCTTTCTTGACCGTTCGTTCAGTTCATCCTTTGCACAGTGGCAGCAGAGACTGTTAACATCTCTCCATTGGACTCTCCTTTTATGGCTTCTACTCTCCACAATGGCTTCTTGCTGTGTACCTGCAGCCAGGTACCTACCTCCCTGGCCCCTGTGTTGTCACTGTCCTTCTTCGTCTGTGTCCTCACCCCCTTGTTCGCTGTTGTCCAGCCACGTTGGGTTTCCCTCCATCCCTCACGGGTGCTGCCCCAGGGCCCTTGCACATGCTGTTCCTGGAAGTCAGGTTCTTCGGGACAGCCTCTGTGACCTCCCACCCCATCTCTGCGCCATGCTCCCTTCCCGCGGAGCCCAGCCAAGTCTGCCGTTGGGGCTCATGCACGTGTGTGTTTTGCTTCATGTCCCTCTTCTCCATCGGGCTCCGAGCTGCGTGAGAAAGAGGTCCCGTGCAGAGCTGCATATATGGTGCAGTTACCACGCCCGCCCTGCCCTTGCTGCTCCCACAGCTGTTGAGCGAATGAATGAACGGATGGGTTGTTTCGGTGTTAGCCTGTTGTGTTCTCAGAGTGCGGCCTGCCTCTCGGTTCTTGTGCGTTTGTCCGAACGAGCTGAGCCCAGCTCTGGCTTGCCCCTGTGACCCTCCCCTTGCGGCCTCACCAGCTCTGGGGCCCCCACTGAGACGTGGCCCTGATCCACCTTCGGGAGCGTCAAACCACCATGGCCGTTCCTTGTTTTGGAGAAACACGAGGCCAAGGTTCTCCTCTAACCCAGGAGCCGATTCAGGAATTCCAGAACCCACTGCAAACAAACGTCCATGGCGAGGCTGCGTAGCCGGTGGTCGGGAGCTGTGCTTCCTGTGAGTCAGCTGCATGGGTCATCTCCGGTCTGGGTCAAGGGAGGCGGTACCCAGCCTCGGCCGGGCCTGGCTCGGCGCCCCTTCATGGACGGTGCCCGGACCACTGGCCCGAGGGCAGCAAGGACCCCCGCGCCCCTGGCCCGCTCTGCCGCTTCTCTGCCCACCGGCGGCTCTGATCTCATGGGCTTCCAGAGCTTGAGCCAAGTTACTGGGTGTGCACACGAAACGTGCATTTTCCTTCTCACTCTGCCTGACTCACTTCCTGTGTTGCTCTCTGTGGGGAACCCATTGTTTGTCTGGGGCTGCAGTCAAGCTGAAGAGTGGAAAATGTTTCCCTGAAAGGTCCGTCTCCGTCCAAGTTCTTCACCTGTAAGGGGGGTGGCGGCAGAGCCCAGCTCAGCGGGTGTGGGTCTCACGTGCCGCGAGGTCGCCGGTGTCCGGGGGCCCAATAGTGTGACTGGTAGAATGGCATCGGTATTTAGTTTTTATCTGTAGTTGGGAAGCCAGTCGACACGTTTATTTATTTGAAATACTGAGGGGAGTTTTTCACATAAACATCACAGTTTTTCCTAGTTCGTCACCCCAGGAGTGAGTAACTCTGCTCTACCTTGTTTTGTTACCGTCCACAGAAGCATCTGCCTCGTTTCTGACGCTTCTGTGTTTCCTGCTTCTGCGGCCCAGTGGGTGACAAGACAGTGGGTGCCGTTGGGGCATTTGCAGAAAGGAGTCCTTTTTTGTCCTCGGGTTCTTTGCCCGAGCATTTCCGCAGAGCAATGGTGACACAAGTGGGTGGAGGTGTGGATGGTGAACATTTGTTCTGAAACCTTCTTCTCCAGCCAGTGCTCTGCGTCTGTCCATATCTCTCCACATCTCTCCACGTTTCTCCATGTCTCTCCGTGTCTCTCCACGTCTCTCTGTGTCTCTCCATGTCTCTCTGCATGTCCTCCTTCCATACTTTTCCTGGCAAGACCGTCTCTGTCCTCAGATTCTGATCTCTCTGTTTTCAGCCCAGTGCTGCTCGCACTCAGGTCACTCTGTTCTGCTCGTCCCCAGGGCTCTGGGGGCCTCCACAGGCTGACACCCACGGTCAGGAATGAACTTGCCATCAAGCTGGAAGGCCCTCTGGTGGCGGGTCCCCTACCGTCCTCCTCCGTCCACTGTGTCCTTTAACACAGAGGGCATTTTGCAGATATCGAATTCAAATCGAAGTGTTATTTTGAAATACTATCATTTGGAAAAATAAAGTCTTTCTCAGCGATTTCTTAAAGTGCACGTCTTTAAGGCTTTGACGGTTACGTTGAAAACACTATAATGTGCAGTAAGTGTTGTAGCTAAGATGAACCAGCCTTGCCTGGTTTTAGAACCTGTGCTGACCGGGACATGTGTCCGGGCATCACTGCACCTTTGCCGATGGGCAGTTTGCTAATGAATTCAAGAGTTTAGGGAAGATTGGCTGAAAAAGACCTTCAGTACTTGATTGGTGTATGAGTCTTCCTCAGCAGTTCTGTGTGTTCTGGACTGTTTGGTTCTGTGACATACACGGTGACGGTGTGAGTCTTCAAACACGGTTCCTAACTCAGATGCGCTCGGCACCTAAACGGAGAGTCTCAGTGCCTTTGGGCCTCTGCCGGGAGCGGCTCTGAACTAATTACGGAAATTGGTCGTCACAGATATTTAACATGAAGCCGCTGCAGATTGTGTTTCCCTCCCGCGTGGACCCCGAGAGCCCGGTCATCGACTTGGACCTTCACTTGCCCTTGCTGTGTTTCAGGCCCGAGAAGGTGCTGCAGGTATGCGTCCCTCCCAACCCGGGGTGTCTGTGCTGGTCGGCTTAGTGGGGCATCCAAACTGTCGTCATCTGGAGGGCAATTCCAGGGCACATGTGTTCCGAACATTCCAGAATGTTCCAGAACGTTCCACAGCACACTGCGGATCTCTGCTTTTCGGCTTCAGGCAGACATTCAGGACAGTGCATGCCATTGACAAGGAGTGCTTTTGGGGGGTGAAAGGGGCTTTCGTTTTGGCACATGGAGCTGGGAAACCAGGCGAGACCTGGGCTTCACACGCGTGTTCAGTGCATGCGGTGAGGGGGAGGGGTGCACATGGTGTTGTTGGTTTCCCTAGATCCTCACGTGCCTCCTCACGGAGCAGCGGGTCGTGTTCTTCTCCTCCAACTGGGCTCTGCTGCCGCTGGTGGCCGAGTGCTTCCTGGCCTACCTGCACCCCCTGCAGTGGCAACACACCTTCGTGCCCGTCCTGTCACGCCAGATGCTGGACTTCGTCATGGCGCCGACGTCCTTCCTCATGGGCTGCCACCTCGACCACTTTGATGAAGTCAGCAAGGTTAGGCCTCGGCCGTTCACTGGTGAATGTCAGATCCTTGTGACCCCTGCGGGGACCGGGGGGGTGGCGGCTCCAAAAGGGCTCCCCAGAGAGAGCCACGTGCCCCAGCCACGGGGAGAGGGTGGTCCCTCCCGTCCCTGGGGCTCATGCCCCCGGTGCCACACACACACGTGGGGTGCTGTCTGCACCGTCCACCTGCGGTCCTCTGGGCGTGTCCGAGGCCGTGGGGTCCTGGGTGCCGGAACCCTGTGTCGCCTGCCAGCCCGCTTAAATTCCCGGGGCTCCGTGGCTTCCTGCAGCTCCAGCGAGCAGAGTGCAGGTGTCGGCGCCAATGGGGCCTGCTCTCCGGCCTGGCCATAGCCACTTTTTTCTTTTGTGGCCTCGAGTGAGGTGCCAGACCTTGCTGAGCCTCAGCCTCCTTGCCTCTGAAGTGGGCTTGTCCTCCTGGGCCGGGGTCCGCGCAGGGACCACCCTGTACCTGCCAGCACCCTGCACCCGCCAGCACGGGGCAGACTGCGGCGGCCAGCGTCCCCACTCCCGATCTTATGTTTCTCTGTGTGGCTGAGCTTCTGTTGTTCAGTACTGCCCGGGACCCTCTTGCCGGAAGATGCCTGTCCACACCGCACGTTGCTCACAGCGCCAGTGGGTGTGTGGGCCTCGCCGCGTACAGTGACTGTTTACTGTTTACGTGCAGCGCGTTCAACCCTCTTGTCTCCCAGTCATAAGAGGCAGAGGTCACTTAGGTCATCAGGGCCAGGGTCCCCACAAGAAAGCAAAAAAGCTGGGGCAGCTAAGAGCAAACCGCACTGGCACCGTTTGACACCTTAGATGAGACCACGAGGGCATCCTGTCCAGCAGCCTCTGCAGGAGTGACGTTTGCAAAATGTCCTGAAACAAAACCATTAACCCTGAAACATTGGTCACTGTCACAAGTGGGGACAGTCTCCAGATGTCAGTCCACAAGACCATCAACAGGGGAACGGTAACCTGCCAGGTGGACAGGTGCGTGGTCACAGCCCTCACTCAGGAGGCTCAGGATGGTTTCTCCAAAGAGCTTATAAAAACCCCGAGCTCTGAAGGCCAAAACGGCAGCCCTCTTGGGTCCCCTCCCTCTTGGGGAGCTTTGCACTATGGCTCAGTAAACTTGGCCCTGCTGCCCGCCACTCTTCGTCTGGTCTACCTCTTCATTCCTCGAAGTGGTGCGACCAAGAACCCAGGCTCGAAGGGATCGAAAATCCCGTAACAGCAGTAAGTGTGCTGGCCTCGTTATCATGGCCAGGATCAAAGGTGCATACAGTAAGTGCCTAATAACGTACATTTAGATTGTGAGCTCACGTGGATTTGTCATACTGTGGTATTGTCGGCAGGCAGAGTGGATTTGACTTTCTAAAACACCTTTATTCATATAAAATACCATGAAGTTTGCCCGATTCAAATGTGCAATTCAGTGGCTCTTACTAACTTGACAGAGTTATGCCCACCAATTTTGGATGTTTTCAGCACCCAGCCAGAAACCCCATATGCCTTAGTGTCACCCCAGGTTGTCCTCTGCCCGCCCCCGGCCACTCCACCTACTTGTGTCTCGGTGGATTTGCCCGTTCCACACATGTGGTTTTAGGGCCGTAGCTGGCCTTGCGTGTCTGCTTTGCTCAGCACGGCATTTTCTAGGTTTGTCCATGCCATCCGTCCACGTAGCCGTGGTTCTTGCTGCTGTATTGGATCCCGTCCCGCGAACGTGCCGTGGTTTCTTTGTCCATTCATCGGTCGACGGACGTTACAGTCGTTTTGACTTTGGACTGTCGTGACCGGTGTAGCTGCGAGCCACTGTGTCTGTGCCAGCTCCTGTGCTGACCTGTGCTGTCCCCGGCTGTGGCGCGCCCCCGCGGCAGATGCTAACCGTCTAGCCACACCACCTCCCCGCCCCGTGCGTCCTTGGCCTTTCCTGGCGAGGGAGATGCGGCGTCTCAGCGTGGATCTGATCTGCGTGTCCCCCGCGACTAACGCCGGAGCACCTGTGCACGTGCCTAGGGCACATTTCCTCCTGCTGGGGCTGTTTCCGAGTGTGTGTAGACACGGGGCAAGGGTCGCGCGTCCCTGGGCTCTCCTTCCTGTCCCCAGCGCTCACCCGGCGTGGCCCTGCTGTCACTTGGGGCCTGGAGCGGTTCAGATCAAATCCCGGGAAGGTGTTCGGCCCTGTGGGGACTGGCCGCTCCTGGGAGGAGCCGGGTTCCCTCCGCGTTCTTGCCAAAGCCAGTGACTCACCGGGTGACAAACACACTTTGGGGAAAGGCCATTCAGACCTTCATGGACGGAACGGAAAACGTCTCCCAGTCTGCCTTGCAAATGAGGAAGAAACAGGGCCGGGCTCTGAAGTTGAAAACGTGTGTCTTTTTTTAGTCATTAGGGAAAAAACCGTCTTGTTTCAGGCCCTTCCCCCGGGAAACTTCGTGGGCACGTCAAGGGAAGCCCACGCAGGAATTTACGCATCCCGGAAGATTTCGGGACAGGCAGCGGGTCGGAGAGCCAGTCGGGTTTGGACGTTTTCTTCCGTGGGGCCAGGGCCTTGGACGCAGTCGTGCGAGAATGTTCCCGAGGGGCCGCGCGGCCCATCTGGCCCCATCAGCGCTGCATGTCTGCGCTGGAAGACGGCGTGTGCTCGCTTCCGTGCCGCCTGGAACACGGTTCAGCGCCGGGCCCAGAGGGAGGGCGGGGAGGGGACCGGCAGCGCCCAGCGCCACCTCGTTCCCGGGCTGCTGCGTGCGTGACTCGGTGTCTGCGTATCTCGTCCCACGTCGGGCTTGACAAGGAACGCAGCCCACGGTGCAGACGTCCTCAGTGTGTGTGCTCCCTGAGCCCCGCGCCTGGTGCCCTGCAGCCCTGGAATGTTCTCGCCAGGCTCCCTGGAGTGGCCCGCGGAGTGGTTGTCCCCGGGCCGGGAAAGCCAGACCACAGTGTGGAGTCCTGACCCCGACTGCTGTGTGTGTGTGTGGGGGGGTCCAGTCCAGCTGGTTGACGTGACTCGCGGCATAGCCGACGTCTCCTTTCTTTCTTTCTTTTTTTTTTTTTTAAAGATTTTATTTATTTATTTGAGAGAGAGAGAGAGCGTGAGAGGGGAGAAGGTCAGAGGGAGAAGCAGACTCCCCGTGGAGCTGGGAGCCCGATGTGGGACTCGATCCTGGGACTCCGGGATCATGACCTGAGCCGAAGGCAGACGCTGAACCAGCTGAGCCCCCAGGCGCCCTGGCCTGCGTTTCTTGGTGGGGACACTAGAAGGCACCGTGCGTGCGCCCGGCGTGCTGACTGAATCACGGTGACCGCGCTGCCTCGGACGCAGTGTGTTTCTCTTTTCAGAGGCGTCCACAGATGCAGACTCTTACATCGGTCTTTTTCAAACTTACAGGAAGCTGATGGTCTAATTCTGATAAATATCGATAGCGGGAGCATCACCTGCTCTGACGACGAGGACGTCGACGTCCCCGACATGCCCCTGCTGGCGGCCCACACGTTTATTCAGAGGTAAGGGCGGGGGGCCGTGCGCCCGGGACAGCTCGTTCCCTTCTGCCGGCTCCGAGCATCTTTGCCACCCCGTTCGAGCCACGCTCTTTGTCTGTAGAGTTTGGAAATTACTTGTGAATGTTTTAAGGTGAAAGTCGTTAGTCCTTGTTCTGATCTCGTCTGGATACCAGTGACGGCCCCAGGGAGGCAGGTGATGGTCCCCTCCCCCAGGAAATCTCCCACCCCCTCTTCCCTCACTCAATCCCTCCCCTCCCTTCCTTCCCTCTGTTCCACTCTTCC
>LNAC01000156.1:1196019-1237320 GCA_002007465.1 Ailurus styani | reverse complement strand
CTCCGCTCCTCTTTCCCTCCATCCCTTCCCTCCTCCCTTCCCTCCCTCCCTTCTCTTCTCCCCCCCATGAGACATGTATTCAGACCCATGCGATGCCCCCACAGGGCAGGATCTATGCGCATAGGTGGGGGCCTCCCCCCTGCATGAGTGAGCCCAGCTGCCATTAGTGCTCTTACTGCCTCGCCCTTTAGTTTTGCCAGCTCTGCTCCTGCCCGTCCTTGGCCGACATCAGGCAGCACCAGCTTCTTCCCAGAAGGGCCAGGTTAGGCTTTGCAGCCGCTGTCGTGGGCTCAAGGACGCTTGCCTGAGCTGCTTCTGGGGAGCGTGGAGGAGCTGTCATCCCCACCTGCCGGGATGATGTGGTTCCGGGGTGGGGGCGTCTGGCCGTCCAGGGCAGGACAGCACCTGGCGTCTGAGGTCTGTGGCCACAGGGTGTGTGCCGGGGACCCGAGCAGGGTGTCATGGTGGAGCGTCTCTGGGTGTGACCTTAGAAGGGAAGCTGACATTTGTAACTGTTCACTTTGTGGTGAGCGGAAGCCACTTTCCCTGATTGTCAGTCTGACATTTGCAGAGCTAGGCGCTGGTGTTCGGTGCTTCTCAAGCCTGCACTTCGGTGGAGCTGCCCCGTGGGATGCGGCCTTGTGCTTATCAGTGTGGTGTTGTCAGATTCTAGAACAGACCCAGTGGCTTGTGTCTCTGCTTGGCTGGACCCCCACCTGCTGGGCCGTGGTGCCTCCTCCAGCTTCAGCCACAGGAGCTGCCCCGCAGGGGGCCGTGGCACTTTGGTCAAGGCTCCGAGGCCGCTCCAGGTGGTGGTGGTCAGTGTCCCCAGGGGTCCTGGGCTGCCACGTGTCCACACAGGGCCTTTGGTGGGACAAGAAGCAGCGTCCTTCCCCAGGATGCCCCACTCCTCACCTTCTCTGTCCCCCATCATCCTCACCTGCACCCGTGTTCACGGTGTCCTCCCTGCCCCCCCCGACCTCCCCGGCACAGGACGGGGACCCCAGCTCTCCCAGGAGGACTGTTGCAGAGTGCTCAGGTAGGGGGCACAGCCTTCTCCTCCAGCGGAGGGATCGTCCCTGCACAGGGCACGCAGGGGGAGGCCGCGGCCAGAGGCAGCCCCACGATTCTGTATGGACTCCCTCCCCGCCGCGCCCCTGTGCTGCCGGAACGCAGCCAGCTCACTGTCCTTCCAGGCGGCGGGTACCTGAGCAGGTCGGCTGGGGTCGGCGGGGCTGGGACACCTGTCTCCAGCAGCAGCTTCATGTCACACGCGGGCAAATCTAGAGTGCTTCCCAGCTCGCCCTGGCCCTGGCGGCCACTCGGACCCAGTCTTAGCCCGCCTCCCCCACCGCCCCCCATGGCTCCCACCAGGCCTCTGGCTGGCAGCTGGGTGCTCCCTACCTGCTCAGGGCCGTTTGTATCTGTCTGGCTTTTCACCTTTCAGGTCCAAGGTCCCTGCGAGGCCCTCTCCAGCCATCGGCCGGGCTCTCTTCTGCTGTCCTGGTCTCTGGTCCCTGCCTCCCCTCCCCCACCCCATGACCTCCTATTTGGGGTGTATGCCTCTGTTTTTCTGTTTCTTCCCACTTGAACGTAAGCCCCACTCTGGAGCTTTGCCTGTGGTTCCCATGCAGCCCACATGCGGATGGCACCTGGCGTGCAGGGGTTGCTCAGGAAACACAGGTGGGATGGGTGTGCGTTGGGTGTGTGTCTTGTGCACGTAAACCGCACGCTTGCTGGCTGGTTTCCGGAACTGCGGCCTCGATCGTGCTGGGGAGGCCGGGTGGTCCGATGCCCATGCGGGGTGTCCGGAGACAGGGTTCCGCCAGGCAGCCGAGAGCTGTGACACACAGGACATTGGGCGCATCCAGTCCTCCCAGGCCGGGCACGGTGGTGGGCAGCCCGGGCCAGGACGCAACCTGCGCCGGAAACCCTTTGTCCTTCCTGGGGTGCGGAGTGCTCGCTCTCGCCGGGCGGAGCCGGGGGAGGGACGGATCCGGCTTGGGTGGAAACGTGCACGGTCCCTTCCTACAGAGCAGGGGGTGGACCCTCCAGCGCTGGATATTTGATATGGCAGCATGGAAGTTCCTGATGTGTCTTCCGGGCATCAGGAGGGTTCGTGCCCCTGGGAGAGCGATCCCCCGCCCGTGAATGGCAGTCCCGGCGCGCGGCGTGAGCTGTGCTCAGCATCCGTCTCTCCTTCCCAGGGTCCAGAGCCTCCAGCTGCACCACGACCTGGACCTCGCACACCTGGGCGCCAGCACGGACCTGAACGAGGGCCGCGCCCGCCGGCGGGCCTGGCAGCAGAGGCTCAACTACCAGGTGCAGCAGGTGGCCCTGCAGTTGCTCGTCAGCATCTTCAGGTACAGGAGACCTTTCCGTGTCCGTGGGGGCCCCCCCAGGTGACGCGGCTGAAATCCTCGCCCCTCGGGCCCCAACCGCCTGTGGGGGCTTGCGCGGCTGAGGTTCGGGGCCAGGGTGGGGACACTCGGGTCACTGCGGGAATGAAGCTCACCCCCCACCCAGGTGGCAGCACTCAGGATCTGTTCCCGTTAGAAAGCCTTCCTCTCTGTCCTCACGCCTGCGGGTGCCGCTGCCCCGCAGGGTTTGGACCGGAGCCTGTGTGATCCTTCACTGGCCGTGGTCTTCAGTTCTGTATATCCCCGCAGAACAAAGAGTCAGTCGGGAAAATAAACGGGATCCTGTGTTGTAGATAGCTTGTGTCATCTCTGCTCAAAGCCGTGTAGTCGGGTGGACACAAAAGTACTCTTTTCATTTTGTTCTTTTGGAATGAAATCTTTCACAAGGTTAGTTTTTATTTTTTTTCTTAACACCTTATAAGCTTGGTGAATTCTTAAAAAAGCAGAGACTATGAACAGAGGATCCAACTTCATGTCCCTCAGACAAGTGTTCCCCCGACAACGGAAGGAAAGCATTGAATGTCTGACCCACGGAATGTGGCCCGTGAGCTCGTTGACCCCGCGTGGACGCTGTCCTTTAGCTGTGGCAGGTCCTAGGGGTTCACGCTCAAGGTCGGCCTGCCCTGCGGGGTCGCCCCCTTGTGTCCTGTTATCCGCTGCAGGAGGAAGGAGGGGCTGGAAGGGGAAGAGGGGATGCTGGTCCCCTCGGTCCCCCTGGAGGGGACGCCGGCTCATCATGGAGCAGCTGGAGCAGGGGGCGCGCCCCAACCCAGCGCTCCCGGGGCGGCGGCTCTGCGCTTGCAAACAGTGTCCTTGTCCCTTCTGTGTTGCTCAGTCGCCATGAATGTCTCATATTTAAAACTGTCTCCTCGCTTAGACCGTCTTTCTCGTTGTCAGGGAAGTGAAGAACCACCTGAATTACGAACACAGGGTGTTTAATAGCGAGGAGTTCCTCAAAACCAGGGCTCCGGGGGACCAGCGGTTCTACAGACAGGTGAGCCAGCGGCTGGCGCGTGTGTGTCTTCTACCCCGAGTTCGCGTCTGCGTCGATAACATCGTGCGGAGCATGTTTCTCAGCGTCTGTTAGTATTTTATGACGTATTAGCGTTTCCAGAAAGTTTCTTCCCGCTCAGTTCCTTTGGATCCTCTGGCCCCCTCAGCTTTCTGATCCGCTTTGCAGAGCGTGGTTTCCCTGTTGTGAAATGCTCCCATTTTACATGGAGGCGGTGATGCATTTTGACAGACGTGGACACCTGGGAGCCACCTCCTTAGTCCGGTGGAGACGCCCCATCAGGCGAGACGGCTCCCGTCCCAGGCGCCCCCCCCCCGCCTCCCCTCTCCCCGCTCACAAGCCCGTGGGACGCGTCCGTTTGTGTCTGCTATGAGGAGTCGTACCTGGGGCTTCGAGCGGGCAGCTGATGTGGCTGGTGCTGGTCTTCGGGGTCCTTTAGGGCTGTTCCCACACTTTCCGGGCGAGCGAGAGCAGCTTCCCCCTGGGGCTCGTTTCCCTCCTCTGGCAGGTGCTGCGGCCACGGCCACGGAGAGCGCCCAGGCCTCCCGCTGCTCCTCGCCCGCTGCTCTCCGCCTCGTTCTGCGGGCTGCCCCCTCTGGGCCAGAGCCTCAGCGCCCAGCCCAGGTTACGGGTGCAGACTGCCCCCGTGCAGACTTCCAGGACTTTCTCTGCAGAGCGGCCTCAGCCCTGAGCTCCAGGCGGGTGTCCGGGCTGCCGCACTTGGTGGCGCCCCGTCCGCTGATGGCCGGAGGGGCATCTGAGCCTCGCTCCCGCGCCGCGGCCCCTCTTGTGACTGAGGTCCACGCAGTGGTCATGCGTGTCGGCCGGCCAGCATCCCCGGCCTCTCTCCAGGCACTGCCCGCGCCCCCATGTCTGCTGTCTGACGTTTGCTGGACAGACTCCGTGCTCCCCCCACTCGCGGGTGCCCCGGCCATCCGCTCCCTCCGTGCGTACTCCTAGGGCATAGAGCCTGGCCTGCGGGCCCGCGAGATGCTGCCCACAAGGGACCCTGCCACGGAAGGCGCCACAGAGCAGCATGGGGAGAAGCCGCAGGGATGCACGCGGGGCCAGAGCAAACGCGGGGTCACAGCTGTGACAGGCAGCTGGGTCGAGCTCCCTGCTGTCCACCTCCTTGCTCCGTCGGCTCGTGGAGAGTACTCCAGCGGGCCCCGCGAGCCCCGGTGCCGCCTCCCATCCCGCTGTGTGCCCGCTGCCTTCGTTCTTCTGCGGGTGTTTTGCACGTGGGGTTTCCAACACCTTTCTCATGGGCCCTGTACCCCTGCAGCCCTCCTGTTGCCAGGCCAGGCAGTGGCCTGTGGGCCGGGGCCTTGTCTCCTGCAGGCCGCTGGCCCACCGCCGGGAGCAGGGTGGGGACAGGGTGGAGACAAGCCCCAGCTGCTGGAGGGTCGCCTTGTCCAGCAAGAGTCCAGCAGCCAGGTCGTGGGAGCCACGGGCACTTGCGTGAGGAGGGGGCTGTGGTCCCCAGAGATCTGCAGTCAGAGGCCACAGGGCACTGTGGCTCTTGCCGTCACGAGGGGAAGGTGGTTGAACTTCGGAATGTTTGGTGACTGTTAAGACACGGAGTGGCCGGTCCTTTGCAGTGGCCTGGGGAGGACCTGGAGGCTAGTGTTGCGGGGGGCGGGGGGCGGTCAGGGAGGACAGCTGCTTAGGAACTTGTGTCCGAGGAACCGGGGGTCAGGGAGGGGCCGCGGCTGGCAGGGAAGGGGCCGGGCAGCCACTGCAGGCGCTCAGACGGCACAGCAAAGGCCAAGAGCGCGGCGATAACTGGGCTTCCGTGGTCTGTTTCAGGTGTTGGACACCTACATGTTTCACTCTTTCCTTAAAGCCCGGCTCAGCAGAAGGATGGACGCCTTCGCCCAGATGGACCTCCACACGCAGTCGGAAGAGGACAGGTGCTGTCGGCGGTGTGCGCGCACGACCCTGAGGGCCAGACTCTCGAGTAGCGTGGGTTTATTTGAGTGGATGAATGTTACATCCGACCAGAAGATCTCACACCCAGAAACATAACACGTTGGGCTCGTCCCCGAGAGTTTCTGTTTGGGGGGGGGCGGGACACGGAGCACAGGGTGCACTCCCTGCCGTCCGCCTTCCCGCTCCCGCCGCGTCGCCACCGCCCCCCGTGAGGTTCCAGCTCTTCCCACACTGTTCCCGACAGACCGTGTTTACATGTGTACCTTCCGGGGCACAGTCTGTCCTCCAGCCGCTGGCTGCACCGGGGAGACTCGGGCCGGGTGCACCCGCTCTGTTTTCCGCTCCAGTGCGGAAAGAGCGGGCAGCGGTGTCGCGTGGAGAAGAGGCTTAGGCGTTGAGACGTATCCTGCAGCCGTACTTGCATCTCTAGGGTGTTGCTTTGTTCTGACCGCAGATTAAACGGAATGCTGGCCAGTCCACGAAGACCAACCGTCGAGAAGATGGCCTCACGGAAATTCTCGCCCCAGCACGTTGCCCACAGGCGGATGGTGGTCAGCATGCCCAACCTGCAGGACATCACCATTCCCGAGCTGCCGGCCCGGAACGCGTCGCTTCGCAAAGTGGACAGCACGGGCTGCAGAGGCGGCAGCATAGGTGATACACCGGCCCCCACCCGGGTGCTGATCCCACCGCTGGGCTCTGATGGGGCAAGTCGCTGAACGCGGCCGGGGTCTTTCTCAGTGCAAGGGAACGCGGGTTTTTTATTTTGTTTTGAGCAGTTTAATTGTTTTAAATATTTTTAAACGGTTGATTTTGCAAACTTGTTTGTTATGGAAAATAGTTTCTTAGCCTTATTTTCCACCTGCTAGTCACGTGCTGTAGCTAGCGACTCTGCGCCGTTTCGGTGTCCCTCACGTACATGCGTGTCTGTGCGTACGCATCAAACACCATGAGCCGGGGGCTGGGGGAGGTCCCGCGGCCGCCGCCTCAGGCTGAGGCCCCCGGTACCAGGTGCCACCCGCCAGTGAACGCGCACAGCAGTGCAGCGGGCCGAGTGAGGGGCGGGCCGAGTGAGGGGTGCACCCAGCCGGCCACAGTGGAGGTCGTGTGTCCAAGAGAAAAGTCCTCAGTAACAGAACAAGTGTCCTGGAGGCGCCTGCTGGGTCCGAGTCCCCTCGGCACGGCTTCCGGGCTGTGTGAGCCTAGGCAGCCGGCTTCACCTCTCTGGGCCTCTAGTTCCTCTTTTGTCAAACCCAGAGGCCCTTTTTACCCCTGGCTGTGCCCGTTCCACTGTGCAGAGGCGCTCTGCCCTCTCTGCCCTCTGAACCTTCCCCTGGAGCCCCCCACCCCTCCCAGGCCCCTCTCTCTCCTCCGGGCTTTACGGCCGAGACACCACGTCCCTGGGGTGAGCGGCCTACCCACGACTGGCCTGATCCTGGTCCCCTGGTGTCACGTGAGAGGCACTTACGTGACATTTGTGGAAGGAATTGTTGGGGGACACACCTGGATTAGGTTGTCTCTGGCCTTTAATGGCTGGGCAACTGGGACGTGTGGAGCCTTGGTTTGCACGTCCGTACCCGGGGTCGATGGCAATGGCCGTCTCACAGAGTGGCCGTCCAGCCGAACGAAGCCAGCAGCGTACAGGGCTTGGAGCTGCCCCGTGGCGTCTTGGCTTGTGTCATCAGCTTAACGCTCCCATGAAGACTCACTGCCAGATGTTTCCATTTAGTGCTAGTGTCTTAGCAAATAAAATTATTCCATAGTCTTGGGGTCCCGTAGAAGCGGGGCAGGGAGGGCATTCAGCTCAGGGGCACATGGAGCTTTCTGGAAGAGGCACAGAGGTTCTCGCTGATGTTGCACCTAGGGCCCAGAAATGTTGACCCGGCCGAGGTGACGGGGACCCGGGTCTGTTTCTCGGCTCTGCTGACGGTGTGCTTGTGTCCCCTCGGCCCTAGTCCTGAGCGCGACTCCGAAGCCGACGTACACGTTCAAGATCCCGGAGATCCACTTCCCGCTGGTGAGCCAGTGCGTGCAGGCCTACTACGCCGACTGTGTGGCGCTGCTGAGCAAGGCCATGAGCCTCCTGGCCCCCGACAGCTCCGTGCTCCTGGCCCGGTACTTCTACCTCCGCGGGGCAGTGCACCTGATGCATGGGCAGCTGTTGGACGCCCTTCTGGATTTCCAGAGTCTCTATAAGACAGACGTCCGGATCTTCCCCGCCGATCTCGTTCGGAGGACGGTGCGGTCCCTCTCGGGCCCCCAGCGCGCCCAGGCCGAGCGCGTGCCCGAGCTGCGGCGGCTCATCAGCGAGGTGGTGGACAAGCCCGGGGAGGCCGCGAAGCCGGACGATCGCGTGAAGAACTTCGAGCTGCCCAAGAAGCACATGCAGCTGGACGATTTCGTGAGGAGGGTTCAGGAGTCGGGCATCGTGAAGGACACCAACATCATACACCGGCTATTCGAGGCGCTAACCGTGGGTAAGAGGCCGGCAGGGCCCAGATGGGTGGGGGGTGGGGGGGGAGCACGTGGGGACGAGTCCGCTACCCCGCTGCGAGCCCCCAGGTCGGGGAGGGCTCTCCCCGATGGGGGCAGTTACAGGACCCGGGAGGTGAGGGGCCACCCTAGGGTCTAGGGGGGCGTGGGCGGAGACCCCGAAGCCGCGGCATGCTCGCTCCCCTCCCGGGGCCCCGCTCGCTGCACCGCCCCCCTCCCCGGAGGCCAGAGCGTTTCACACTAGACTAGATGCGCTGCCTTGTCCTGCGTTTCCTGCCACTGCTGGTTCGTCTGGGATCTTTCTGCCCCCACCCCCAAAGGGACCACTGTCCCCAACTTGACCCTGCCCCTCCGACCGTGTCTTCACGTGTTTACGGAACGCGGTACATAGACGTGCGTGGTTTTAAACCACACGACGTGTGAGTCCTTCCGTGTCAGTCTGCGGTCGCCCCGTCACTCAGCCTGCCGTCGTCACTACACGCCGCCTGGTTTAGTCACGGGCCCTGCCGACAGCGGCGTAGCGGGAGCAGGACACGGCGCACCTGTCCTCACCGCCATTGGCTGGCGTCCGGGCCTCTTACTGTCCCGATGCTGACCCGGAGAGTTGCACCGCGCCGCTTCCTTCCGTGGTTGTGCGCCGGCCTCCCCGGAAGCCCCGTCTGGGTTCGGCGAGCTCCTCCTCGCCCTTGGGGCGGCACGGCCCGTGCCACGTCCCCATCGTTGGTCTCGGGTGTTCGGGCCATCTGATGAGTGTCCGCTCGGAGCTGCTCTGCTGTCTTCTGTTCGTTTCTCCTTAAGGATGTTTGTCTTTCCCTAACGGCGTGTGGGAGCGTCTGGTGTCCCCTGCGGCCTGACAGCAACTCTCCCTGGTCTCGTCTGGGTCCATCTGGGTCCGGGGGGGACAGGTGCTCACACAGAGCCCCGGGCAGCAGTGCTCGGGGGCTGCCGGGAAGGGGGAGCACGGCCCCCATGACTCAGCGCCTCCTGGGGGAGAGCCCACCCCTTCCGTCCGGGCGGCCTGTACGAGGGCACCGGGGCCGGCCAGGTCAGCGGCGAGGGGCCTGAGATGGGGCGGTGCGCGGCCACTGGCGCTACTCTTCTTGGGGAACGAGATGTCCAGGCTGTGCCCGGCTCCTCCTGGATGTCACCAGGCTCCCCCGGCGTGGCCTTGCTGCTTCGCGGCACGACACGCGGATGGCCCGGGCGGTGCTGTTCCCCCGGCGGGAAGAACAGGGTCTGTCCCCACTCCCGTGGCCGGAAGCGTGTGCCGCAGCCCGTAGCTGCCTGGGAAGCCTGGTTTCGTGGCCGGGCGCGTGGGCAGCGTCCTGCACTCCCAGACTCAGGCTGGCAGGGACGCGGAGGACGCGCAGGGGCATGAGCAGACACGGCCCACGCTGACGGGCCGTCGACGGTCCTGTTGTCACCTTGGTTCCATTCACATCACAGTATGAGTCAGTGGTCCCGACTCTGGGACATGTGAGCCACCGCGGCACAGGCAACACCAGTGGACGTTTCGGCCTAATGGCCGCGTGTTAGGAAAGCTCTGTAAAGTCTCAGACGAATGTCACTGTCTGAATTGCTGGGGTCTAAAAACACATCTGAGATTTTTAGAAGATTCCTGTCACTGTTTTGTCATTATATGTATTAGTAGACATTTCAGAGTCTGGTGTTGACACCGCGGGACCAGTAGCTGCCCCCGACGGGCCGCAGGGCAGGGAGGAGGACGTGTGCGTGAGCCTGGGGCCCGGACCGCCGTTGCAAGATGGGGGTGTGTGGGTGACGGGGCCCACGAGGGAACAGCCGGTGTTTCTGGGAGGAACCGGGGACAGGTGAAGCGGACGTGAGCTGTCTGCCCAGGCGCATGCAGGAGCCGTGGCGGTGCGTGGCAGCCCCCTGGTGTGCGTAGTAGGCACGCGTGGTGCTCACGGATGGGCGCGGTGTCCACAGGCTCGCACCATCCAGTTCCGCTGCGGCTTCCAGAGGGTGTGGTGACCAAGGCCTGCTGACGGCTGCAGGGACAGCTCAGGCCAGACTCACGGGTAGCCGTGACAGCCAAGTCCCCGGGGGACTGTCCCCTGACACTGCGTTCCGGAGCCGGAGTGGGGATGTGGCTGGCCTGGACCTTTCCCACATTTTTTGTCCACTTCAGATCCAGCCTCTAGCAGGGCTGGCAAGGAGGACATAGTGGGAAGACACAGACACCCGCACGCACAGCCAGGGCCTGGCTCCACGCCCACCCTGCCAGCAACGGCTTTCCTCCCGTGCCTTGGTTTCCTGATTTGTGAACGGCCTGCCAACAGTGCCGGCCTCCTGAGGGGGTGGGAGGATGGAAGGGGACCCCGTGTCATGTGGAGTGGTGCGTGAGTGAAATATGTGTGCAGCTTGGCAGCTGCCTGGCTGGGATGACCACCTTGGCAAGGAAGGGAGCACGTGAGATGTTTTATCTGGGGCTCGCATAGGATGTGTAGGAGTTTTCTGGTCTGAACACCCTGGGCCAGTGTGCAGAGGCACATGACATAGGCCTGTTTTGGAATATACTCGGTTTGATTGGAATGTGGCGGTGTGAAGGGCCCGGGGGCCCTGCCCTGGAGGGATTTTGGGCCTGGTGTAGATGGGGAGCCCTGAAGTGTTTGAACGAGAGAGAGGGAGTGCCTGCTTGTGTCTTAGGGTATTCCGGGCGCCGAGTGCCACAGGCTGCGCAGCTGTGTGGGAGTTTGCAGGACAGGGGTGGGGAGGGGCCTGCATGTCCAAGGGATGCGAGCAGAGGCGGAACACGGCCAAGGCAGCAGCAGACACAGGGAAACGTGGGGGTCGGCGTGGGCCGG
Organism: Ailurus styani; assembly: GCA_002007465.1. NCBI lineage: Eukaryota > Metazoa > Chordata > Mammalia > Carnivora > Ailuridae > Ailurus > Ailurus styani. The sequence continues at coordinate 1,226,638 of LNAC01000156.1, read as the reverse complement.
ACTTCTTGGCAGTCGGGCGGAATTGGAGGGGGTGGTCCCATTTCCACTGTAGGGATGAGCAGGCGGGTCCCTTACACAACTTGCTTGATGTCCCACCACTAATCAGGAAGGCTGGGCCCCAGACCTGGGTCTCTCTCTGACTCCAGAGCCCATGACTACTGGGCATTTAGAAAGGTTACTGTATCAAGTTCTTCTTGGTTACAAATGATAACTTATTTGTTCATGTAACCAAAGAATACTGAGCTAGAGGTAGCTTCAGGCAAGGCTTGATCCGGTGATAGAGGATCACCAAGGATCTGGTCTCTTCAGCATTCACTTCCTTGGAGGACTAGCTCCCCTCATGGCCCCAGAGCCTGCCCCCAGGTCTAGTGGTGACCCAGGGCTTTGCCACTGTGAAAAGTGTCCCGAGAGTTACCGTGGCCACTGGGCTCAGGCCACACGGCAGTCGCCATCCCCTGGATGGAATGCCCATCCTGGGCACTGGCCACTGGGACGGGGAGACCGGGTGCTGGCGCCACCTGCTGGCTGTGTGGACAGCACACCGCGTCTCAGGGGGAGGTGAAAATCTCCCACGCGCGGGCTGTGTACGGAGCTCTAAGAAATCTCTCTTCTTTACAAACCAAGGACACCAGAAACAGATTGACCCAGAAACATTCAAAGATTTCTACAACTGCTGGAAGGAGGCAGAAGCAGAGGCCCAGGAGGTCAACCTGCCTTTGTCGGTGATGGAGCACCTGGACAAGAACGAGTGTGTTTATAAGCTGTCGAGCTCGGTCAAGACGAACCGCGGCGTGGGCAAGATCGCCATGACCCAGAAGCGCCTGTTCCTCCTGACGGAAGGGAGGCCGGGCTACGTGGAGATTTCCACCTTCAGGGACATAGAGGTGAGCCAGCCGGCCCGTGCGGTTGCTGCCTTGAGGGGTCCCTTCGAGGGTAGACGTGGTCCTCACGTGAGGACACGCAGCTCTGGCCTCATCTTCAGCCTTACGTTTATTTTCGAGAGGCGTGTTGGACGTGTTAATCCAGCTCTGAAGACTCCCGGAGACGGGAGAGGTCGGAAGGTGCCGCAGCCGCGGTGCACGCTGGCCCGCGGGTCCCCCTCCGCCCCGTCCCCCCGTCCTCCCCGCACCTGCTTGCACAGACTGCCTCCTGGAATTCAAAGAAGGAGGAGCATTTCAGGAGGCAGAGCAGTGGACCCTGTTTGAACCCTGCGGACGAGCGCCTTTGTGCGGCTGTGCTAACAGGCCATGGCCTCGGGTGGCCGGGAAGGCCCGGGAGCGCTTGGACACGGGCCCGGGTCCCTGACCCGCTGGGACTGGGGTCTGACAGCAGGGTCACATGGAGGCCCCTCTCGTGGGCCGTCCCTCTCCTCCCGCCCGGGGCCCCCTGCCCCGCGCCCCGGCCAGCCCCAGCTCCGCCCCCTCGGTCCTGGGCTCTGCCCCCTCCCGCCCCGGCGGCTGCTGCCGCGTGTCCCCGGCAGGTGTGGACAGAGCATGCGTGCACACAGGGCAGCGGGGATCTCCAGACCGCCGCTCTGCCGCCTTCCCTCGCTGACCCCAGAGTTCCCGCCACGGGACATCTCTCTGACCCGCTGCTTCTTTCTTCTGCTTCCACAGGAAGTGAGAAGTACCACCGTAGCTTTTCTGCTTCTGAGAATACCCACTTTAAAAATTAAAATGGTGTCCAAGAAAGAAGTGTTTGAAGCTAATCTGAAGACGGAGTGTGACCTGTGGCACCTGATGGTGAAGGAGATGTGGGCCGGGAAGAAGCTGGCTGACGACCACAAGGTCTGGTTCGCGCACGCCTGCTCATCCCGACCCACGGCTCGTCTCGGGCTCGGGGCGGCCCCGTGCGCACACGTCGGGTTGGACGAGGTCCCTCCAGAGGGACTGGAGGTGCCATGGTTTGCGTGCCCAGTGCGTGGCCAGTGGCATCTGGGGACACTGTGGAGGGACAGGGGCTGGACTCTGAGGTCTGAGCTGGGTCTTCCGGGCACTCCCTGCTCCACGCGTCTCCTCCACCCCCCGGGACTAGGGTTCTGGCGGGGGCACGTCGCCCGCTAGACTTGCATTTACAGTGCAGGGACTTGTGTGTTTTCACTGACTCTGGGCCACAATGGTGGCTTTGAGTACCTGCAGTGAGGACTGCACAGGCATGAAGGGCGCCGTGGATGGAGGCCCGGGTGGAGCACTGGTGAGGCAGGAGGTCTGTGCTGTGTAAACAGCAGATCAGACTGGAAAGCCCACAGCCCCATGCGCAGAGCCTGAATGGGAACTCACGCAGGTCACGCAGGGGACAGGTCGGGCCACAGAGGGGGGCATAGCCCACAGTCCTCGGGGGGGGGGGCCAACTGCCGCCGCGGGGGCAAACATTAGAAAGCACAGACACACGCATGGTGGAGGCACTTGCCTTCGTGAGGGAGTCACCAGGGCCTAGGCCGCGGCTACGAAGGGTCACGAGGGGGTCACCAGGGCCTAGGCTGCGGCTATGAAGGGTCACAAGGGGGTCATCAGGGCCTAGGCCGCAGCTACAGAGGGAGTCGTTCCGTCTGGAGCGGGGAGGGGAACCAGGTCCTTTCCAGGGTTGGAACAGTCCGTGACTCTCAGACCAACTATCTGCTTTTATTTTTTTTTTTTATTTTTTTTTTATTTTTTTTTTAAAGATTTTATTTATTCATTTGACACAGAGAGAGAGATTACAAGCAGGCAGAGAGGTAGGCAGAAAGAGAGAGGAGAGAGGAGGAAGCAGGAACTATCTGCTTTTATGCCCGCTGCTTTATTTCGCACCAACCAGTCCAGTCCAACTAGAGCCCACAGGCCACGGACCGTCTCTGGCTGTTTCGACCCCTGGCCACAGAGCCGAGCGGTTGCCACAGAAATCCCAAGACCCACGGAGCCCAAATAGCTGCCTGGCCCCGTGCAGAACACATTTGCCACCCCCTGCTGTAAACCATCAGTGTTTGTCTTAACTAAGATGGACAAGAGTGGTCCCATGACGTCAGCTCCATGCGGGCACCGTCCGAGTGGCCTGGAGAAAACGCGCCTCGTCGAAGGCGGCGTTTGTTGTAACAGCATGAAATCTCGCAGACATTTCGCTGACTGTTGTAACGAGCGCCTTTCTCCTGCAGGACCCGCAGTATATCCAGCAGGCGCTGACGCACGTCTTGCTGATGGACGCCGTGGTGGGCACGCTGCCGTCGCCTGGCGCCATCTACGCCGCCTCCAAACTGTCCTACTTCGATAAGATGAAGAACGAAAGTAAGCAAAGCATGTGTTTGACAGAACCGTGGCGTCCTGCGTGTGCCTTCCGCAGTTTTATGTGGCTGACGTTAGAACCGATCCCGAATGTCTCACTTTTTTCCTTTTACACGTTTATTTTTGCGTAGCATGCGTCCTTCTCTCCTGTTCCCGCGGAACCGTGCGTCTGGGCGCTCTGCGCCTGCCATGACCACGGAGGGACTTCCTGCTCGAGGTCTGCGTGACGGCCCACGCGCACTGGGTGCTGTTTGTCGGGTTCTTAGTTTCGGCAACAGCTGCCCGGCAGCTGGTTATGTGCGGTAGGGACTTGTGGACGGCTGCTGAGTGGTTCACAGAGTCCCTGGCGAGGTTGCCAGAGCTCTGCAGTCAGGAACATGCCCCTAGAGAGCAGTGTGCATGGTCGATGTGTCAACTGGAGCCCGAGCGGAGGCCCCTGGGTGGACGGGTCTTTTTTTCCCCTGGATGCGGTACGTTTCCCCCAGTAGGAATTCTCTGATCACTTGCATGAAGATCAAATCGAGCTCTCACATTCTGGAAGCTGTACAGAGAGACGTGGGCGGTGGGTTGTTTTTATTTGGCAGGGGGTGCATTTCTCAACTCTAGGAAACAGCAAATGGGTAAGAATAACTTTATACATCATTTTAGCTACTTCTGCTGTGTTTCAATTTTTGAATGATCTAAAAGTCAACAGTCTTGTGATTTGCATAAAGGAGAGAATACGGAGGGCTGCTTACCTATTCCCATCACTCTGAGCCATGGCTGCTCTGTGCTAGGTCCACCAGCCGCATCAGTTCATGAAACACAGGCGAACCACGTGGGGATGTCTTTAAGAGCATCTCTAGCCCTGTTTGTATGCACTGTTTTTTAAGTCACAGCTTTACTGAGATGGAATCTCACACCATCCTCGGGGAGGGTACAACTCCGTGGTTTTAGTATATTTGCGAACTTGTGCACCCGCAGCAGAGGGAACTTTAGGACATCTTCATCACCCCAGAAAGAGACCCTGCACCACTTAGGAGCCACTCCCAGCCCCCAAGCAACCACTGATCAACTGTTTCTCTCTCTGGATTTGCCTATTCTGGGCATTTCTTGTACACGGCTCCTACAGCACGCGTCCTTCTGAGAGTGGCTTGTTTCCTTTAGCCCGGTGCTTTCAGCGTCCGTCCCTGGAGCAGGTGTCCCATGTCCCTCCTTCCTGGGGCTGAATAATATGCCACTGTGTGGATGGACCCCTTGGATCATCCGCTGGCTGACCGCGTGGGACGTTTGCACCATTCAGCTGTTGCGAGTAATGCTGTGCGCGCGCGTGGATGGGTTTTGTTCGCCCATGTCATCACAGCTCCTGGGCACACAGCTGGGGACTCTGGTTTTTAAAATGTTCTTCCAGATTTAGAAAAAAAGCATCTCAATGAAGTGTTGATTCGCTTTGGCACATGTTGCACTTTGCCATGTCTGTCACTAACTGTGGGATCTCTGATGCTTCCTGGTTCCAGAATCCCCCATCCTGAATCGCAGACCCTCCCCCCACTGTGTCCTAACACCTGCCCCCCCCGCCCCAGAACCCCCTTTCCTGGGAGCAGGCAGGATGCTCTGGTCACCGCCTCCCCAGCAGAAGGGACTGGGAGGGGCTCTCGTCAACAGTCCTAGAAGCAGACGTTGGCAGTTTGTTATGTTTCTCATTAGGAACAAAGTCAAATACTCCAGTTCAGCTCTTTATCTCCGTTCTCTGCAAAAGCCTTCTAAGTCCTCTATAAACGAGGCACACGGTCACCTTGGTGGCCGCCAACGCCTGCCACCGGCTCACTCTAATTGTCATCGCCCGGCTCCGTATGGTGAAGGCGGGTTGTCTAGACTCAGTGTCCCTGACCCCTTGTCATGCACAAGAACTGCTCTCTGGTGAGCAAAGCTTAACGAGGTAAAGGCAGGAAGCCCGGCTTCAGTTAGCGCCTGGGGTCCGCTCGGGATGGAAGGTCTAAAAATTAAACTTCATGAAATGCTGCGCCGCATCCCAGCGGGGAGGCACTGCGGGGTGCTGGAGACATCCGTGGTTGTGCGGGGTGCATGCGGTACCCCCAGGGCGGCCGGGCTGCTGCTGGCTATCCCGCGGTGCACGGGTCGGTCCCCACAGCCACACAGCCATGGCCCGAGATGTTCATGGCGCCCAGGCAGAGAGGCTGCTCTCGGGCTGGTTGTCTTGATTTCGTCTGGAGACTATTCAGCGGCTGAGAAACGGTCTCGTCTTTGGTGGATAATCACTGATGGCTGAGTGCAGACGGGTCAGATCACGCCACTTCCCAGTTGCGACGTGAGCGGCGTCCCCGTCTCGCCCGCAGTCTGCACATGGAGCAGGGGACGGAGGCCCCGGTTGGGATGGATATTCTCCTGTCTGGGGTCAAGCGTACAGAGGTCCCGGAGAGAGCAGTGTCCAGGCGGGGGAAGAACATGGGTCCCCCCCCAAGTCAGCGACGCTAACAGAGTGCTTGCATTTCAGTGCCCACGGCGGTTCCAAAGACAACCTCGGAGACCCTGAAGCACAAGATAAACCCTTCAGTGGGAGAGACGGTGCCCCGCGCCGTGGACGTCTTGCTGTACACCCCGGGTAAGCAGAGCTGCTTGCTTCTTGCTGCTCGGTCAGCACTCTGGGGACTCTGGGCTTGTGTTTGAGGTCAGCCCCGAAGTGAACGGGGACAGGACGTGACCTAGGGCCAGTGGGGACCAGGTGGGGGGTTTCTACTTGTTGAGGTGAAGTCCTGAGGAGGTGAAGTTGGGTAGCCCCTCGTGGACTCTACCTCATGAAGACCAGAGCCAGGGGAGCCCCTGGAGACCCTGTAACGGGGAGGCTGGAGCTGGGGAGCCTGCAGAGACCCTGCGTCCGGGAGGCTGGAGCTGGGGAGCCGGCGGAGACCCTGCGTCCGGGAGGCTGGAGCTGGGGAGCCCGCGGAGACCCCGCACTGGGGAGGCCAAGGGGACGGATACGGGTTGGACACTCCATGGAGACGGCACTTTACAGTTTAGAAAGCGCTTGCACTCGCACCCTTTTCTCGGGGGGTGCTTGGGCCTGCTGTCGTGAGCGCCTGCACCCAGGATCTCGTCTTAGGAACCGTAGGTATGTTTGCGTGTCCGAACGTGTGACCACACGGCTCCCCTTCACCCAGCCGGCCTCCCGCACACGAGCCTCCTGGCTGCCCGCAGCCTGCGGCAGCGCGAAGGCCGGACAGGAACGGGCGCTGCCGCAGGTCTAAGCAGGAACAAGGATGCCTCTGTGGAAGTCCTCCTTGTAAAGAATTGCGGCGGGAGGGTTGCTCGCGAGGTCCCGAGTTGGGAAACAGGACTTCATTCTGGGCGGAAAAGAACCTGCAGTCCGGGTGCTTTGCTTCGGCTCAACTGGAGCGTGTGGTGGGCGACAGTGAGCACCGAGGCGGGCGACGGTGACCACGGTGGGCAATGATGAGCACCGCGGCGGGCGACGGTGAGCACCGCGGCGGGCGACAGTGAGCCCCGCAATGTGCTCCCCTGTGCCCTTCGCAGTTCTGATTGCACAGCGGCCCCCAGCTCACCGGGTCCAGATGGACACGTGGCAGCTTGGTTGGCAAAGCCGTTTCCCAGCAGGTGAGGACAGTTCTCTCTCCTCCTGGATCGTCCCGAAGACCCCGCAAAGTGACAGACTGAGCGTGAAGGACAGAGCCCAGGTGGACCTCGCCCCACCGGAGACGGGCCAGACTCCTCCAGTGAAGGCTCCTTGGTGACTCTGACACCACAGTCAGGGACAGTTTCCGTCGTGGCGTCTGGATAAATGAATATTTTTAGACCTCAGTCGGTTTCCTGTACATTAACACGGACTGGGCTCTGGGCCTCCGTCGTGACGGGCTGGGTGACTCAGAACGTCTAGAAGGGCCAAAGTATAAAACCACCATGAAGAGCGATGGAGCCCTTTGCCCTGTGCAGCGTCTGCCAGCTCTGGAAGTGGTTTCTGAGAAGCGAGGAGCCGGGCAGGACCTGCTGAGCACGGGGTCCTGGTAGACCCGTTAGTGGCGGCTGCAGACGCCAGGGCTGCCCGGGCGACATGGAGCCAGCCCTCGGTCACCGAAGCCCAGCCTCAAAGCATCCCAGTCCCTGGTGGGGTTGAGGAGTGTGTGAGGCCGTATCTCTCCGAGGGGGCCCAGAGGCCAGTGGAAGGAGTACCCCAGAAAGATCGACACATCTACGCTTCCGTAATTTATGTCCGAGGTGATGCGACCGAGTAGGGGTTTGAGGGAAAGACAGTCGTCACATAAAGGACATCATGCATCCTTCTGGAAAACACGAACCTTGGCCGCACCTCAGGTCACACTGTTCCCAGCGGATGGAAAGGTACGTGGGGAGGCACTGACAAGCATAAACGAATGAGGCAGGCAAGCTTCTAGCCGCCGACATAGAGGCGCATGTTCCTGACTGGGGTAGAGAAGGAAACCGTCCGGAAGCACGAGCTGTGAAAAGACTGGTGGACTTGACTACGAAGATCATGGACTTTAAAAAGACACTTTCCTGGCACTTGGGGGGCTCAGTCATCTGCCTTCGGCTCAGGTCATGATCTCAGGGTCCTGGGATCAAGTCCCACATCGGGCTCCCTGCTCAGCGGGGAGTCTGCTTCTCCCTCTCCCTCTGCTGCTCCCCCTGCTTGTGCACTTTCACTGGCCCGCTCTCTCAAATAAATAAAAAATAAAATATTAAAAAAGGGGGGGGCACTTTCAGGACAGTGAACAGGGTGGTCCGGGCTTGGATAGGATGTTGGTAACACAGCAGAGCCATCAGGGGGCTCAAGTCAAAGAGAGGAACACCACCCAGTTCAGATGTGAGTGAGACACAACGCCTGCCCCCAGAAGATTCCCTCCGCGTGGCAGTTCAAGCCGTCAGCCGCTTGTGCGGTCAGGGAAACGCAAACCAATCACAGTCCCAAACCCAAGTCTTCCCGCCATCAGAATGGCCAAGATGCAGGACCCACCCCGCCGAGTGTCGGCGAGGACTTGTAGCCAGAGGAAGTGTGCCATCCGGGGGGCCGGGGGGGGGGCACTGGGGCCACACGTCCGCTCCCGCCCCGCTCGCCACGCCGCCCGCCCGCCCTCCTGCTTCCCATCCCTGGCGCACCCGCTCCTGGTCCCTTGCTTGGGACGCTGCTCTTCAGGGACCGCGCACCGTCCTCCAGACCCGGGCTCGGGGGAGCCGCCCCGCTGGGGGCCCTGCCTGCTATCCGTGTGGCTCTCTGCTCAGAGCCGGCGCGTCCCCGCGGGCGCGGTGCTCCCCGATGGGCTCCCTCCTGTCACGGCCAGCACGGTGCCGGGCACGCGCAGGGGCCCAGGCAGCACCCAAGGCATGATGTCACGGGGTTTCCCTTTAAAAACACGTTTGGGTTGCTTCCTTCTTCAGGGCACCTGGACCCAGCAGAGAAAGTGGAGGACGCCCACCCCAAGTTATGGTGTGCCCTGAACGAGGGCAAAGTGACCGTGTTTGACGCCTCCTCCTGGACGATTCACCAGCAGTGCTTTAAAGTGGGCGCTTCCAAGTTGGTGAGTAAACACCGGGCCCTCTGACGCGGCGGCTGCCCAGACCGGGCTGCGGGTTCTGGAAGGACGGACGCGTCCACCTGTCCGCGGCGGTGGGACGCATGCCACTGTGTTCGGTTGTATAGTGAGCTTTTTCACTAGCTGTAAACCCGTTCTAGCCTGTAAATGCCTGTGTGCGTGTGAGCAGACGGTGTGAGCAGACGGTGGCTTTAGCCACCCCCAGCCTGGAAGCCGAGCACGGATTCCAGTGACGCGGACGCGGGCTCCTGCTCCTCTCTGCATTCCCGATCCCAAGCAGACACGGGCGGGATCTTCCCATCTTTGGGGTTGGAGACCAGGTCCACATTCTGCACTGCACAGCGAGGCGCCCGCGGCCACCAGGCCCTCACAACGGGCCACAGCCAGCACGTTTCACGCACACCCTGGTGTCTGCTTCCACACCCCCCCAGCTCAGGGTCCGTTCCCACCAACATGTGGTGGGAGGCGCCTGCCCAGGGCCCTCTGAGAAGCTGCTGTCCCAGGAGGTGCTGCTGGTCCTCGCCTCCCTCCTCGAACGCGACAACAGTCGAGCAGTCAGGGACCTCAGCGTTCAGCGTCCCTTAGTGTCAACTTCGGTGGCCACGTTCCATCACTTTAAAAAAAACGTGGCAATCTGGGGCCCAGCCTAAGGTTTCCAAACTGCTGTGAACAACAGAGATACCGTGAATCCAGGTGCGCGTTGCTGGGGCTGGGCTCACTTTTCACTGCGTCAGCCACAGACCTCATGTTAGCAAGACTATAAGAAGTCATGAAATTATTTCCCCTCAAAACCACCCAGGGAGCCTCTGACGATAAAGTAACAGGATCCCAGATGAAATATTTACTAAGATCTAATAATGCATGAGACCAAACAGCAATTAAGGAAATCATTTGCGTTCTAAATTTAATTTTTTTTCTGTTGCATCTTAGTTATGTGCATTTCCAAGACTTTTTAATAACAGAATAATTTAAAATCCCAGTTAAAATAAAATCAAAAGGCCGCATTATGTGGCCATCTCCCCGGCCCCCAGTCAGGCCTGGTAATAAACACTTCAGTAAAGCAGTGAGTTCTCCCACTTACGTGAAAACACCTCTGCATTTGTCTCCCTGAGATATTCTGTGCTGTTTCAAAAGAAAGAAACTCAAGATTATCTCAAGAAAATGCTGCCTCCTCTGAAACTTGTAGTTCAAAGTAGTTTCTGTAAGATATCTCTGGGCCACTAAAAAAAGACATACTAAAATTATACCAGTTCTCAGGTAGATGCCTCAAAAGAAAGGGCTTTTTTCTTTTAATACTTATTTTTTTTTGTATCAAACAAGTAAACTTTTTTTTTAAAGATTTTATTTATTTATTTGACAGAGACAGAGCAAGAAAGGGAACACAAGCAGGGGGAGGGTCAGAGGGAGAAGCGGGCTTCCCAGGACCCAGAGCTCGATCCCAGGACCCGGGGATCATGACCTGAGCTGAAGGTAGACGCTTAACAACTGAGCCTCCCAGGCGCCCCAAGAAAGGACTTTTTCAAACGATTAATTCTGAAATTAGTCAGCTAGTGTCCTTTTGTAATTTAGGGGAATATTTATTGGTAAAATTAAAACTATCAATTTTTAGGGGTGTCTGGGTGACTCAGCCTGCCCCTCCCCCTGCTCATGCTCTCGCTGTCACAAATCAAATAAAACTGGGGCGCCTGGGGGACTCAGTGGGTTAAGCCTCTCCCTTCGGCCCAGGTCTGAACTCAGGGTCCTGGGATCAAGCCCTGCATCGGGCTCCCTGCTCCATGGGGAGTCTGCTTCTCCCACTCCCCCTGCTTGTGCTCTGTCTAATAAATAAAATCTGGGGGAAAAAACCATATAATGTTACGCACTGGTCCGTGGACAGAACGTGACCGGGGCGCACAGTCACGCCCCACGTGTGCCCCGGAGCAGAGGCGCGGCGGGGGCAGCGAGGTGTAGGCCAGGACCGCGTGGCCGACGACTCGTGACTGTTGGTGGTTTCTCCTTGGCCTGCGTCAGAACTGCATGGTGATGGCAGAGCAGAACCAGGTGTGGGTCGGCTCAGAGGACTCGGTCATCTACATCATCAACGTCCACAGCATGTCCTGCAACAAGCAGCTCACCGACCACCGCTCCAGCGTCACGGACTTGGCCGTGCAGAGCGGGACACCCAGGTAACGCTGGGCTCCGCTGCGGGAAGGGACCCTAGGGCTCCTGGGGGGTGGGGAGCTCCACGTGGGAAGGGCTCACAGTCCCGGTGGGCGACTGCAGGGGCAGGGCCGGCCATGTAGAGCGAAGCAGGTCCGTCTCGAGCCAAGTCGAGCGATGTTCTCACTCGTTTCTGGTCCTGAGCACGGGGGAGCAGGTCGCTCCTGTGGGCCACCTGCAGGGCGAGCGGGCGGTCAGCGGCGGCTGGCACGTGGCCTTCCTCGCCTGTTCTTGGTGTCTGGTCGTCTGCCCAAAACCTGCGGCTGCAGACACATCACTCTGCTTCTGTCTTCCCACGGTGCTTCCCATGTCCCAGTTTCGCTGGATTCAGGCCCCACCCTGTTTACTTTGACTCGAGTGCCTCCCTGAGGGCCCCGTCTCCAAGCACTGTCGTGTTCTGACGTCCTGGGGGTTCGGACTCCAGCAAATCTTTCTGGGGATACAGTTCAGTCCGTAAGGTGTATTCGCTTCATTCATTGTCCTCGCCGTACTCAGCATGTCCACTCTGAGGCCGGCACCCCGTCTGTTCTGTCTTTGCTGTGGGTCCCGTGCATGGAACAGGGCCTGGCACACAGCCCTGGGGGGACTGGACAACGTTGGGGGGTCCCCTCTCCCTCCAGGAAGGAAACGGAGGCTCCAGGAACAAAGTCACCTACTTCAAACTGGCAGCCCAGCCTGGGATGCGGGCACCCCAGCTGGGCGGCTCTCCCCCATGCCTCCTCCCCTGAGTTTTAGGGGCGCTGTCCTCAGTTGGGCCCAGACCAGAACATAAGGCACTGATCTGAAAACTAATCACTCTCGGGAGGTGAAGGGGCCGCACATGGCACGGGCTGGCGGCCGACGCGGGGCGGGCTCGTGAACTTGGCCGGGACGGTGCACGCGCGTGCTCTCGCCCCGCGTCGGGCTGGACTTGACTCAGTGGTCATGTCACGGTTCCGCAGAGCTGGCAGCAAACACTGCGGGGTGAGGAGAGGCCCCCCAGAAGGCCATCCGTGCCTGCTGCCTGGGTCTCATCGTAACGAGTCACCCTGTCCCTGCGCATAGTGTTTGCTTGGGCGTAACAGTGACAGTGGGCCCTCCGGGGTCCGTGTTCCAGCCGAACTGACTCTTGTGTGTTCACACCACCAGCAAGGTGTACTCGTGCAGCACGGACGGGACCATCCTGGCGTGGAACGCGAGCACCCTGCGAGTGACCGGCCGCTTCCAGCTGCCCGGCGGCAGACTCTCGTCCCTCGGCCTGCATGCCGGCTGCCTCTGGTGCTGTAAGTCCTCGGCCCCTGCCGACCCCGGGCGCCGCAGCCCCGCTGCGGGAAGAGGAGACTGAACTCGTGCCCGCTTGCGGCCTCTTCCCTTTGCCTCCTGCTCCGGCTCCTCCTCTGTGCTCGCAGGCTCCCTGCACCCCTCCTGTGCTGGCGGCTTCTCGGGCCTCCCTCCTCCGCGGCGACCTTCCCCGCGCCGCCTCTCTCTCCTGCTCCCCTCTGCTCTCGCTGGGCCTGCGTGGGGCGTGGATGCAGCGCATGCGCCGGGAGTCCGCGCTGCTCCTCCCAGGAGCCCTCTGTGGCCCCGTCACTCTGTGTGGCCCGTGTCCCCCGTGCCGAGGGCAAGCAGCGCAGGGCAGGACCTCAGGCCGGGAGCGGGAGCCTCTGTGGCGCTCGGCGGGGCGTCCGGCCTGGGGTGCGACAGGGACGGGCCGGGGCCCCGCCTGGGGGCGTAGGTCCTGCATCTCTGAGCCCCAGAGCACAAAGGCTGTCTGCACTTTCAAGCCGTCCGTGGGCTGTGCCAGACGCCAGGGCGATGGGTCACGGACGCAGCTTTCGAAACTTAAAGCCTATTTTACACACAGTAAAATGCACGAACTTGTCGCTTGTTGGCTTTGGATATAAAGCACACACCGCGTAACCACCCAGAGACCCAAACGTTCCCATCACGGCGGGAGGGTCCCCTGCGCCCCGTTCCGGGCAGCAGCCCCCCAGAGGGCACCTGTTGTGGATTCTGCCGCCGTGTCACCTGTCCCCGAGCCTTCCCTGCACGGACGCCGCGACCGCGCTGTTCACAGGCCTCGTGTGCTCAGGGCCGCCTGCGATGTTTGCTTACGGCTCGCTGCTCTCGGGAGGTCGACTCGGTTGTACGAATATCCCGCGACGTCATCCAGGGTTAACCCTGTGTTTCCCCCTCAGAGAAGCCGGCCTCTCCTTCGAAGCTGCTGCCCCACGCGGCGTTCCCGCCCCCCGCGTAGGAGGGCTCCGCGTCCCTGGCACCTTCACCCGCCCCGCTGGCTCCTACCGTCGGTGCCCCGTGGCTGTGCGCGGGGCTCTCCCTCGGTGGCCGCGGGGCCCTCCCAGCCGCGTGCCGGTGCACGCAGGCCCTGCACGTGTGCGCGTGCGGTGTGCAAAAACATCCGCGCGCCGATCCGCTCCTAGCGCCGCGCCCACAGCTCGGGCTGGGGCCCGCCGTCCCCTGTGCCCCCCCTTCCCCACCTGTCCTCCTTTGATCTTGTTATTCCATCTAAAAGAAGGCAGGAAGGGAGAATTTTTTATATTTAATTTACTTTTCTGTCGTCTTAGCTCTCCATTTTTCGTTCCTACTGTTTCATGGCTGCTTGAAGGGTTTGCAACACCCAACCAGACCCGTCACACAGAGCGAGAGCTGCTCACAGCCGAGCAGCAAGTCCATTTACCTCTTCCTGCCCCTGCGGCTACTGTTGTTAAAAGCAGTATCTTATTTCTACAACTGTGATAAACCTCCCAAGATATTTTTAGAATTTTTGCATAAGCACTCATTTTTGTCCATGTGTGTAACCGTTTCTGGGGAGGTTCATTCCTGGTTTCCATCATTGGGCATCGCTTCCCTCAGTGTTAAGCATTTCCCTCAGTATTTCTTATGACCTGAGTCTGCTGGGAGCGAATTCCAGACTGACAGACGGTATCCGCCCCCCACAGAGTAGAAATATCTTTCCATTGTCATGTAGCTTGTTTGTTCCTGGTGAGAAATCTGCCCTCACTCCTGTTGTTCAGCCGAACAGATCACGTCTGGTTTCTGTGGCTGCGTGGAAGGGTTGTCTTTGCTTTTCACGAGGTGGACGGTAATGTGCTTAGGTGTGAAGGTCTTCATGTCTGTCTTGCTTGCGGTTTACTTTCCTGAGTGGGGGGAGACTTAACCCCTTATCCCTTCCGGTATTTCTTTTGTCCATTCTCTTTCTCCATGTCTTCTGGGATTTTAACTGTCTGTGTGTGTGTGTGTGTGTGTGAATGTATAGACACATTTATATATATTCTAGAATCCTATTAGAGTGTAATGTAAATGTATATAATATAATAATATTCTAATACATATATTAGGCTATTTGATAACGTCCCACAGGTCTCAGGCACAGCTGTAATTTTTCCTTCCTTTCCTCTGCTTTAGCTTGGTGAAGACCTGAACCTTTCTTCAGCAGTGTCCTTCATCAGCTGCTGGACCTGTCCAGCAAATTTCATTTCAGTGGAGAAATTTCCATCTCTCTTCTAAAGTCTTTGTGTCCACCCATCCTCTTTCTTTCTCCTTGTGAGTTTTTAAATTTACTCATAATTGTCGGTCGAGGTCCTTCTCTGCCGGATCCTGAATCATCTGTGGGTCTGCTTCTGTGTGCTACTTCTTCTGTTGAATCCTAGTTGTGTCCTCGTGCTTCACGTGTGCAGTTCTTGTTGTACCCTGGATGTTGTTGATGACACAACTAGGAGACTCTGGATTACATCCTTCTTTAAAGCCAGTGGGTTTTGTTCTAAAAGGTCATTAAATTACTTCCTGTCCAATCATTTTAATCCCAATCATTTTAATCCTGTGTAGAGGTTTGGTTTTTGGCTTTTCTGGGGTACATATATTTCACTTTTGACCTTAGTCCTGGAGACTTGTTCTGGTGTCTAGTCTTTAGTTTTGTCAGCGTGACTCTTTTCAGGTCACAAGGGGGTGCCTGAGGTATGTACGAAGCCATCTAGCTGGATGAGCTTCAACTCTGAGCTGCTCCAGTTCTGCCTTCCCTGTTTACACAAGTTTAGTAGTCAGCCAAGGATTTGAGAATCTATACATACATTTTTGGGCTCCCTCATTTTGGGGGTATTCCTTTTCTTTCCAGCCACAGTGGCAGCCCCAAAGCAGACCTTCGAGCAAGGTGGACTGTGATGTAGTGCTAGCATGTTCCTCAGTGTCCGCAGAGAACTGAGAAGCACCCTCAGGGAAAGCCTGAGTGTGTGTGCAGGTTAGGAGTTTACTTCTTCGTTCAAGGACCATCTACCTCAGCTTGCTTGATCTCCAGAGTGTGTGTGTGTGTGTGTGTGTGTGTGTGTGTGTGTGTGTCCACTCAGGACGCATTCTGGATTAGCACAGAATCCAGTAGGTGCCTGTTACATACAGTGAGGAGCAAACGGAGGACAGAATCCCTGTTACCTTCCAAGTTAATAGAGTAAGTAGTTTTCCTTTAACGAGGAGAGTGGGGTTTCTTCAGGCAACAGAGAGCACATGCCTGGCAAGTGTTTTCCTAAGTGTCTGACAAGCGCGAACCTCGGTCCCTCATGAGACGTCACCAGTGCAGATGCTGGGAGCACGTCACGGGGTCTCCCCACATCGGGACATCGGTGTGCTCAGAGGCAGAGCCCGACAGTGAGGGCCGGCCAGGCGGTGCGTCCCACTCCTCCCCAGGCACTTGGTGAGGTGAGTCTGAGGGGCTGCGGCCTTCCCCTCTAGTCCAGTAAGGCCACCTCAGACCTCTGCATCTTCCCCGAGGGCTGCCTGGCCGGCTGCCCTTGCTCGGGCACCCCACGCCTGAGACTGCTCGTTTCCTAGGAGGGAAGCAAACCCCGTTCCCACACCCGTGGTTCAGGCTGTAGCCTTCAGGTTCAGATCCAGGCTTTGCCGCCAGACAGCTGGTCACTTTGGAGTCTGTGTCTTCATTTGAAAAGTGAGATCGAAGGGCTTCCCCCGCGGAGCTCGCTAACGCCTACGAGATGCAGGAGGTCAGAGCGCTGAGTGTTGGGGACAGTAGCCTTTCTCTGTTGCCGTACTGCTCACGCCCCTCTTGAGCCTCGGCCTGTCCTGTGTCCCTTCTTATCGGGGCCCCTTCCTGGGCCTCTGGTGTCCAGTGCACTGAGGGGGGCCCAGGGGACAGAAGTACCTTCCACGGGGCGGGCCCAGAGTTCCTGACCAGCTGCGCCATCACAAGGGCCTCAGCAGTTGGCCCAAGTGGCTAAAGGCGTAGCTGGCCGACGGGCCGTCTGCACGATGAGGTTTTACCACCCTGACCCGAGCTTAGAAGCAGGAAGGAGAGAGGTGAGGGCAACTCTCGCTTTCTATGATGGAAAATCCAGCTGAGCTTTTATGTCTTCGGGGCGGCCATGGCCGGGGGGTGTCCGAGGGGGCCTGCGGCCTGCCTGGGGGCTCCCCACCCCCTGCATCCCGCTGGGACGCCCCCGGAGGCTGCGCCCGCCTGTCCCCTGGTCTGGGGTGCTGGCGCGGCGGCCTCAGCGCGGGGGGCCATCCCAGCGGGACGACTGTCGGGCTGCCCGGCCACCTGCGGCCCTTGAGCTGTGATGACTCTCGGTTGGCAGACATTCTCCTTGAGTCACAGACGCAGACACACCTGGTGACACGTGGCACTGTCACCTGAATTCTCATCCGCGACAGGCGGAGGACTGGCTGGGGCTTCTGGGGATAGGAGACCCACAACACCCGGGGCAGGAAGGGCTCCCAGCGCTGCCGTGTCCTTGCCGGCTCTGCGGGCCTCGGGAGGTGCGGCCGACTCCCCGTCAGTCACTGGGGCTGCTGGGAGCGCTCGGCGGGCGCTGGCACCTGCTGCTGCCCAGAGTAACGTTTCTAGTCGCTTCGTCCCTGGGCCCCGGGTGCGCCCCGGGCCTCACGCTCGCCCCCTCGTCCTGCAGGCACAGGGAACAGTATCGTGGCTATGACGTCGAGCGGCCTCCTTTGTCAAGAACTGAAGATCAGCGAGAACTTTACGGAGATGGGCACGTCCTTCCTCAGTTTCCAGCTCCTCCCCGAGGTACCTGTCCCGCCCCGGCAGCGGCGTCTGGGCGGGCTCCCCGGGGCGGAGGGCCGCCGCCAGCCGCACTGTGACTTCTGTTTCAGCAAGAGCAGCTCTGGGCGGCCTGTGCCGGCTTCGCCAGCATCTACATCTGGAGCCTGAAGGACCTGACCCGGCGCCCCCAGATGGTCTACCTCCAGGACTGCTCCGAAGTCAGCTGCATGATCAGGGTGAAGAAGCAGGTAAGGCGAGGAGCCGCGCCTCCCCCGGGCTCCAGCTCTTGCCCTGGTCGTCCTTTCAGGTCCATCCGGGAAGGACGTGGATTTGGGGGTGCACCGTTCCATGCGGCACACCGGGCAAAGCACACCTCCAGGGGCCTCCCTTCCCCGGCAGGCTGCGTGTGGCCAACGCCCCTCCGTTTCTCCCTGGCAGATCTGGGTAGGTGGCACCGGCCTGTCACAGGGCAAGTCCAAAGGGAAAATCTACGTGATCGACGCTGAGAGGAAGACGGTGGAAAAGGAGCTGGTGGCCCACGTGGACACGGTGAAGACCCTGTGCTCAGCAGAGGACAGATATGTGCTGAGCGGGTCGGGCAGCGGGGAAGGGAAGATCGCCATCTGGAAAGTCGAGTAAACGCGGGTGAACGTGCTGGGCAGGGCTGTGTCCCGCCCCCTGCCTGCGCCCCCCCACCCCGGAGAAGGTGGAGGAGGGGGAGCCAGTCCGGGCCCCCGGTGGGGGAGGGCGGTGTGCCGCTTTCCTGATTCCAACAGCCTTTCAGCTTGGGGTGCTTCTGTGGCAGGCAGCTGGATCAACTTGCTAATAGGCTCTGCCATGAGGTTATCCTGTGTGTTGTCTAGAAAGTTCCAGAACTCACGACTAGGGGCCAGCACCAGAGCCAGAGGGAAGCGATTTAGCCCCATCATGTATGACCGGCAGACCTCAAGTCTCTAGTTTGCATTTCCTCTGCTTTGTTCATTCAACAAATGATAGTAAGCGTCAGTTTGCCGGACACCTACAGTCTCAGGCTGACCTCTGGTTTCCAGCAAAGCTCGTGAGAGGAGGTGCTTTTTAAATGACAATTTTGTGGTTGAAGAGATTGGTGGCTGCCCTTGCTGGGCCCACTCAGAGAAGGTGACCGAGGAGAGGACAGGGAGGGGACAGCACCAGGCTAAGGGTGTCCGGACAGGGGCTGGGCCAGCTGCGGCGAGCTCTGTGTTTAACTAAAGTCAAGTTTTTATCATGAAGATACCTAGAGAGACTTTGCTACCAAAGATCACAGATGAGGAATTCCACCTAAAAGAGCATCCTATAATCAAGTTTTCTAGTGAAGCTCCTGCCACTCAGTCACATACACTTGAGCCGTCTGCATCTTGTATGTCGCCGTAGATGGGGCTTTATTTAGCTGAACATGCTCTTATTAGCTATAAATAAGTATTTGCAAAAAACCCCTCTTATACATTTTTCCTATAATATTGAGATGTCCCTCTCTCTGTCCAGGAGGGAGCATCCCCCGACGGCACCGAGTGAGGGTCTGTGGCCTGTCCCCCAACGGACCCACATGAGCTCAGCCGTAGACGGGGCCGCTCGACCCTCTGCCCTGGCTTGTAGGCCTCAGAGGCTGCCTGCACCTCGCTCACCCTGAGAGGTCGCAGAGGGCGTTCACCAGGCCCCCGGGACAGGGCCGAGCTCCGTAGCATCCAGAACCTCCAGACCAAAGACCAGGCCTTGGTGCTTTGCATGGTGCAGATCACAGACCCAGATTTTGGGGTGTTCTGGGAATGCGGTGCAGAGAACGGCCAGGCGGCCTCGTGCCCCCACAGTCGTGCTTACGAAGAGGGTGTGTTTCTGACTTCTAGAAGGAAGACTCGGCCATAGCAAAGGACACAAGGTTGAATTCCACTTTTGTAAACACATGAAAAATTACAGTCAAATCCGGTCAGAAATACTCATAAATTATTGAATGTCAATCCACACGTAACCCACTATTTTCACCTTGTCAATAATAAATTCCTTTGTTATTAGACGCTGATGTCCAGTCTCCTCACTTTCCCCACGTCCGCTGGCGGGCGAGGGCTATAAAATAACCCAGGGCCATTTGGGGTTTGCTCTCGATTCATTCTAAGCGCACATCAAGTTATTTTAATGCAGACTTTTCACTCCCTTTCTTCTTGGTGATAATTTCCAAGATCTTACTTGACAGTGATAGAGCGGCCAGTGGGGGCTGTTAGCATGGAAAGGGCACTTTATGCCTTCGGGGTTTCCTCTGTGCTTGGGGGACGTTCCGTGACGAATGGTTTGTCCCGGGAGCCCCATGGGAGCTGGAATCCGTTACACAATGCCTTCCCTGCCTTGGCTCCAGAAACCTGAATTAAGTTGGTGCCAAAAAAAAAAAGTGTTTATCTTGAACGAGACTCCAGTCTACCAGGATTTTAGGTCTCCAGCTGCATTTTGAACAAGGGAAGAGAAAGCTGGCTTCGGGGAGAGCTGGCTTGCCCTGGGCTACGGCGCCAACGGCAGGCTTCCCCGCTCCCGGGGCAGCTGCACAGATGAGCCCTCGGCCCCGTCTTCACCATCTGCTCTCTGAAGATGCGAGCACGTCGGCCGCTCTCCAATGACAGCCTTGGAATCGGATGTGACATCTGAATTAAAAGCGCATGACTTCTGTCGGTTTCTAGAAGATCCCTTAGGAAGATGAAGAGGTGCTTTCTCCAGAGGGCTGGGGAGGGCTTGGCTAGAAAGCCAGGCAGAGTTGCCCTGCAGTGTCTGCTGCCTGGAAACGTCTGTATTTCTTGCAGCAAAGCCGTGGGATCCCCGGGGGAGTCAGAGGCTCAGACACTTGGGAGCTGGTTTCTCACTTGTGCTGCTAACTGCTCGGCTGCAGCGTGACCTTGAGCTGGCACAGGGCTCCAGAGCTCTGGGTTTCTGTGCCTCAGAACAGAGATGGCCCAGGGCCCTAGTCCAAGCGTAGTCCGTGAAGTCCTGGGCTGGTGTGGTGACTAGGAAGGGTCCTCTGGGCCCAGGACCAGCCAGAGACCACTCCAGCCGGGCTGCTTTGCTGGGCACTTGTGAAAATACAAAGAGCTTGTAAACACGTGACAAAGAGGCCAGTCTGCGTGCTGGCCCCCCTGTCTGTGGGTGTGGCCCTGGGGACCCCGAGACGAGGTCATCCTGGATTAAGGCGGACCCTAAAGGCAATGACAGGGCTCCTTAGAAGAACAGAAGACAGACCAACACACACGTCATCTACAAGAGATGCAGTAAATACGCCAACCCCGGGGTGGGGGGCGGGGCAGTGAGAGCCGGAACAAGCACACCAGGCAGACAATCAGCACAGTCGCGGTATCGCTGTTCGCCCCGAGACAAAACAGCCTCCCGCTAAGTGTGCATAATGCTAAAAAGGCAGTTCGGTTCCTTGATCCTGTTATTGGTTCATAAGACACAGTAACCCTATACGTATATGCACGTAATAGAGATCCAAGACCCATGAAGCGAACGTGGTAGAATCATAGGGCAAAACAGACAAATCCACACTAGGAGCAGGGAGATTCTCACACCCTTCCCTCGGTGAGAGAACCAGTAAACGAAAACTCAGTGACGACATAGAAGGTTCATCACCGTCTCCCAGTGTGAACTGACATTACAGAACGCTACACCCCCCACCGCAGGACCCCGTTCTTTTCAAGCAAACATAGTGTTCATCAAGCTAGATGGTACGCTGGACCCTAAAGTGGAAAGATTTAAATCTTGGGGTTCTCAGAACCCCAAACTTGTTAGAAATCAACAGCAGCAATTCCCTCAAAATCCCCCAATTAAAATTATGTTGGAATTAAACATTACTTCCAAATAACCTATGGGTCAAGTAAAAATACCACACAAGAAATTAAAAATATACAAAATTCATGGGATGCAGTTAAAGCAGCGCTTGGAGGAAAAGTTACCGCTTTGAATGCCTCTATCAGAAGAAAGGTCTAACATTAAACTTCCGTCATGAGAATGTAGAAACAAAATAAAAGCACATTTAACCCCAGGTATGCAAAGGAGGGAAATGACAAAGATAAGACCAGAATCGATGAAACGCAGAGCGATCAACAAAGCCCAAAGCTGGCTCTGTACAGTAATCGCTAAACTCGTAAAACCGATCAAGAGAAAAGGAGCAGTCACAAATAACCAGTGTCCGGAACTGACAGGCTGACATCTTCCAGACATCAAAGCAGTAAGGGAACAACTTTACGGCAATAAATTTGATGAAATGTACAAATTTCTTGAGAAACAACTTTATGAAACCAATGCAAGAAGAAATAGACAATCTTAATACTTCTACATCTATTAAGGAAATTGACTTTAGTCAAAAACCTTCCCACACAGGAAATCCCAGGCCCTGTGGGTTTCATTGTGAATTCTAACAAACTCTTACGGGTGGAACCCTAGCCTCCCACAGAAGTCCGTCAGAAGGACAGGGAGCACCTCCTGCCCCATGCAGGAGACCAGCATCATGCTGTACTAAAATCTAACAGAAGATCCTACAGAAAAATAAAAGCACACATTGGTTCCCCTCATGAACACAGCTGCAAAATGCCTGAACAAAATCTTAGCCACTTGAATCCAGCAACATTCTGAAAGGATAATACAGCATGACCGAGTGGGGCTTGCTCCAGGAACGCAAGTTTAATTTAATAATCGACAATCTGTAAATTTTACATCTTAGCAGAATAAAGGAGAAAAGCCACAGTGGTCATCTCAACAGATGGAGGAATCAATTGACGGGATAAAATAATCGTTCACAATAAACATCCCGGCCAACTGAGAAGGGAATGTCCTCAGACAGATACGGAGCACCTGTGGGAACCCACAGCGACGGCCCACCTGACGGCCGCCGTCTGGCTGCTCCCCTCTCAGGCCGGGAACAGACACAGATGTTTTCATCCCTCCTTCAACACCACACCGCAGGTCCTGGCCTGGGCACGAAGGGAAAGATAAATGATTAAAAGGTTGGACTAGAAGGACAAACTGTCTTTATTCACATATTCATTACATAAATCCTAAAGAATCTCTTTGTTAAGGAAGTATTAGAGCAAGCAAATTTAGCAAAATCATGGAATACAGGTCAATATATATTAATCACTGCATTTCTATATTTTAAGAAACTGGAAAATACAAAAATATGACTTACGATCCCATTCAAAACACATCACATAGGAATAAATTTAACGAAACAGATGGGCTAGACCTGTATACTGAGAACTCAGAAACACCGCTGAGAGAAATTTTAAAAGGCCTAAATAAATGTAAAAGTATACTATGTTTATGGATGAGACGATTAAATTTTGTAAAGATGTTTGTTCTCTCCAAGTCAACCCAGTAGATTCAAGGTAATTCCAATCCGAATCCCAACACAATTTAAAAATATATATGTTGACAATTTGACATGCACAGGTGTGCATGCACACATGGAAATGCCAAGCTGCATAGTCAAGAAAACCTTGGAAAAGATCAGAGCTAGAGAACTCACACTATGTGATTTAAAGCTTCCCCCCAAAGCGACAGTGATTAAGACAGTAAGAGTGTGGGCATAAATAGATCCATGGAACAGAATGTAGGATCTAGATACATATGCATACAGTCAGTTGATATTCAACAAAAATTGCAAGACAATTCAGTAGGGAAATCTTTTCAACCAATAGCGCTGCAACAACTGGATAAATGTATGGAAATAGGAAGAAGCTCAACCCTAATTTCACTTCAAAAAATTTTAATTCGAGGTGGTTCATCTAGATGTAAAGCTATAACTTCTAGAAACAAACACAGAACATCTTTGAAACCTTGGTACAGATAAAGATGTCTTAGAGAAAACACAATAAGAGCTAAATAGGAAAAAAAAGATACATTGGACATTAAAATACATCATTAAGGAAAAAAAAGACCTGGAAGGAAGTATTTACAATGCTGGATCTGACAAAGACTTATAGCCATGACATATAAAGAGCGTCTACAAATCAATACAAAGACAAACAGCCCGATTAAAAAATAAGCAAAGGATACTTTACCAATGAAGGTATACAGATGCCAATTTGTAATGATGCTTAAAATCATTAGTCATTTAAGGAAAGACATTAAGCCCCAGTGAAATACTACCTGATAGTCATTAGAGTAGCTCACATTAATGACAGATGAGGATGTGGAGCAAATGGAACCTACTGTGTGGGACAGCAGTTGTCCACTGCTGGATAAAAATAGCATAGGCACTTTGGGAGAACTGTTTGCCAGCTTCTTTTTCTGTTTCTTTTTCTTTTTTTAAAAGATTTTATTTGAGAGAGCAAGCGAGCACACAGCCGGTGGGGAGAGGCAGAGGGAGAGGGAGAAGCAGACTCTCCACTGAGCAGGCAGCTGGATGTGGGGCTCGATCCCAGGACCCCAAGTTCATGACCTGAGCCAAAGGCAGACATTCAACCAACTGAGCCACCTGGGCATCCCCCTCACCTCGCGTTTTACCCCAGAGGAATGAACACCCGTGTCCACAGAGACACTCTTGTGAGCGTGTTCATAGCATCTTTCTTTGTGACGGCGCTCCACTGGAGATGGGCGTCTCCCGGAGAACGGAGGCGGCCTGCCCTCACGTCGGTGGAGAGAGACTGGCCCCCTTGGCACTCGGCTGCGTGTGCCCCTCTCAGAGGCAGCGTGCTAGTGCGAGCAGCCAGGCAGAAAGGCTGCAGGCTCCCTGCTTCCACTCTCTACCCCCAAACAGACAAAACTAATCCACGGTGACTGAATTCATTATCAGTGGATGCCCGATATCTAACTGATGTACATGTGGGATGGGCTGGAACTGGCGGGCATCAAGAGAACTTTCTGGAGTGAAAAGATGTTCTCTGCAGACTGCGTGTTCGTGACTCAGGAGTGTGCACGTGTCAGAACTCACAGACTCGCACACTGCCTGTCGCTGTAGGCTCGTTCACCTCCATTAAAAACCAGAACAAAAAAATCGCTATGGATCCTGCAGCTGCTGAAAAAGATAAAAAGGGAATATTTTGAATCTGATGCCAATAAATCTGACAACTTGGCTGGAATGGAAGCATTATTTGAAAGGCACAGACCAACAAAGCTCATCCCAGGACAAACAGTCTGAAGAGCCGCATTTCTGATCAAGAGATTTAACCCATAGTATAAAACCTTCACATGAAGACAATTTCATAAAGAATCCACCGATGGGGGTGCCTGGGTGGCTCAGTTGGTTGGGCATCTGACTCTTGGTTTTGGCTCAGGTCATGATCTCAGGGTCCTGGGATCGAGCCCGAGTTGGGCTCTGTGCTGGGCATGGAGCCCACTTGGGATTCTCTCTCTCCCTCTGCTCTGTGCCCCCCCCCACATGTTTTCTCCCTAAAATAAATAAATAAATCCTTTAAAAAATTCACTGATGAACTCTTCCAAACATACAAGGAAAACGTGTAAATTCTATGCTAATTTTTTTCATTAAAATAGGGAGTGAACTCTTTCCGGTCTCATTTTATGATACCAACATTACCTTCCTACCACAGCCAGACAAGACGTTCGTTACAAAGGAAAACAAAAACAAAAAAAGGACCATTTCCCTTCATAAACATGAACATTAAAATCTTTAACAATATTTTAGAAATTCAAATCCAGCAATAAGTAGGAAGGATAATGGCTACGACCAGGTGGAATTCATCCCAGGAATGTAAGACCAGTACCGTATTCAAGACCATGATGTAATTCACCACCATATTAACAAACTCAGAAAGAGAAACACATGCTGATCTCAATAGATCCAGAAACAGCACAGGACGGGATTCAAACCACGAACCAGGAACAGAAAGAGCTTCAGACGGCTCAAGAGCCGCTCCAAGAACTGCCCAGCAAACATCGAACTTCCCGGCCAGAGACTCGGTCTATCCCTCCAAACTCTGGAACATGGCACACTTCTCTCTCTCCGAGACTCGGAGAAAATATCGATCAGGACTTGGATCTTTAGAAACCTAGTAACGAGGGGCGCCTGGGTGGCTCAGTCGGTTAAGCAACTGCCTTCGGCTCAGGACATGATCTCAGGGTCCTGGGATGAGCCCCACATCAGGCTCTCTGCTCAGCAGGGAGCCTGCTTCCCCCTCCCTCTGCCTGCCACTCTGCCTGCTTGCATGCTCTCTGTCTCTGAGAAATAAATTTAAAAAAAAACTTAAAAAAGAAATCTAATAATGAGAAAAGCCCACTTAAAAAAAAAAACACAGGACATAACGTCCAGTTCAACATTTCACCAAGGAAGACGCAGAGATGACAAACACGGCAGGAGATGCTGAGCGCCCCCCAGAGCCGCAGTGGGGTAGCGCTGCCCGGCCGAGCACTGCCGTGCTGAGTCAGCCAGGACGCGGCCCAGCAGGGGCAGCCCCCAAGCCCTCGCTCGTCACTGTGGGGACGCAGAGTCCTGGGCTTCCCCTCCAAGCCCCGGGAACGTCCGGTAGCTTTTTATACAAATACACACAGCACGTGACTCGGCAATCTTTCTCAGGTAGTCACCGATGAGAAGGGAAAGTCCGCATCTACACAAAGTCTTGGTCACAAGAACCAAAAAGTAGCAAAACCTCAGTGTCCGTCACCTGCCATGCAGACGGACCATGCTCACTTAATGGGATCCCAAGCAACAGCCAAAAAGGAACCAACGAGTGATACTTGAAATAACATGGGCCTCACAACTGGAGACGAGACAGCAGGGACGAACCACACGGTGGGGTTCTCCGGTGACACAAAGCAGACCCGGGATCGTCACAGTTCTAAGTGGCGGGAGGAGGGGAGCATTCCAGAGGGGCACCGGGGGACTTTTCCGGGTGACACACATCCGGCCGTGAGCACGTGCAATAGAACTTTTTGGGTTTTCATTTCTCTGGGAAACACCCCGAGGAGTGCAGCTGCTGTGCTGCCCGTGTGAGAGCTTGACTCTTGAGACCGGGGCTGCAGCGACGAATTCACTGCATACATTCATCGGAACAGTGTGCACTTACAATGGGTAGGCCTTATCGCATGTAAATCAAACCTCAATAAAGCTAATTTTTTAAGCAAAAAAAAAAATAAATCAAAGAAACAAATCATGATCATACTTCAAGTACATACGTTACCGACACGTTACCGATGCAGCATTCCGACTGACAAGACGAGGCCCGATCTCTGCTCCCCGGGCGCCGTGCAGGCCCGGCCAAGTCCAGCCAGGGCCAAGTCCAGGCCAAGTCCAGGGCTGCTCGAGGAGCCTCGGCGGTGACAGCTTCACTCCGGACCCCGCCACCGTCCGCCAGGGAGCCGTGCGATACCGTAGTTGCCCCCATGTCCCACCCCTCTTGGAGCTTCCCAGCCCTTTGCAGAAGAACCGTGTGAGCATTTCAGATTGGGTTTCCTTCTTCAGTCTGATTGCTTCCCGGCCTTCCATGATTCCTCTGGTCGAGACAGCACTTCTAAGAGCCTGAAACAGAACACTGGTCCTCCTTCTGGTCCCCGGGTGGTTTCCTGATCTAAAAATTAGAATACACATATAATCCTCCTTTCCATTTCGTTGCAAGTAACCTAATGATGTTAAACAGCCACGTCAGTGGACGCAAAGAGGAGACAGAGAATCACAAACAATGTGGTCTCCAGATGGAGTCAGAAGCCCCTGTGAGCTCTCTCACCGATCATGTCACTGTTTCACAAATAAAGTGCTTTGTCTACGTATGTTCCATGCGAGGTGTCCCAGGAAAACCCTCAAGAGCATCACCCAGAGAAAGTAAATTAATGCTGCATGTTTAGAAAGATGGAGATAAACTTCACTAACAAAACCCAGAAAATCCCCAAAACAAAAGCCCTCTGTTCAACTTTTTAAAAAAAAATATTTTATTTATTTTATTTATTTTATTTGACAGACACAGCGAGAGAGGGAACACCAGCAGGGGGAGTGGGAGAGGGCAAAGCAGGCTTCCCGCTGAGCAGGGAGCTCGATGCGGGACTCGATCCCAGGACCCCAAGATTGTGACCTGAGCCGAATACAGACGCTTAACTCACTGGGCCTCCCAGGCGCCACCCTCTGCCCCCGCCCCCGCCGCGGATCATCATATTAAAAGGATGTAGGAGACCCATACGTACGGGTAAGGTGATTAAATATTTTACTTGACAGAACATGTAGGTTGCAAACGCATGTGTGGTTCCATTTTTGTAAAAAAAGAAAATCACATCCACGTGTGTGGACTCTGGCAGGTCGCCCCCACCCGTTTTCTGTCCCGCCCCCCAGCCCGGCGGGTGGCACTCGGCCAGGTGAGGGGGCCCCAGCGAGGCCAGCGGAGGCCGGGCAGGCGGCAGGGGGCGCTGTGGCTCCAGGCAGCAGGAAGGCTTGCTGGCGCGGAGCTCCAGGGGCCTCCAGCCTCGGGCCACCACCCCCTCCCTGGGGACCCCTCTGCGACCACACACCCCCTCCCTCCCTCCCGGGGCCCCGCCCAGCCTCCTCGGCGCCCTGTCCCGGGTTCAGGTATCACTGGTCACGTGGCCTTGGGCGAGCCCCCACATCCCCTGCTTCTAGGGGCCACCCCGGGGGTGGCGGCAGCTTCTGGTGCCAGGGCCCCACCCAGCCTGAGGTGCAGGCACCCGGAACCTCAGGCTTCAGCCGCTCACCTGTGTGGCCCAGCTTCTGAGCGGCTCCCCCTCTTCCCAGGCGAGGCTGCCAGACCTGCCTCAGCCCCAGCTCCGCATGCAGACAGCACATCCCCGCCCGGGAGGCCCGGGAGGCAGGGAGCCGTCCTGGAGGGGCCCGGGGCTGAAGGTGGCCTGTCCTGGGGGGATCCAACACGGGCCCCCAGGCTGGGAACGGTAGCGGGGGGGGCGGGAAGAGGTTCTGGGGAGACTTCCTGAGCCCACACCGTGTCCACACTCTGTGGCGGGCCTGGGGCTCTCCCCCTCCCCCATCAGACCCCCCCCTCCCCTGGCTCAGGACGGGCACAGGGGCAGGCCTGGGTCCCCAGCCCAGCCACAGGAAGGCACAGGGAGGGGCTGCGGGGAAGTGACTCAGACACACCCACGTGGTCACCTGGTAAAGGAAGGTTTATTAAGATTTAACCACAGAGTAACAGCCAAACAGACCCGGGGAGGCCCTGGGGGAGGCCGGGGGGCTTGTGCGTGGAGCCCGAGCGCTCGCAGACAGAACCGTGTGCAGCACAGACGCGGCGGACGCGCAGGCCCCGTGTACCTGGAGACAAACGACCCAGCCCAGGCTCCGCGTAGACACAGACATCAAGCCACTTCTCACCTCCCAATAAAAGTCAATATGCGATATTACCGCTCTTTATAACTTTTCCTCATAAAATGTTATGCATCTAACACACACACACACACATCTTTGCTAAAATCAGCAAGAGCTACCACACTGCCCCAACTTCGTAAGCTGATACAAAACCGTGTCCTGCGGCCAGTTCACAATGGAACCGAAGAGCGTCGTTCCGAGCTGCCCGGGCAGTTTCTCTCGTAACACGGGGCATTTCCAACCAACGGTCCTTCTGCCAAGAGACCAGCTCAGTGCACTCAGTGCACGGCACGAGGGGACGTGCCCCCGGCCCAGGGGACAGCTGCAGGGCTCAGCAGCTGGGGGGTGGCCGCTCAGCTCTGCGAGGTCCCGGGGGGAACAGCCGGCTCCTGAGGACGTGCTGGCCAAGGGCCCTCTCAAGACCAGGGGTTTGCGGGCACCTGGGTGGGTTAAAGCCTCTGCCTTCGGCTCAGGTCTTGATCTCAGGGTCCTGGGATCGAGGCCCGCATCGGGCTTCCTGCTCGGCGGGGAGCCTGCTTCCTCCTCTCTCTCTGCCTGCCTCTCTGCCTACTTGTGATCTCTGTCAAATAAATAAAACCTTTAAAAAAAAAAAAAAAGACCAGGAGTTCGGGCTGGGACGGTGTCAGCTGGCTTCCCATGAGAGGTAAGGAGCAGCTTGGAGGCTGGGCCGCATAGATGCCCTCCCAGCGGGTGCTGGGCTGAGTCCCCCCGCCAGCCCCGCACCGGCGCTGCAGAAGTGCTCGGGGAAGTGGGCCGGCCGCCCCCAGGCCCGGCCGCAGGCAGGAAGACGGATGCTTGCAGGTGCAACCCCAAGACCGGCCTGTCCCGCAGCGGGCCTCCCGTGAGGACCGGCGCCCACCCCCGCCCCGAGGGTGGGCAGGAGCACAGCGAGGAGCCCACAGCTGGGGAGGGACGCTCGGCCGTGCCTCGTCGGGAGCAGGTCTGCATCTGGTGTCGGCTGCTGTGCCACAAGCGTGGGCAGGGACAGGTGTCAGCACCTCCAGCTGCGGCAGGGACCCACAGACGTGGAAGGGAAGTCGGTTCCTTCTCAGAGAGTGTCAGACACGTCACAGGCGACGAGGCCGGGCCAGCCTGGGGCCCTCAGCCTGAGCTCGGCTTCCCACCAAGTCCTGCGTCCTGCAGCCCCAGACAGGCTGCCCTTTGGGGCCTTGGGGGCCAGACACCCACTTCCCCACACACCTGAGCACCCACCCCTGGAGGGGGCCTGGCGCTCATGGGGGCCCCAGGATCTCCACCGACAGGGACACTGCTGGCCCTTAGCCACCTGCAAGGTCACAATGGTGCTCTGCAGACATAACAGGGACAAAGGTGTGCAGGGACAGGCGGCCCGGCATGACACGGTCCCCCCCCCACCCCCGTCCTCCAGCCAGGTTCCAGCACAGCCCAGGCTTCCGCTGCACGGGTTTGGGTGATCTCTTTCCAAGATTCTTTACTTCGTTGACTTTCACAGGGAACAAAAGGACAAAGCAGACCCATGTGACCCTATGTTGGTGACAAGCCCGTTTACACGGCATACAGCAACCAATGAACCGAACCCCTGCCGGCCATGCTGCCAGCCCACGGACCATGCCCGCAAGCCCCAGGGCCACCTGTCCTGGCACCGACACCCGCCAGCCCGCCCAGCAGGCACACACGGGCCTGCCACAGAACACTGCGTCACCTGCCCCAGGACACTGTCCTGCTGGGGCCCCACCGGGTCCGCCCGAGCTACCGCGTTAGAAGCACCCCCACCCCACTGAGCCGGAGGGCGCAACCGCATCGTGCACACGGCCAGCTCCTCCTCGCGACTCTCCGGACACACATGGCGACGCTCGAGGGTCTCAAGTCAGCGCGATCCTGAAACCAGCTCCCCGCGAGCGAGGGCTCGGGCACCCGGAGCCCGACTCCCGTCCAAACCACAAGGCACCGGCCTCTCCTCGCAGGTGTGCACCCCGACCAGACCTACAGTCAGAAAGACTGGCCCCCAACACCTCACTGGACTAGAACGTACCAAGGCATCCCCGGCCCGGCCAGCTGGTCCTGGGAGGGGTGCGCGGTTCCTCCTCTAAGTGTCCCTGGGGTCCTTGGGTGACGTGGGAGGCCGGGACATCAAGGGTTAACGTGTTCTGTTGACGGCGGTCCCCCGTAAGCCCCTTGTGCCTGGACACCAAGTCCCAGCCAGGCCCTGTGTGTGCGGCCCACCCAGCCGTGGGGCTCCTGCCCCGGCCCTGGGGGGTGGGCGGGCTGCCCGGGAGGCACGGGCTCGGGGCGCTTCACATCTGGATTCGGGGCTGTCCCACTGCCCCCTCCCCTG
>LNAC01000156.1:1177756-1194471 GCA_002007465.1 Ailurus styani | reverse complement strand
AGGGGGTGGGGGTGAGGGTGGGGGGGTGCCACCTCCCGCTGCCCAGAGGCGGGCCTGCCCCACGCGCCATCTGTCAGAATCTCTGAGGAACAGAAGAAACGCAGTTTCTTCTAAAAAAAACCAGTTTTGAAAGAAAAAATTTTTTTCTAAAATGATGATAAAGAAAAATACTCTCCGATAACGTCAGCACCAACAGCACGTGAGCTCGGACAGGACGCGCGACACCCGCGGCCTCCGGGGAGGCGCAGGAAGGTCCGGTCACCGGCGACACGGCTGGCGTCTGAAGTCCGCGGACCGCAGACGGTGAAGGAAGGACAGCACGGACTCGTGGCTTCCAACTGTAACCCTGGAAATGAAAATCTTATTTTCCCCTAAATTGCTTGTGTCTACTGTAAATCTGCCTTATAATTTGAAAACATGCAGAATACGATGCCTGCGGAATACAAGAGTTGAAATCAGAAGATCCTTTTCGATTTAAAAAAAAAAATTTCAAATGATTTTTTTAATTGTGGAGAAAGTAATCAGTGTGGTGTTTCTGCCTAGCGGCTCAGCCCTGCCCTACAACTACGCACCGCCACCCGTGTTGTGAAGAACTCTGCTAGTGCCGTCGCCACGGCAACAGTGACCGACCCGCCCGCCATCTCCCCCCCCCCAACCCCAGAATGTGTGCGCACGGGGGCGAGGCTCAGACCATCGACTCCGTCTCCACCAGCCCCTGCGGCCCCTCCTTCCGGGTCAGCGTCAGGATGGTGGGCTTCTGGCTGCCATCCCCACCGTCCCCTGACGGCTGGCACGACAGGCCTTTCTGCTCCTCCTTGGCCTCTTCTGACACCTCCGGGTAGATGACCAGGAACGTGGCGGTCAGGAAGCCCAGGAAAGAGCCCACGGAGGCCACCATGGGGATGACGCGCACGGTCCCGACGGCGTCCACCACGCCCCCGAGGGCCGACGCCACCAGGATCTGAGAGATGTACACCTGGCAGGACAGGATGGCGCAGTCGATGCCGAAGCCGCGCCTGGAGTTCCCGGGGCTGTGGCGGACGTACTGCAAGAGAGCAGAGCACGGGCGTGAGGGCCGCACCGGGGGCTCGAACCGTCGGTCGACACGGCCATGGTTGGAAGATGAGCTCAGAAGTCTGGAAGCAAAACTTGCCTTCCACTCGGCTGCTTGGCGACCCCTCAGCCTGTCTCCCCGCCCCCGTCCCACTTCTACTCAACACTGTATTGGGGAGTCTGGCCATTGCAATAAGGCAAGAAAAATAAATTGAACGTATTAAGGGTTTTGGGAAAGAGAAAATAAGTCTCATCATGCACGGTGGTGGGGCTGTGCCTGATGTCCGAAAGAGTGGACACACGTGCTGTAAGCGTTAACAGAAGAACGTGCTGTATTTATGGGCAGAAAGCCTCAGTACTATACAGTCTGTGACTCTCCCCAGACTGATCTATGTGATCAACGTGTTTCCAATGCAAAAGCCCAGAAATGGATCTAATGTTTAGATAAAAAGTAAACCGTCAAGAAGACCCACAAGAACAAAGTTGAAGGACACACAGCACCAGGTTTCGGTCTTACTAGGAAGCTACTCTAGAACAGCAGAACGCTTGTCTGAGGTCAGACCGGCCCGTGGAAGAGAGGACAGAGGGGCCAGAAATGCCACCCCCCACACACGGGCGCCCAACTCGGACATGACGGTCCCGCGGTGCGGGTGGGGGCCACAGGGCCCGAACAATGCGTGGCCCCAGGTCACACAGCTACGACGTGGGGAACCCATGAAGTCACGCTCCTCTACCCCAAACGACACACATGCACGACGTATCTCAGGTGGATGGGATAAGTACGCAAGCGCACACAGGACAAGGACACCACCCAATGCCACCGCCGGCAGAGTGCAGCACAGACTGTGCAAACAGTGAGATGCGAGAGGGAAGAAAGGACCGTCCTCTGCAAGCACAGAAGAAGCACAGGCGTGAGGTCAAAGCAGACACTCCAGTCACATAAGGTTCAGACATTGGCGGGACGACTACACGGGGTCAGGGGCGAGGACGAGAACCAGCTTTCTGCTGTTTCTGGGTCTGCGTTAGTTTTTCCAGGTCGTTGTCCAAAAACCCACTAAGCTGTTTGTTTACAGCATGTGTACTTTCTGTCGTCACATTATACTCCAACCAAACAGCTTATGAAAAAAAGGATGCGGGTTATTTGGATTTTCATTAGTTTGGCATTTGGTAGGTACCTAATCACAGTGGATTTACTTTCCTTCTGTAATTGTGCAAGAGAAGATTAAACATAGTTTGGGTTTAGAGAGAAAGAAATCTGAGCTTTTCTGTGTTTCTTCCTTCCCTTTTAGGGTCTGAGTCTGAAGTTTGAGAACCACGGTCTACACCAGCGCTGTGGCCACGGAGCACTTTGAAAGGCAGCTAGCTGGTCTGAGTCGAGAGGGACTGCTGGTGTAAGAAACACGCTCCTTTCAAGGCGAGAATAATCAGTGTTTTATACCGAAGATGTTGAAATGATGGTGTTTGAGATGTATCGCGATAAACAGAGTACACCATCAAAGTGATTTCGCCCGTCCACTCCCTCTTTAAATGTAGCTGCTCAAGGCACAGACGGACCCAGGGGGTTCCGCGGCCTACTGCGCAGGCCAGTGCTGGCCGAACTCCCTGGTCCGGGGTCTGTGAGGGGACAGCAGGGCAGCCAGCCCCCCAAGTGCCCGACCAAAGTCCCTCAAGATGCAGCCGGGGGGTGGGGGTGGAGAGCGGCCAGGTCGTGGAAGGAGGAGAGCCTTGGCAGCTGGGAAGCCGGTGCCTCAGACTGACCCGGGGCGGGGGCAGCTCTGCTGGGCCCTCTAGAACCAAAGACCTAGGGGGACCATTTGCACCCCGAATGTCCCCCAAGTGGAAGGTACAGAGCCCTGCCTAGAGACGAGTGGAGAACGACAGGGGCTTTGGAGCCGGATGGGTCTGATGATCTGACCTGAGCTACGGTTTGGCCTGGTGACCTCGCGCCCCAGCACTCCATCCACTGCCCGCCCACCGCCCGGCCGCAGCCCCAGACACACCTCCTTGATGTCGTGGTACTGCCCGAGCAGGGCGTAGGGGCAGTAAGAGATGCTCATGGAGACGATGCCCATGGTGCTGATCATGACCATGGCCACGTAGACGTTGGCGAACATGGCCATCACGGCCGTGCCGATGGAGAAGCCCAGCGTCCCCAGCACGTAGATGACCCGGATGCTCAGATCGTAGTTGTCCAAGTACTTCTGTAACAGGGCTGCAGGGAGAGCGGGGCCACGGGACGGTGACCCACAGGCCCTGAACTGCATGCTCACCCCACTCCCATCGGGCGCCACCTCTGCTACTCGGAGGCCCCTCCGAGGTGGCCCCCCTGCCCCCACCATGCGTGCGAGCTCACGGTGCCCCACTCAGCTCCCCAGGGCTCAGGCACCTCAGATGTCAGCCCTGCTGGGTCCCATAGCCCCGAGCCTTCTCCCATCTTGTAGCTCCCTGGGGCCGCCCCAGCAGGCCCGCCTGGCCCAGACCCTTCCCACCGGGGGACCCCCACACCCAGTCTTGGGATCTCGAGTCGAGGCTGGTTTCCCCAGGGGTAAACCACTGCGTCTAGAGGGACAGGCTCCTGCTCAGCCTTTCTGACCCAGCGGCTTAGTGTTACTTCCCCCAGGAAAGCCTCAGCTTTCCCGAGAACTCCTCCGTCAAACACAGACAATGCTGTGTGACAGTCAGGCTGGCTTCCCACTGCTCCATGGCCTTGACCTTGGCCTTGGCCATCCTCAAGTCCAGGCCAGGCTGAAACAAAGCTGACCTTCCCCTCCAAGGTTCGTGTAGACAATGGGCAGGGCCCAGGCCAGACGCGTTCAGGAGACCCCGGACCCGGACTGTGCCGCATTTCCAGAAAGTAGGCCTGGGCAGGCTGCTCCCAAGGCTGAACCCCAGCCCTAACCCCCCTCCCCAGGATAAAACCGCACCTCCAGGGAAAGGCCTCTCCTATGTGATGTCTGCAGGCCCCACCTCTCCCAGGCCCGCGGGCCCGGTTCCTATGGTCCCCCCCAGCCCCCTATGCCCGTCCCGAGCTAGAGCCCCTCTCTGAGGCGCCGCCGGGCAGGAACCAGCACAGACGACAGCGTGCATGGGGTCTCAGGATGCCCAAATCCAGACACACGAGCTCCCGTGCTTCTGTCCCTGAGCAACAGCCCTGTTCAAAGTCCGGCCCGCCTTCCAGACAGGACGACCTGGGCCTCCTTCCTGCCGCTGAGCAGACCAGGGAGCGCGGCCGCTCGGCCTGCAGGTTGGCTCACCTGAGCAGATCGCGCCGGTGGCCGCGTAGATCACCAGGCCCCAGCAGCCCATCTTCACGCCCGCGTTGTAGGCCTGCCAGGCGGTCGAGTTGGAGGGGGCCTGTTCCAGAAAGCAGATGGGGCTCAAGGGGGGCAGGGGTCATGTGCCACAGCCTTTGGGCAGGGGGAGGACCTTACATCGCAACCACAGGCGGGCTGTTTAGTTTAGGAACCGCCGCGAACGCTATGGCGACGGGAGACTCAGCCCCATATGGGCGGGGCTCCGAGCAGGTGCTTTCAACCCTTCCCAGGCTCGCCCCTGCCCTGCACCGGAGCCCGGGCAGAGGCCATGTGGCCCAATGTCCGGCAACGCAGCCCCAGGCACGAGCCAGCCACCGGCACCCCGACACAGCGCCTCGCCACCTGCCCTGCCCCCCGGGGCTCCCCGGCTCTCACCTTGGGGTCCCCTTCGAAGATGACTTGGCCCATGAAGTCAGTGTAGAAGACGGCCTCGGCGATGACGGAGAACCAGGTGAGCAGGTGGCAGAGGCAGAGGCGCATCAGCTCCTTGGGCATCTTCAGCATGGACAGCCACAGCAGCCGCACGGTGGTCTCGCCCTCGCCCTCCTCGCTCTCCGTGTCCCCGCTGGAGGCCGTGGCCCCGCTCTGGTTGCGGTGCCGGCAGCGCTGGCGCTTCTGCAGGTCATACAGGTCGCTCATGCTGCGCGACGGCTTGATGAGGACCACGGCGTTGGCGCGCCGGTAGCGGTAGCGGTGGGAGCTGATCTTGCCGTAGTAGGAGAAGGTGCTGGAGGCCTGGCGGCGGAACATGTGCCTTCGGCGCCTCATGGAGCCGGCCGCGGCGGCGGGCTTCACGTCCACCCTGCTGTAGCCCATGGGGCAGTCCTTTGGCGGAGAGCCGCTGCCGTTGGGAACTTTGGCTTCGGGCACGTGGTGATCGAGCAGCGTCTCGTCCTCCTTGGCGGGCTCCCTGAGCAGCGAGGCCAGGCGGGGCGGCCGGGCGCGGGCGAGCTCCTGGCTGGTGCTGCGGGGGGTGCCGGGGCGCGAGCCGTCGTGGAAGATGGAGGGCTCGATGTCGGGCAGGAAGGGCAGCTCAGGCTCCAGGTCCAGGGAGGCGTCGGGCACGTGCAGCACGGAGTCGCTCTTGCTGCGCACCATGTCCACGCTCAGGTAGTCCAGCGGGAGCTCGTGCTCCGACTGCACCTCCTCGGGGAACGGGCCCACGCCATCCAGCGCGCTGGCGCGGGCCGCGCAGGGCAGGGCGTCGGCTGCCTCCCCCGTCCGCTCCTGCTGGGGGCTGTACTGCTCCTCCTCGATGCTGAACAGGTGCAGCGCCACCGACACCACGAAGATGATGGCCGCGAAGAAGAAGAGCACCTGGTTCTGAGTCCGGAACCAGGCGCCCAGGAAGGTCTGGGTCCAGTCCAGCCCCCCCAGCACGTAGCCGATGGCCCCGCCGAGGCCTGAGCGGGGGTGGGGAGAGACAGATGGAGCCCGTGAGCGGTGTCGGGCACCCTGACACCCCCTCCCAGAGCGGGGAAGCCAGGAAAGATCTCGAAGGGCCTTTACCCTGAGCCGCGGGCCAGGCCCCGCATTCACAGCTCTATCCCGAGTCAGGACGAGCTTTGGGGATGGAACACGAAAAACAACAAACTACCGCTGGCCCTAGCCTTGGAGCTCGGACTTAACGGGCTCCCAAGGAATCAGGAGCAGCTGTCTGTCAGGATAGGAAACAGATGCCTGCCCGGTACTCTGGGCAGCACGGACTGCCAAGCCTCAAGCTCAGGAAGCTGCCCTTCCCAGCGGACGTGAACAGCGTCTGAGCACAGGGAGAGGGTAGCGGCGGCCTGCTCACCGCCTCGCCGACCAGCACCATGCAGCCCCCCCGACCCCGTCGAAGGTCGGGGGAAGGGCCTTGGGAACAGCCTCCCCCACGCTGGCCGTCCTGGGACAAGCTGGGGGCGGGGGGGGGGGCAGGGGGCGCGCTCTCACCAGCAGAGAAGGCGTGGATGTTAAGCGCCATGTCCTGCTCCTCGCTGTCCACCACATCCAGCAGGTAGGCCCGGATGGGGCCCTCGGTCGCGTCAGCACTGAAGTCCAGGACGACCACCCCCAGCACGGTGAGGACGATGCCGATGGGCTGCCGGTTGGGGACATCGCCGAGGGACAGACCTGACCGAACACACAGGGGCGGTCAGATCTCAGCCTCTAAGAGCAGACCCCCATCTGCACGGGGAGATGCGGACACTCGCCAAGGCCACAAAGGGGCGTGTTCCTCGGCACAGACGTTCGCTACAGGAGACAGGCCTTGTGTTTTCCATTTCTGTTACTGGTGTGGTTACTTTCTCTCCCCGGTCACGTTAGCTGTTCAGTGAACCTCAACGCTTACTCACCTTCCCATTTTTAACTGAAAAATGAAAAGGATCCTTCCTCCCCGACCTTCACTGGGAAAGGGGGGCCGTGTTGGGACCGACCACTCTGTGAGCATCCGGGAGAAAAGGTGATGCGTGACACACCCAGTCACACATACCCGTGTGCACACAGCGCACTGGGGTTCAAGGTCAGCCCCGGGGCCAGGGCCTGCGGGGGCTCCTCCGGCACTCCCTGAACCTATGATGGGTCTCTCTGGTCATCCACCGTCGTGTCATGCCTTCCAACGGGAGACTTTGAAATCTGTCCTACTGATGCCACCTGGTGAGCACATTTATTTTCCAGTAAGAATTCACCTCAAGGCCAACACGTACAACGTTTCCAACGTCAGACTGTACCCAAAGACACCCAGCCAGAAACAGGCCAGCTGTGCGAAGGCCAGACCTCAGCTGACAGACCACCCCGACCAACGGAAGTACTCATGACCTCCCCCGGGTTCGTCGAGCGCACTCTCGGGGCGGCCCAGGTTCCAGAAAAGTGTGGCTCTGAGAAGCGATGGGAAAGGCCCCACCTCAGGCCTGATACCACCCTCAGCAGGTGGTAAGCACCCAAAGGAAGCGGCAGTCACACACCACGGCTCACCTGCCGCGGGAAGTACGCCCTGAACCCGGAGACTGAGCCAGTCCCCCGACGGCCTAGCTAGAGCTGGGTACGTGAGACTGGTGCGTATCCTGCACCCACAGATGCGGGGCGCGTGGGTACCTAACCCGGGGTCCGGAGCAGGTGAGCTGCAGCAGGGGTGAGGCCCAGGAGAAGCGTGAGCACAGACAGACACGGGGTGCCAGGCAGGGCCCAGAGCCCCCATGTCACCAGGCCCACCACACAGACACGGCCTCGGAGAAGGCCACCACTTTCTCTCCAGGAGGCGTGCTGGGGACGCCTGTGCCAGGGCCGATGGGGACAGGCTCAGAGACCCAGCAGCCCCACGGGGGCGGTGGCCTTCCTGAACCCAGCCCAGCCCCGCGCAGGCCTCTCCGTGACGGTTCCAACGTCCCTGCCTCCCGGCTCGCTTGCTGCCGACGTGGGGCACGCGAGCGTACGTCACAACACAAGACGAGGCCCGGTCTCAGAGGAGTCACCGCCAGCAAACACTTAGGTTTTGTTTCTGACAGCTCTGATAAGCTCCCTCAGGGCAGAAACTGCTTTCCCACGTACGCTGCTGGACTTCAAAACAACAACCAAGCGTGAGTACACGGAACAAAACAACCCGTACGAGCTGGGCCTGGACGCCTTCAATACCACGTCTGAGAAAAGGGGAAACGAGAAGGCATTTCTGCACCACCGCTGGAAACAGGACGTGCCGTCGGCTACGCGGGGCAGACGAGCGGGTCACAACAGGAAGGGCTTCCCTGTGAACAGGTCCCCACGGCGTTCCCACGTGGGGCCCGGCCCAGCCCTGCCGGGAGCGCCGAAACCGCCCTGCGGGGACGCGGCGGGCCGAGGGACACTTACCGATGGCCGAGCCGTTCAGGAAGAGCGCCACGCCGAAGAGCACGCCGACGCACAGGGCAAGGATGAAGGGCCGCCGGCGGCCCCAGCTCAGCGTGCAGCGGTCACTGGCGGAGCCGATGATGGGCGTGAAGATGAGGCCGAGGATGGGGCTCAGGAACCAGGTGAGGCTGTAGTACTGCTCCGGAAGGCCTGCGGCACACACGGGGGCGGTCACAGGGCAGGCACATGCACACACGCACACCCGGGTCCGGCGGACACCCCACACGGTCCGAGCGCCCAGCCCCGACGCCGGGAGATCCGAGGCCGACGGAGAAGCATCAGGTGGCCGGAGGCTGGCCCCTGGGGCCTGGAGCAGGTGCCCCCGCAGCCGGGTGCCCAGTGTGACGAGCGGCACTTGCCAGACCCGGCAGAGCCTGGAGCAGCCACGTGCACGGTGACGGGGCACCCGTGGTACCACTCACGCTGACCAGGGCCCCTCGTCTGCAGCTGCTCGGCGCCGCCTCACAGGCACCGGGCCCACGCCTGCCTCGGCCCAGACCTGGGATAGCAGTGAGGACCCCCGCCACCACCGCCACCGCCATCCAGGGCCTCACCAGCCAAAATCTATGACAAGAGTCCCACTGAGGGGCCGCAGAGCCGCTGACGTGCCCAAGGACCCCCAAGGGGCTGACAAGAGGGGAGGCATGGGAAGGTTCACCTGGAGCCAAGGTGCTCCATCGGGCACCGGGCACCACTCTGCTCCACCGTCCTAACCGCCCAGGGAGGTACGGGTACTGTGCCCGCTGTCCGGGACGGGGACCTGAAGCTCAGAGAGGTTAGGTAACCCACACGGGGTCACGCAGTGACAAGGTACGACCCCCCTCGCACAAAACCCGTGCCTATCGCCAGAGGAACGGCACACCCCACACAGCAGAGCGCTACACAGCGGGGGGTGGGGGTGGGGGCCGTCCGCAGGCACAACAAGCCGCACCCCACACGTGCCAGCCACGGCAGAGCACACGCCGTGGGCTCCACTTATACGAGGTCTAAGGGGCAGCGGGGGCCCTAGGGAGGGGCGGGGCTTCGGGGCCAGTGGGGCTCTCTTTGTGATCTGGAGGGGGTCCCTGGTGACCCCACTGCAGGCTGCTAGTGTCCGACCCCCATGAAAAGCTGACTCAGACGACAGTGCTCTGCCATGCCAGTGATCCCCGGCTAGCGCTCTGCCCAGCCCTGGGCCCCGGGAGATGGGGGGCTGGGCTGCGCCCCTGAAGCCACGCTCGTCTGGCAGAGGGAAGCCCGCACTAAAATACGCAGTCCACAGTTGAAGGTGTCGTCTACACCGTACGGAACTTTGGTGGGAAGGGCAGACTGGGTTCTGACCACATGTCAGCAGACCGTACGGACATCTCAGGAAACGAGCGGCTGGTCCAGCGCGTCCGCTGTACTCTGGCTTCTACGGGGCACACCCCGCGGCCTCACCCTTCCTCCTCAAAGGCAGGTGGTGGGAGAGCAGCAGCCGCACAGGCCGGGCCCACGCAGCCCCTGGACGGGAGCCCGTGTCCGGCACCGCGAGCCTCAGAAAGGACGCCCGGCACAAGCACGGCCCGTGCACAACACGGTCCCCATCGCAGGAAGAACGAAACGTGTTCCTGACCCCGGGTACACGGACTCTTCCTTTTGTTGGGGCTTTCAGTATGGCACAACTTTCCTACTAAACACGGACTGGCCAGCGAGAAGACCCCAACCCGGGAACCCCGTCGGGTGCAGGCCTTGGCTGTGGCTGGCCCTCTCCATCCCTGGAACGCTCTCATCTGCCAGGCCTGCCTCCACCCGCCCGGTGACACCAAACCCTCCCGAGACGCCCACGCTCTCCAGCGAGAGGACAAGTCTCCTCCAGCCGCCGCGCCCCCCGCACCCTCCGTGGCCACAAGCATCCCCTCCTGGCACTGGCGGCGTGCCACTGTGGCTCCCGGTCCCGCGGCGTGCACACCACTGCTCCAGTGTCGGGGGCGGTATACACGACCGCCGGGGACCTGCGGGGCCTGCTGGGGCGGGGGGGACGGGGGAGGCCGAAACCCTGAATTCCGCTCACCACTGCCTTACGGATGCCCGAGCCCTGTCTGCCAGGACGCACACGCATTCCCCGGGGCCGTGCCCACGGCGCTCCTTCCCTCACGTGCCACGTTACTGTTCGTGGTCTCTGTCCCCTCGTTTCTCTGCACCTCCTGTTCCTGCCTGCTTTTGGTCAAGTTCACGGAATAATGTCTTACACTCCGCTTTCATTTACACTTTGGCTTTTTAGCATTATTTTGCAAGGGGCTGCTGGAGAGACTTCATTACACACCGACTTTCCAGTCTAGTGGACGAGACGCCTAACACGTGAGTAAGAACCTTGCAAATGCCTGTGTCCTTGCCCCCGGGTCTCTTCCCGCTCACGTGGTCCATGTACACCCGCTAGAGACAGCGTCAACCCTCAACCCGGTCCGTGCTGCGCTCTTTGCTTTAAAAGGTCACGTTTAAGGCAATTAAAAAGGAAAACTACTTTTATTTTTCCCTCCCACTGAACCATTTCTTCCTTCCTTTCTGAAGCCCCAGGTGTTCACATGGTATCACGTCCCTTCTGCCTTGAAGGACTGTCTTTAGTTTCCTCGGCATTTCTTACAGCAATCTGCTGGCACCAAATGCTCTTCTATTTGACCTAAAATCTCTTTCACTTTTATTCTCACGGGGTATTTCTGCTGGACAGAGAATTCTGGGTCCTCCTCCCGCAGCCCCCTCCGGAGCTGTGAGGCTGTCATGCCCGTCTCTGCAGAGAAGGTGGTGACGTTTCATGTGACAGGACAGGTGAAACGTCTTCCTTTCCTCTGGCTGCTTTCAAGACTGTCTCCTTCCTGTTGGTTTTCAGCAGTGTGACAATGACGAACCGAAGCAAAGTCTTCTTTTTCTCCTGCCTGGACTCCACTGAGCTCCACGACGCCGTGTGTACCCGTCTTTCAGCACACGTGGGAAAGTTCAGTTAGTACCCTAACTTTCCTCTGCCCCCTCTAGTTCCTCTCCTCTGGGACCCCAATCACAGGTACGTCTGACCTGCGGACACTGCACCACGGCGTCCCGAGGCCCTGTCCCTTCCTGGTCTCCATCCTAGTCCTCTCTGTTCTTCAACTGTTTCTGCCAACCGAACCTTCGGTGTGCTGTGTCTTTCTTATGTCAACCCCTATCTCCCCTAATTTTCTCAAATATTGCATTTTTCAGTCCTAGAATTTCCATTTGGTTCTTCAATAGTTTCTCTCTGTTGAAATCTCCTACTTCCCACTACGAGCGTGTTTTCCTTTATGTGCTCGAGCACGTGTACACACGCGTGACAATTCCAACGAGTCACCACCTTGGAGTCTCCACTGCTGCCTTTTCTCGACTGAGGATCACGTTTTCATCTTCCCTATTTTTTATCTCTAATAATACTAAGCTGTACCCTGCACACTATAAATGATGTGTTGTAGAGATTCTATGTTCTGCTATATTCCTTTGAAGGGTGCTGATATTCTCACTCCAACAAGTAACTTAGCTACACTCAAAACTCTCCTCTACAATAGGAGCCAGCAGAAATCTGTTCTATTCTTTTAGCTTTTTCTGAGCTACTTAAAATCTGGCCCATAAACCCACATTTCAAAAATCAGCCAGAGGGGCAGCTGGATGGCTCAGTTGGGTGGGCGTCTGACTCCTGGTTTTGGCTCAGGTCAGGATCTCAGGGTTCTGGGACTGAGCCCCACATGAGGCTTCCTGCTCAGCGGGAGGCCTGTTTCTCCCCCTGCTCGTGCTCTCGCTTGCTCCCTCTCTGTATCTCAAGTAAAATCTTTAAAAAGGAAAAAAACAAAAACACAGAAAAATAAAATCTTAAAAAAAAAAAAAAAAAAAAAAGCAGCCAGAGATCGGAGTAGAGTTGTCTGTCCCAGGATTTAGGGTTCCCCTGGCTCAGACTCTGCCCCCGAACTTTGTCCTTGGTCCT
Source organism: Ailurus styani (assembly GCA_002007465.1). Taxonomy (NCBI): domain Eukaryota; kingdom Metazoa; phylum Chordata; class Mammalia; order Carnivora; family Ailuridae; genus Ailurus; species Ailurus styani. The sequence continues at coordinate 1,182,300 of LNAC01000156.1, read as the reverse complement.
TCCAGGGACGGAGCACGCACCCAGCCATCGTGGCTGCCCATCTTCAGGCCGGAGGCCGTGAAATGATGGGAACTTGCTCAGCACCACTCCCTTCTTCTGGTTTCCAATGTTCTCCAGTGGCTTCAAGGGGCTGCTTTTATCTTCAGCCCTTGATTTCTCTGAACAGCAGAAAAGCTGTTCCAATAGGAGCTACTGCACCCGAGCTTCTGCTTGGTTTTCAAAATGAGTAACGCTGAGGGTCATTTCACTCCTCGCGCAGCTCGGTGAGGCCCAGGGTACTGCCTTACCGCACCTGGTACTCCCACCACCGCCTCGGGCCTGCTTCCCGGCATGGGAAGCTCCGCGCTCTGTGCCCTGCAGAGCACGAACAGTAGGTGCTCAGTTAACTACTGACCGAACCACGGGTGTCCCTCAGCAACTGCCAGCAGGTCCCGGGGGGCACTCCCGACTGGAGACGGGCCAGCTGTGCCGATGACGGAGGGACCCGGCCACCCTGTGGTACGTGATGGCTGGGGGGCGGCTGGTAGCTAACTGGTGGAAGGGACAGCTCCCGATGCCCGCAGGTCACCAGGCCGCCCCTTCCCAGCTTCTCTCGACCTCCCACTGATGACGACAGCCTCGTGATGGAATTTCCGGAGCACAGTCCCATCTCCTTTACCCTCACGGGCAGCAGGGGGGTTCGCACCACGGTCCCCGTTCTACCGGTGAGGGACTGAACGCTCAGAGAGGGGACCGGCCTGTCCTGGACGAGGGACACTCCAAAGCTGGAACCCGGCACTGTCACCACACCCTCCTGCGGATGGACCACACGGGTGACTCTGCAGGGCACAGCCAGCTCCCAGTTAGGTCTCGCGTGTGTCACCGGCTCCACGGCCCAGCAGAGGGCCAGCAGCAGCCCCACACAGGGGTCTGTCACCTGCCCTGTCTGGTCCTCGGCAACCAGCTGTGCCTGCAGGGCTGGGGCCTCGGGGCAGGAAGCCAGGGTTTGGGTAAAGAGGGCAGAGGCAGAACGCTCTAGCACGCAGCGCAACAAGTAAGCGGCCCCTGGACACGACGCAATGACCGCCCGGCGACTGTAGATGGGCGTGCACGCCCCCTGGGGGGTCTTGAAGGCTGGGTGCACCGCACTCACGGCCACCAGCTCCAGTACCCAGTCCCACCGCACTAACGGGCAGAGGAAGCTGCGTGGACGAGAGCTCCTTAGAGACGTGGCCTCGGCTGGAGGGGCCTAAGCCGTGGCCCGGCACCTGCCTGCAGGCCCCGCGCCGTCACTCCCAGAGCTGCGCCCGAGGCTGAGAGGCTCCGAAGTGGTCACGGAGAACTGTGTGCGCAGGATCCCCCCTTAACTCCCGCAAGCCTGTCCGAGGTGCGAGGCTCCACGCCGGGCACGAGCGGCTGAGAACAGGCTGCTGAGCACACACCACCGCCGGGAGCAGCCAACGCCCGCTGTGAGACGGCGCCTGACCCCGTCCCAGCACCCGCGATGCCACGACCCAGCGGCCCCCAGCGCACGCAAGGCCAGGACGTGTCCCTAGGAAGCCCTGGCGGCCAGCAAGTGTGAGACACGGCAGGACCGTCCCCAGCACAGGCGACGGCGCGGACGAGGCTCGAGAAGCTAGCCGTCAAGGGGACGGGGAAGGAAGCCACTCCACTGAAGGGGCTCTCTGGAACCCAGGGCTTCCCGCCGCTCCAGCAGAGGGCTGGCAGCACGAGCAGAAGCCTGGCGCTGCCCTGGATGGCTCCCCGTGCCCACTGGACACATGGCCCAAAATCATGCGGTGCTGGCGGCTGCGCTCAGAGGCGTGCTTGCTGCGGCTCGCGCTCCGGCCCAGGACAGGCGGAGGGGCGAGCCGGGGAAGCAGGGTGCGTGCTCCCGGGGGCCCTGGTGCTCCCCTGTGCCGCGCACGGAGCTGCGGCCGTGCCTGGCCGGTGCCAGTGCCAGGGAGCAGGAGACTGTGCGCAGCAGGAGCCCGGCCCGCTTGGCGTGGGCTCCCAGAGGGTTCATCCGTCTGCCTCTGCACAGACCACGCGCCAGGCCACCCCCGATGGCGGCTTTGGCGCCAGGCTTGCTCAGCGTGGCCTTGCGAGCAGGAGCCCCGGGTTCCGTGGGCGCTGGTGAGAGCCCCGCAGCACCGCCCCGCGGGGAGACGAGCCCTCAGAAGCTGTCACTCCTTTCTGAGACCGCTCGTGGGATTCAAACCCCAATCTCGGAAACACACGAGGAAGCCAGCCGTGCGGACGGGGGTCAACAGCTCACCCCAAGCCTGGGTCGTGGCACAGAGTGCTGGCTGGCCTACGGCGCATGCCCTGGAGGCTCTCCTGCCCGAGAGAGGACGGCTGGGGGCGAGCCACCCGGCCCTCCGGAGCGCCCGGGACCTGCACGCTGCCGGCCCCCCTCTCTCACCCCAGCCTCCGGAAAATGCATGTCCATCACCAAACAAGCCTCTCCCCGCCCCCACCCTGCGTTCACTCCCCAGCGGCGGTGGCCTGGCCCACCCCGCAGTCCTCCCAGGTCGGCACTCCTGCGGGCCACCGGTGTCGCCGACGTGCCATCCCAGCTGGTCCTCGTGGGCCCCACTCAGCCCAGGCCCCCTAAGGGCAGAGGGCTGGCACCGTGCAGGGCACACAGCAGGCACCAAAACACGTGCTGGACAGAGGCGGCGCTGGCCGGCAGAGCCTGGAGCCCCACCCTGCAGCCCCAGCACCCTGTCCCCCGTCCAGCGGGACCCTCTTCCCCAACGGGGTGGTCCTGCCCTCCTCATGCCCTGCACTGTGAACCGCCCCCCAGCCTCCCTGCCCACCTGGAGCTCCGCCCCCCCCGTGCTGCCAACCCCAGTCCTCAGTCAGGCCTCCCACCTCCTCCCTGCCCCACTCATCCCCCCAGCCCCCGCCCAATCAACCCCCAGGGCAGTCACCTCAAGACCCGCCCCGGCTGCAGGGCTCGGTGCCCAGGAGCCTCACCGGTGGCTCCTGACTTGGACACTCGGGGCGGGAAGCCTGGGCTGGATCCTCAGGGCAGACTCGCCGGGCCCCGCAGCTCCCAGGCTTCCCGCCCCCGTCTGTCCCCTCCAACTGGGCATTTGAAGCGTCCCCCCAGCAAGCAAAGTGCCCGCAGAGGGGCCCCCAGAGCAGAGGCCAAGGCAGGCGGGAGCGCACGGGAGGACCCCCAGGACCCGCGGGGCGTCAGCTCAGTGCTGACCCCCGGCTCCCCCGCAGGAAGCCCCGTGCACCCCAGCTAAGCGGCCTCGGCCAGGGGGACGGTGGGAGCCACATGGGGCAGTGTCTCTCTTTGTCCAGCACGTTGGCAAGAAGCACCAGCATTTCCCATCACGTTGCCCAGGCAGCCCCAGGGGCGAGCGAGCCCGGTCCCCCCACTGCCGCGAGGCCGCCGCTGGGACACCTCCAACGGCGCGTTTCCCAGCCCGGCTCTCAACAAACACCACGCCGCCCGTAGTAAATAACTGTTGTTTTCTCCCGGGCACAAGCCGGACAATGGTGGGACCAGGAAGGCTCGCGGTTCACAGGAAATGCTCGGTGTGTCAGCATCGTCGGGGGGCCGTGTGAGGTCACGGGCAGCGGCCGCCACGCGGGTCACGCGCGGCAGCTCCCATTCAATGCCACCACGTCTTTTTTGATAAACTGGCACTTGTGGGGGCAGGGGAGCCGGGGGACCGGGAAAGCGGCCTATAAATGTTTAACAAAAGATCTGAACCGGGAACAGGAACGTACATTCCTTCCTTCAATAGACAAAGCCGCCCACATCAAGATACGTTTGTATTCGCAGACAAGAATCCCACGATAACGCTGAACTCGTGAGAACGAGCGCTGCGTGGGAAATGCCCACCAGCCTCGAGTGACCCCTGACGGACGGACGTCAAGCAGCCGTGCGGGGAACCCTGGCCAGGGCCACGGGCACCCCAGAGACGGACACCGGGCCTGCAGCGCCCGGCGCAAGAGCGATGGCCCCAGGGAGGGTCTATACTGGGCCGAGGGGGGCAGGCACTCCTGCCTGCACGGAACGTTCTAGAACCCCAGAGCCACGGGAAGGTAGGGAGCGGGAGGAAGAAGGGAAGGGAGCAGCCAGCGGCCTCTCCAGGGGAGGAGGAACAGGCCCTGCGTGTGTGTGCACAGGAGTGCTCCCGGAGGCCCAGGGCCCACCACCAGCCGGGCTGCTCCCTGGCACCCAGGCTGTGCCCCCATGCGTCACCCTTCCCCACAGCCCTGACGAGCGGGCGCAGACACCCAGACGGTGTCGCCCCCAACCTGGGCGGGTCGTGGGGGGCGGAGGGGAAAGGGGTCAGTTGGTTCATGTTCCCTGTGCGTCGATGATAAAGAGATCTGCCCGAGAGGTTCCCGGGGGCTCTGTGTGCCATGTGGGGACGAGCTATTCTGGACAGAGTCCTTCAAACTCACTGAGGGGCACTGAATTCCGGTGGATCCTCGAGGGTCTTTCTTCTGGTGAAACAAGCATCCCCAGCCCCTGCGTTGGCCCTGAGGCCGGGCTGTTTCTGGGGAATAAACGTGCACAGCGCCACCGCCCACCC
>LNAC01000156.1:1153961-1177532 GCA_002007465.1 Ailurus styani | reverse complement strand
GGCCACCGCCCACCCTCCCACCCCACCCCACCCCCGCCCAGGGGGCACCAGTCTTATTTTAAAGGAGAAGGAGGCCAGGCAGCCCGGTTGGATGCACTTGGCGGGTCACTGAGCCTCTGGGAAGCCAGGGGTGCAAACCTCCCACCACCCGGCGCCCAGCAGCCCCCCGCCAGCTGGAGGGCCAGCTGCTCTCGCCCTATGGGCCGGCACAAGCACCCACCTCACAGCTCTGAGGTCCACTCTGCCGTGAGCAGCACCCTCACCGCAGCACAGCCACGCTACCCCAGCGGGACAGGAAACCACAAGCCCGGGCCCAAGCTCCCAGGTCAGGGCGGCTGCAAGTAATGGTGAGAAGCCAAGAGCCGCCCACCAAGAGGACCCAGGCCTTGGAAGAGGATAAAGATTCTTCAAATTCAGTACAGTGCACAACCTCTCTCCTGATCTGCGGCTCCAAATCCAGACCCTTCGGGGGTCCCCTAACTCGGAGAAAAGGCCACCCTCCACCCAATCACGCTGGTGGGAGCCCAGGAGTCCCAGGCACCCCACGGCCACTCCCCCACACTCACCCCCAGGGCCTCCTGCCCCCACCACTCTGTCCCAGTGCCTCCAGCTCCCTGGGACCCCAGACCATGCACTTCCACAGGCGGGGTTCCACGTGAGTGCGCCAGACTTCCCCAACTGTCCCTGCTTCCCAGGTCTTCCCACCACTCACCACTCACCACTTCGCAGCCAGCAGCCTTCTGAAACCCCGAAAGAGTGGATGTCCTGGACTCACAAGCTCCTGCAACGACGTCCTACCCCACCTGCCTGCCGGGCCGGCCCCACACCAGACCCCTGTGCTCCCCTTTCTAGGCTCCGGCGACCCCGTCCCCCACCTTCTGTTCCTAGACTCCCGTCCAGCTCGGGACCTGGCACAGCCCCACGTCCGCACGGAAGCCCCCACCCCGTCCCGGCAGGGCCCGCTCCTCCGCCACCCAGGGCTGCCGCCGAAGGCCCTCCACAAAGCCTGGCTGGGGCAGAGCAGCAGGACTGAGCGGCACGCCTCCCGCTAGACGGCGGCCCCAGGCCCAGCAGTCTCCCCAGCACACGGGGGTGCAAGCGGCCCCCGATCCAGGAGATGGGGCCACAACCCACCAAGCACCAGAGGGCCGTGTGGGCTCTGCAGCCAGAGGCCGGGGAACACCCCGGCCCCGCGTGACGTGGACACTCCGACAGAGGAGCCCCGGCGACGGCGACCGCTCACCCCGGGCGTGATCTCAGACGCTCCACCACAGGCCCCCTGCGGGGGCGCCACAACCTCCTCCCCACCGCCGGTGACACCGCGCAGCCCAGGAGCCCCGTGCCCAGGCAGCATGGACACGGACACCTTCCTGATCTGCTGGTGGCACAACGGTGGGGCAGTGGCGACGCGCGGGTGACAGGTGGATGGCGGGCGCTGAGGGGGGTCCACTACGTTCGGGGCCTTGCGCCCCACAACTGCAGGACGGGGGGGCTCGTGAGGCCGAGACAGACGGCCGGCCGGGACGAGACGCGCTCAGCAGACAGCTGTTTGAGGAACGAGTGCAAACCACCAAGGTCAGCGAGGGCGGCCCGGACGGCCAGCTCGCAGGCGGGGGACACAGCCCTGGGCCCTCTGTGGCCCCTCGACGCCAGCCCAGGCCCAGCCCGCTCCCCCCGGCCCCAACACCCCGCAGGCCGGCTGGGCCGGGACAAGCAGGAGGCAGCCAGCTTTGAAGAAAAGGACCACAGGGCGCCTGGGTGGCTCAGTGGGTTAAAGCCTCTGCCTTCGGCTCAGGTCATGATCTCAGGGTCCTGGGATCGAGGCCCACATCGGGCTCTCTGTGCTCCCTCCTCTCTCTCTGCCTGCCTCTCTGCCTACTTGTGATCTCTCTCCCTCTGTCAAATAAACAAACAAACAAACAAACAAACAAAGAAAAGGACCACAGAGGCAACTGCTCGCCCGGGGCGTGAAACGCAGCAGGTGAGGCCCGGGCCCAGTGCGGAAGGCGGGCTCCGGTGCGCGGGGCCTCCCCACTGGGACGCTTGCCTTTGGCTGTCACCCTCAGCGTCCCATGGGGCCTGGCCTCCCCACCAGCGCCTGCTGGTCAGCACGAGAGGCTCCCAGGAGCAGTCGGGGAGCACGCGGGCTCAATCCGCGCCTGGGGCCCCGCGCACACCGACGGCCTCTAGAAAACTCCCCCCACGCGGCCACGACCAGGGCGAGGGGCCTTGTGACCCGGGAAAGCTGGCGCGTCCTCCCGGCAGCTCGGCCCCCGCGGCTGTCCTGGCAGTGGCGCGAACTAGCCGAGGAGGAGTGTGCGCGCTCCTCCAAACGCCGGTCCGCCCCGAGGACAGGAGGGCTGGTGCTGCCTCGCCTCCCCGCGAAGGGCAAGCGCCTGGGCCCAGAGCCACAGGGGACCTCGGGCTCCACTCGCCAGCCCCGCGGAGGTGAGATGCAGAGGTGAGAGCCAGCGGGACCCCGTCCTCTCCTCTGCTCAGACCCCCCGCCCCTCTCCGTGGAGGTGAACAAGTAAGACACACCAGATGCCCAGTCTTACTCCTGAGTGCCATGAGCGCCCGGGGGCTCCGTCGGTGAAGCGTCTGCCTTCGGCTCCGGTCACGATCTCGGGGCCCTGGGATCGAGTCCCGCATGGGGCTCTCTGCTCAGTGGGGAGCCTGCTTCTCCTCTCCCTCTGCTCCTCCCCCACGCGTGCTCGCTCTCTCACGCTCTCTCAAAATAAATACAATCTTTAAAAAAATAAAAAGCCCAAGTGTCGAGTCACGGTGGCGCAGAGAAAAGCCCCTCAAACCCACAACGCGGCCGCGTCTACACCGCCTGCAAATTCGGCTGGGCTGTGGTTAAATTCCGCTTTGCTGTCCTCATCTAGCAAGATGAGAAAATATGGGGAACCAAAGGCCTTCTGCTCACCCTGCCAACGCTCCCCGGGGCGTCTGTGCCAAGTGAGGAATGACAGGCTGCAGGCGGCAGGCCGCCCAGGCCTCATGAGAACCAGGAAGTGTCCCGAGCTCAGGCCTCCCCGGGGCCGGCGGAGCAGGAAGAGCGCGGGGCACAGAACTGCTGCGGGGTCCGCACAGTGACCACCAGAACAGGCAGCGATTCTCCTTGGTCACGTTTTTAAATGACAGCAAAACGTAAGCAGGGGGACGTCTAAAAGGAACTTAAAACATAATTCACTGGCACCGATGCGAGGGCAGACCTCCCCACCCCCGCTGCCCAGCCCACCTCCCGCCCGCAGAACCCGCCGGGGCTCCGGCCACTTCCGCCAGCTCAGGCCCAGGGTTGTGCCCGAGCCCGTTCACCCCACCCGGACGCTCCCCCTCGTCACCCCCAAGCACCTCAAACTGAAGCTCGGGTTTCCAGGTCCCCATTTTGCATTTTGGGACCCACTCCCGGCCCAGGTTTGCAGACACCGTGCTTCCAACATAAGTTACTACCCCAGATTCTCAGCGTTCACTGAAGTTTCCTGCAGTAACTCGCTGTGATGTCCCCAGAAGCCTTCACCAGTGTTAAGACACATCGCATGCATTCTTCGTCTAAACGGAGGGCGGCCGGCCACCACGGCGCCCACACACAAAGCCTGCCCACACCCTGTTTACCTATTTGTGTGCGTCCGTGCTTTGTTAAGATCAAATGGTTGATTTTTTTTATGACAAAATTACCATCACCTGGAAAATACTGTGCAGGCAGACACATTCTATACTGATTGTTTTTAAGAAAAAATTAAGACAGCATTTGCTCTAAAGTTTATCATTTAAAAAACCTGAGATTCTGATTTTATTTTGGATACACTTTTAAGGAAAATATTAACCGTTTCCAGGGAGTACTCTGGAACTCGGCCTTGAACACCCTTCTGGAGGAGCCGGGAAGTCACCTGGCTGTGCTCACCCGGGGGACGGGCACACGGGTACCACGGGTCACCCCAAACGCACAAGTCAGGTGTCTGGGCTGCCTGGGTATCTCATCATTGCAACACATGTCCGTAATGTTTTGTTTACAACCCACTTAACTGATTTGTGGCTTTCGTCATACAGCTAAATGAGCTTTTTCTGCAGGTATAACGGACATGATTTTTTTCTGTCTTCTTTAATCGAGTTTGTGCACATGCTTCGTGTTCAGTCACAATTCTGAAGACTAACCTAAGTCTGGAAACTGCTACAATATACTGCTTACCATTAACACTTCCGAAAACCTGTTGCTTTACCAATGCTCATGTGCTCGGTATCGAAAAAAGCACGACCGCCCCAGTTTCTCTGTAATCACCTCCTTGGAGTGGCACGTAATGCCTCCTGTGATCAATCCCTGCCTACCAGAGGCCAGATCTCTGCTCACACCACTCTGCTGTGAGCTCTTGCCCTTCTGCCACTGGCCACACTGCACTCTCCCCTACACCTCTCCCTGCACAGCACAGCCTAGAATGCGCTGACTCACCCTTGCTTCACTGACCTCAACTTACTCTTTGCAACAGGGAGGCCCAGGGTCCCCTCCTCCACACAGCCTCCCGACTTCCCGTCCCCTTCCTGTGCCCAGGTGGGCAGGCCTTCTGCCTTGTTTGCTGTTCCCATGCCCGCCTCCAGCAGCGGCCAGTACTCTAACTGTCCTCCCTAATCTTGCTTCTCCAGCCCATCAATCACAACCTTCCCCCGGGTCCTGGCAGAGCCCCCAGCTCGGGGCCGCCCCCAGCTCGGGGCCGCCCCCGAGGCCGGCTCGCTGAATAGATAACCTCCCTGCCGGCCTTCCCTCATCTGGAGTCACTTGATCCCCGGAGCGAGGGCTCCGGCGGTCCCACGGCCTCCCACACCTCTGACCTCCCCCAACTGTTCTGGTCACATGGCCGGTGTGCATCGCCGCCGCACCTGGCCCCGTGCCCGGCACCGAGCAGGTAGGCGCTCCAGTCAGGGCTCCACGGAAGAATAACAGGCTTCAGAATTCCTTGGGAAAAAGGACTACAGCTGACATTTCATTGTTTCTAAAATACAATGATCTGAAACACAAGGAAATCCAGACTTCCCAATCCAAACAAAACAGCCTAATGTGAATTTCTTTCAATTATTTTGGTCCAAATTCAGGAGATTCTGACAAACTCCCACCTCCGTGTGTGCCTCTCCTGCTGGCGTGCTGCCTGCGGCCCACAGTCAATGTGGACGGTGCCGGGGGTGCAGGAGGGCCCCTGACCGTGGTGGGCTGTCCGGGCGGGACTGCCAGGCTCCGGCACCACGCCCGCGGGACAAGGGCGGGCCGTCTGCCGACTCCGAGCCCGGGCCATGGGGCACCCTTCGGGCTTCCTCAGTCTCGCGTCGGCAGGAAATCCAGTGTTTAGCTGCAGAGTCTGTGGGGCCCATCCTAATTTTTTTCCACATTTTGAAAACCGTGGTAAAATACACATACTGTCCAACCGGCCATGTCAACCATTCTTAAGTGTGCGGCTCGGGGACATGAGGTCCATTCCCGTGGCCGCGCAGCCATCACCGAGGTCCACCCAGGACACTTTCACCCTGCAAAACTGGGACCATCCCCATGAAAGACCGACTCCCCATTCCCGTCCCCAGCCCCGCCACTCCACTTCGGGTCTCTATAGGCCTGACTCCTCTGGGTCCCTCAGAGACGTGGAATCCCACAGGATTTGTCCTGCATCTGGCCTGTTCCCCTGAGACGCATGTCTTCCAGGGCCCGTCTGGTTTTGGCCGTTTGCCGTCCCCCACCCCACTGGAGGCCCAGCCCCGTGGCCCTCGATGCTGGGGACCTGCCTCTTCACTCTGTGGGCGGCGGGGAAAGACACTGGGCCCAGCGCTCCCCATACTGGGAAGGACCAACCACTGGACCATCGCGCCCCGCAGCCCTGCCGGAAGCAGTCTGAGCATGCCTCCCCTGAGACCAGGCCTCATGCTGGAGACACACGCGGGCACGAAACCCCAGAGACGGCGGGGACCAGTCGTGCCCCTGCCCTTGGGCCTTGCAGACAAGCAGGCAAAGATAAGCCAAGGGCAGAGCCAAGTGCCAGGAAGGACGGGTGGGTCCTGGGGGGAACCCACCCAAGAGAGCCTGCTGATAAAACTCCCCCAGGCTCGTGGGGCCTCAGCTTCCACGGATCGGGGAAGGACTGTTAGATAAGGAGCCTCAGCCCACCCCCCCCGCCCCCGCCCTGCAGGGGAGGCAGCTGCGCCCGGCCCTGTGTTGGGCTGCTAGAGAAAAAACCAGGAGAGGGGACTATGGAATTAACATCCAAAAACCCCAACCTGCTCTCGCGGAGCAATGGCCCCTCCGTGCAGGGCAGGTTCCCACACTCTGCCCAGGGCTTCCCGGCCACCGCGACACCGAGGGCCCTCATGCTGCCTGAGGCGTGGGCCTCCCGTGCCCGGGTGGCGGAGGGCATCACCTCGGCGTGGGTAACGGGTGCACAGTCGCTTGTAAGCGGGGCGATCTGTCTTGCTCCCGGGCTCTGGGCCCCGGAGGCACAGTTCACGCCTCCGCCGCCCGCCCGTTTTCCCTGGCATTCACGGACAAGGCCCCCAGCCCTTCCCGAGCTAGGGCTTCTGCGGGCCAACGTGGCCACCCAATGCTCTGACATCTCCCTTCAGGGACGCCACTCCCTTCCTGCCCCCGCCCGGGCGCCTTCTGCCAACCAGGGGAGCCACACCTCAGCAGAAGCCAGAGGCCAGGCATTGGAGACGACTCATCTCGTGTCCCTGGGTCCAACTGTCTGGGTCCCGAGGTTGAGTAGGGCCCTCGTGGATTTCTGCAGGGCCCACTTCAGCGGGGCGGGGATGTCTCGGGGATGCTTCCTGGGCAGAGGAAACTGGGGGTAGCTGGCTGCTGGGTCTGCTTTTGCAAAACAGGAAAACCAACCAAGCGTGCTCTCTGCAGAAGGCCTGGGCGAACAGTACCGTCGGACAAATGCAAAGGCTTCCCTGGACCCTTGCGGCGGCGTCAAGGTACACAGAGGGGACTCGTGGGAAGACTTCGAGAGCATGTGAACTGCACAAAGTGCCCTGTTACCAGCACCTGCTGCGCCCCAGGCAAGGGGAGTCACAGCGACACCCAGCGCAGCCCCTGCTGCCCAGATCTCAGCACACCTGCTGGAAGCTCCACGTTCGTCAGAGGCACCTTGCAGGAAAGACGGTAAGGTGACCTCACAGCAGGTCGCCTGGTTGCCACCACCCACGCTCCCTTGGACTCCAGAGTTCATGCCTGCACGCACGCACACACTGAGTCACCAGATGCATTTCCAGTTCGGATGCAGCGTGACCCTGTTTCTCAATTCTCACGGAGACCGTGTTCATGGGCGCGGCGCCCTGCGGACTTCCCACGGGCCACGGACAGTCAGCCGCCCCAACCGGCAGCCGCTGCAGGGCCAGGGCCGGGCCAGCGACCCGCCCCCCGCCAGGCTGCGGCCAGCGCCGCCTGCAGCATCCCCCGCCCTGAGCAATCCAGGGACTGGAGCCAAGTGACCGGCACGGAAGACACTCGACACTTTCAATGTTTTCTTTAAGTCTGGCTGTTCAAGGACAGGCTTCTCCCGCAGGAAGAAACGGGAGCTCCGGGTGCCGCCACACTGTAGCCCAGGCACCTGGTTCACACTGAGCTGCAATGGAAAGGGGGGACGTCTGCACTTTTTGTATCAGACACGCACCAAATGCACACAGCTTTACCCTGCATCCTGGATGAAGCAGACAAGTTGAAATCGAACTTTCCCCGTGAATCAGGAGCTTCTAAAGATGAAGCCGGTTCTCACTCGTTAGCCGAACGGAGAGACCGCAACAAGGCACCCTCCTCTCTCTTACAGGGCTTTCCGCCTCTCCTTTTCCCCAGAGGACACCCCTCGAGCCAAGAGGAAACCGGGGGCGGGGCGGGGAGCCGGAAGGGACCAGGCCCAGGAGGGCTGTCTGCTCGTCAGGAAGGGTTGCTCCAGGGCTCGGGGGCAGGTGTTTCCCCAGGCTTTCTCTGAAGGGTGACCCACGTGTCCCCTTGAGGCTCGCACCGCCAGATCCCCTGGGGCGCACAGGCCAACGCGCGGCATGGACGGGGACGGAAGGCTCACCTCGGGGCCAGGCGGGTGGTCCCAGGAGTCGTCTTCCCTGGAGACGGGCTGAAGCCACCTTGGCGCTAACAAAACCAAACCGGGAACCTGGACTCGGAGATGCTGCTCTGATCTCCTTTATTCCAATCTTCGAGCCTGGGGCCTAAGAACGCAGTTTTTAAAAGTCCCCTCCCAAAGCCGACCTGCTCAGTAAACGGGATGGGGATCCAGTGTGTAAGAAACAGAGAGAGGGAGGAATGGCAGGGACTCTGAAGGCAGAGGGGACAAGCCCCCAAAGCAGGCTGGGGGACACCCAGCAGGGACCAGAGATGCCCGGAGTCGGGATCCTCACAGGACTTGGATGCCCCGCGGGAGCGGCCACTGGGGACACGGGCAAGTCACAGAGCCCCTTGTCTCGTGTCTGGCCTGGAGGAAGTCTCCGGAAGGAGGCGCAAGGAACCGGTTGCCTCTAGGGATGAACCTGGAAGTGGGGGACGGGAGAGGGATGGAAACCTCACCATCCCAACAGTCGGGAACTTCTGAACCCTGACCTTGGCGGCGATGCTACCCATTAAAGAAAAGCTCTATTTTAAATTTAAAAACTCCCTGGAGTGCCCGGGGAGCGAGGGTTCAGGAGGGTGGGTGCGGGCTATGGGCTACACGGGGCCTGCTCCAAGGACAGTGCTCAGGGGCCACTGGCGGCATCTTCCACGGAGCACGGTGTCCCTTGCGCGCCAACGTCCTGCCCCTCGACGGCCAGCCGAGGCCTGGGGCACAGAGCCAGGAAGGACAAGCCCGGCCCCACCGCCGTCCGTCCGCCTCCTCTGCCGCCGCCTGGCCAGCGTGGCGTGGCGGCCTCCCCTCCAGCCCCGAGAAATGACACTTGCTGTCGTCTAAAGGCTAGAGGCGGTCATGTGGGATCGAGACAGCTGCCGTCCGGTCCCCACCTGGCCACGTAAAGCAGGGACAACAGCCTTCCTGGGACGGAGCTTCCCATGGGGAGGGCGGTCACGGGTGCCGTGGCGCGCTTTACACGGACCCGGCCGTCAGAGAACGCACGCTTCACTCGAGCGCCGCGCACACACACACGCACGCACGCACGCACAGTTTACACGGTCTGGATTTAAACTGGCGCTAACCAAAATTTTCCAAAACCTCTCGAGGAACCAGTCTGGCACTGGAGCACCCTACCAGATCCCGCAGGGCAACGGCCCCAGCCAACAGCGAAGTTCAGCTCCAGGGTCAGAGGACAGAGGAGGCAGCGGGGCCCTGTCCTTCCTAGAGCGACACGAAGACAGATGGGCTCCGTCATCCCCGAAGCACGGAAACAGACCAACCCTGCCAAGTCTGCTCGTCACCACATGTGCACTTCGCTGAGCATCACAGGAGACAGCATGCGACCAAAAATAAAACCCCCAGGACCAAGTTTCCGGGGAAAGACCAACCTGTGCGGCTAACAATGGCAAAGAGGACAACTGAAAGACCCGGGCTCTTCCTCCCGACCCCAAACGGAATTTACGGAATGAAACAAAGTAAATCCTGGAATTATTATTGTTTTTCTAATTTCTCCAACCGAGGGCTGCAACAGGCCAGCCCAGCTGACTTCCAGAGTGCACCACGCGTGGGCTGGGTCCTGGTCAGGGCATTTCGACGCTGCGTGCCCACAACGCACGTTTAGCCTGAGAAGAAAATGCCGCCCGGGGCGCCTGGGGGTGCCAACGGTGAGGCGTCTGACCCTCGGTGTCAGCTCCGGTCATGATCTTGGGGTCGGTCATGATCTTGGGGTCGTGAGACTGAGCCAGGCACGGGTCGGGCTCCCTGCTCAGCAGAAGTGTGCGGGGATATTCTCCCTCTCTCTGCCTCTTCCCCATGCATGCTAGCTCTCCCTCTCTCAGATAAATTAAAAAAACAAAACAAAATCTTAAGAAAGAAAAGAAAAAAGAAAAGGCTGCAACTACAGTTGGATCCGGCACCAAGAACAGCCCACCACGCTCCACAGTATGAGGAGCACGTAACCTGGTTTGTCACCTGGTGGAGATCACGGTGGGGGACAAGTGCCCCTGGTGACAGGGCACCGGCCAGTCTGGGGCCACACACCTGCCGGTTCCTGCCATCCCTCCCAGTCAGCTCACAGGTTGCCAGGAAGACTGGAGACCCCGCCTTCCACTGGAACCCGCGAGGCCCGGACACCGCGCTCCCCAAGCCGAGCTGACGCAGACACACGCCCTGGGAAGGGGACCTCCAACCGAAATACAGGTCCCCACTGTCACTGCTTAACGTACCCTAGAACGTGCCTGCAGGGTTAGAGCACACGCAGCAGGCTGCCTGGGTCCCCGACCAGCCACGGGAGCCTCAGCCCCGAAAGGAGAGGCCCCAAGCCCGCGTCGGACAGTCTCCTGGAGCACCGACACCTGCCGGCCACGTCTGGCCGCCTGGCTTCCCGAAGCTGCGCGTTCTATAGATGCCGTATGGTGATGCTTTCAACCAAACAGAAAGCACATTAAAAAAAAAAAAAAAAAAAAAAACCACACCCCTGCATTCCCCAANCAGGAAGGCCACGGGGCCCGAGGCGGGGACACTCAGCCAATCTGGGCGGCTGCCGGCTGCTGAGGCCAGCTCTGGGGTCCCACTGATGGGGCCCGGCTCCCCAGAGACGACAGCTCAACAGCTCGCGCCCGACCACCTCTGCCAAGACCATGCGGCAGGTCACCATCCCTCCTCACGGCGTACACCCCCATCTCCCAGGAGAGGATTCCAGAACTCTCCGTATCGACCAGCCCAGACTGCTGCTCGGCGGCCAGCCAGTGAGCTCCCCACCTCCACGCGGTGCTCGGGACCCCAGGAAAAGTGACCGCGGGCATCGGACCGTTACTCCCCCGGAGGTCCCAGCACGCTCTGTCCAGCCTCAGAGCCCAGCCGCCTCTGCCCCTCTTGTCATCGGGCCGTGTGATGACAGGCACCGTCCAGAGACACCAGCCCTGTGTTTCACTAGGGTCCCCCAGCAGCACTGACCCGCAAGGCCAGACAGCGGGCAGGCTGGGCTCAGTTTAGAGACCCGTGCAGAGGGCTGGGGGGACAGAAGCCGAAGTCGCCTGACACCTACCGGCTCTGTGTGCCACACCGCCCAGCAGCCACAGCAAAGACACAGCAAGAGCCCCTGTGTTAATGGGTGGCTTTAGGACCACAAACCAGGCAAGGCTGTGGCAAAATCCACTGGTTCCGCCTGTCGGGACAACAGAACAGCCCCAGGCCAAGGATGCTGAAGCTGCAAGCGTTGCTAGACACTTCGTACGTTCTCACATCGCCCACTTCCCGCCCCAGCGGGTCCCCTGGGCTACTGGAGACGGTTGGTCCCTGATCCATCCTAGCAGGCTCTCACCCGAAGCAGGCATACCCAGGGCATCCCAAGGCCTCGGGGAGGCTCCGTTTTGGGGGAAGAAAGGTGCTGACGGTAACACCTAGCTCTTAAAGGCCTCTTCCCTGGGGAGCCCTGCAGTCTCACGTGAGCGCTGCACACACAAGGTGAGCATCTCCTCGGACCCCAGCTCCATCCCCTCGGACGTGAGGGGTAACCAGGGGGCCCTTTGGGGTGATGAACACATACCCGGCTGAACTGAGGCATTTATCCCAGCAGCGACCGCAGACGTGAACCAGGTGGATCGAGCTGAACGTCACTGTTTCAGTATCAGCTTCAATAACTATCGACACACAAAACTCGATAATAAACACCACTTCTGGGCACGGCCCATGACTTTTCTAAGAAAGTCAGGCTCAAATTAGAGGACATTCTGATCACTATGTCGCTCCTGGGTGTGAAGTAAAGTCCGACCCCAGGAAATAAACTGGGCTTTCTGGACTCAGCACAACCCCGCCCCGCCCCCCCCGCCCTGCTCTCCTCCTGAGCGAGTGCCCTGTAGTGTTGGGGGGTCAGCACCCTCCCCTACTCCCAGGGTCAGGGTTTGTGCAGCAGACAGTCCCGCGACCTCCTGAAGCTACTGTCCGCACACAGCATGTGTATTTACGCTCCCGAGTAAAATACTCGTGTTTATTATCCCAGATTATCCAAAAATCGATACTAGTCTCACGTAGCACATTAGACACTCAAACCCCAACAAGGAAACGTGCTAAGTTGTACAGAAACTGAGCCTCACAATCTGTAAAGTGAAACATTCCGGGCGCCTGGGTGGCTCAGTGGGTTAAAGCCTCTGCCTTCAGCTCAGGTCATGATCTCAGGTCCTGGGATCGAGCCCCCCATCGGGCTCTCTGCTCAGCAGGGAGCCTGCTTCCTCCTCTCTCTCTGCCTGCCTCTCTGCCTACTTGTGATCTCTCTCTCTCTGTGTCAAATAAATAAATAAAATCTTTAAAAAAAGAAAAAAGAAAAAAAAAGACACATTCCAAGGAGCTGTTAGTGCCAGGGTTTTAAGCCATAATAGGTTATACATAACCTATCACAAAGGAAATTTGGGAATAAGAGCCCCGGTCTGCCCTTCTAGAACAACCAATTTCTCAGTAACTGGATGGAGCTTATGAATTCCGTACTTGTCACCACAAGCCCGAGGTGGTCTCGAAACTGGACAGTGGCGCTCCATTTCCGATAGTCACCACCCCGCTTACAGTCCTGCCTGTCTTCGGGATGACCCCAACCGTGGTGCAAACCCAAGTCCTTCCATGTTGAAGGGACCCAAAAAAATAAACGTCTGGTAAAATTAACTGCCGCTGGAACCCCCGAGGTCTGGCCACAAAGCCAAGTCTGTTTCGTAACCGGGCCAAGCCCGTCTTCCCGAGTGGCCTCTGTTCGCCCCCACCCCAGTGTCACCCGAGCCCCTCGGAGGTCTGCAGCCACCCCGCTCCCTCGGGCTCACAGTGCAGGGAAGCGGCTCCAGCCGGTGCCGTCACACCCCCACCTCCGCCACAGGAGCAGAGACGGGGTGTCCCATCCACCCTTGGGACATGTCTGCCCGGGTACAGAGAGTGAAGAGCAGAGATGCAGAAGCACGGAGATGAGAGAACAAGAGAGACCCACATCGCTCACGCCGCACTGACCCCAGCGTTCCTGGAAAGCGCTTAACCTTGCCCGAGGTCTCGCAAAACCTTCTCGGACACCTTGAAAGATGAACAAGAAAGGCCCGGGGTGACGAAAAGAAAAACGTGCGGCAGGACAGTGACCTCAGCACAAGAAGGAACAGATGCGTGGAGAAGAGTAGGGGTGCACCCCGTAGCCACAGTGATCACTTCGCCGAGGTGGGAAACGGCGTCTGCTCTCCGACAAGGGGGCCACTCATAATCGACAGAAAACGCCCGGATCTTCAGACCCCACCTTGACCGACGGAGCCGCAGAGCCGTGAGCGCTCACTGGACAGGAAGCATCACGTTTGGAGGAAAGGACATTCCTAAAACCACCGAAGTAAGCAGACGCGACGCACATGCGGAATTCTGGAACCAAACGGGAGACTTTCAACAGCTCAGCCCCTTATCCAGAGCTCTCAAAGCTGGACAACTGCAGATTTTCACACTCACCGAGGCCAGAGGGAAAACTGAACATGGACAACACGCACAGGGCTGAAGGCCCCCCGTGGTAATCCGGAGGGGACGCCAGGGTGTTCCCGTACGGGGCTCCGTGAGGCTCCCTGAGCAACTCTGAGAACTCCAGTATTTCTGCAAATACCCGTCGTTCAGCCACGCCAACGTCCACAGAAAACTTAGACTTAAGTCGTCAACAACAAGCAGCTGATGGTAAAAAAACCCCACTCATCCTGGCTTTTCCAGGCCGGGCTGTGTCCCGAGCACTCGCCTTGTGCCAGACTTGGGGACGGTCTGCAGCCACCCTCCCCCTGCCGGGAAGGAAGCTGAGGGAGCGTCAGGGAGGTTCCCCGGCCCGCCCCAGGACGACACGGCTGGGGACTGTGTCCGGGAGGCAGGAGCAGGGCGGGCGGTACTGCAGGGCAGACGGGCACCTGGGACTCGAAAGACTGGACGGTGACCGCGCGCACTCCAGCGCTCCAACACCGCCTTCCCGAAACAGGTACTCCCTCGTCCACACCCAAGGCCCCCCCGCCGCCCCAGCCCCAGTTTAGAACGGGAGGGGAAAGACGGCCCGAGGAGGTGGAGGGGAGCCAAGGGCCCAGGATGCTGGCTCCCAGGGCTCCCGCCGCCGCCCAGCGCCCGGGAGAGCTCCGCGGGTGGACGTCCGCGCGTGCGCTCCAACCGCGACCGCCCAGGCTCGGGCCGGGCCCGGCAGAGGCGCCCACAGCACTTACCGATCTGCAGGAGGACCGGCGTGACCAGCGCCGTCTCCATGGCGTAACAGAACTCCCTGCCAAACATCACGGCCCCGTGCATCACCCAGAGGCGCACGGGGATCCGGTCTATGGACCCCTCGCTGATGGTCTCCTCGCGGGTGTCCGCGCTGCCCGGCTTCTGCAGGTCCGGCAAGGCCACGGGCAACTCCTGAACTTGCATGGACTCCGAGTCGGCGTTCTGCGGGGCCATTCTCATTACCACCAAAAACACAGACATATATATATATATATATTTCCTCTACCTACATAAATAGCACTATCGGGTATCGTCAAGGATAAAGTAGGGCGCCCTCTCTGCTTCAGCTGTGTCCCTCTGGCACGTGTTGCTTCTATCCCTCCGCGTACAGAGATCTCGCGACTTCTCACAAGCGGGTGAGACACGCAGCAAAACGAAATGATTTTTGGTTGGATTTTAAACATATGGCTTGCTGGTTTACTGTGAATTAGAGTTAAAAATCCATAATTGCCATTCAGTTAATACCAGTTTCATCATTATTATTGAAGAGGTGCTGAAGTTATTTTTCTTGCTACAGAGAGGCGGGAAGGTGACACAAAAAGGCGGTCCGCCGTTGCTCCCCATCGAGTGACTGGCTGATCTGCAAGACAGGAAAACAACCCCGGCAGAGAGTCAGGTGGGGGCGGCCGCCGCGTGGCCTCCCACCCCTGGCTGTCCAGGCACTGCTCGGAACTGGTCCTCGGCCACCCGGAGACCCTGACCTCAGACCGCCGCCGCTAACTGGGGCTGACCCTGGGTCAGCTGCGGGGAAGACCAAGCCTGATTCCTAGGGCAGCATCTTCTTGGGTGGATCTCACCCTGGGACGGGGGAGAGACAGGACAGCGAAGGGCAGACGGCAGAGAAGAGCTCAGCTTCTGCTCTTGAGACAGCGAGAAACAGGGAGAACCATCAGCCTCTGGGGGTGGGGATGGAGAGGCTGGGGAGGCGGGGAGGCTGGATAAAGGGGCAGAGATGTGCCCAGGAGCGGAAAGCGGGGAGGTGGTTAGAGCAAGGATGGGGCGGCCTGCCACCCGAAAGGGGACAGGGTTGTTCCGAGCCCACCCAAAGGGAGCTGAGTGCATGCTGTGGGCTGTCTACAGCAGGGGTCTTTGACCTTGGCGGTTGACGGCCCCTCTCCAGGAGAAAAGTGCCTGCCTCACGAACTCTGAACAACCTGTGTCGGGGCTCCTAGACTGCCGACCCACACACGCCTGACCCCAGGGCCTACAACCCCACTGTCCTGGTGCCTCGGCCAGCTCTGTGATGCATCCTCTATCCAGAGGAACACACCGCACAAAGCACCCACCGCCTCGCACCTACTAGAACTTTCCCCTTAGAAAGGTTTTAGGACAAGGCAAGGGAGGATGTAACGACACTGCTCCACCCAATCTCCACTGGACATGGGCCTCCAGGCACTGGGGTTCTCGTCACTCCAACGTGCATGACAAGAGGAGGCCCCGAAATCACACCACAGGTTCCCGTCTCATTTTAAGGTAGGTCTGTGGGTTGGAATCCTACCAGATTTTCAACAGCTCGTTTAAATAAAAACATTTCTAGTTACTATTCACTTTACCAAAGATGGTCTTCATCAGCTCCTTCTCCCTTTCCCCCCAGAAGCGATGAGCAACCAGCGGCAGCCTTCACACTGAGAGCCCCCTCGGGGAGCCCCGGAGGCGACGGCAAGGCCCAGCCTGGGACGAGGCCGGCTGCTCTCCCTTGGGGGCTGCTCGCCCTTGAGGTGGAGTCCTCCCCTCATCACGTCCCCACGGCAAGGCTCCCTCGCGGCCCCTTCCCGCTGCCATGGGAACATCTTGGGGCCCGCAGGTCCGTGTCCTGTCTTCAGATGTGCGTCCTAAACGCCCTCGGGGCCACGACACTACACTCAGATGACCCCCGCCCTCGAGACTACTCTTGCAATCTTCCAAGCACCCCCGACCACAGAACGGCTCGGTTAAAACCAGGGCTCTGTGGGCGCCCGGGGGGCTCGGTCGGTTGAGCACCTGACTCTTGGGGTCGGCTCAGGTCATGGACTCAGGGTCCTGAGATGGAGCCTGCCCGACAGTCCCCTCTCCCTCTGTCCGCCTCCTGCCCCGCCCGCGCTCTCTTGCCCGTTCTCATGAAACAGAAACAACCAGGATTTCTAACCTCAGTCTTTTTAGAAAATGTGTTATGAAACTACTTCTAAAACACACAATAAACAAAACAGTGCTTAAAAAAAAAAAAACAAGTTGCCCAGCATCGACAATTACCAACACCCACTGTTCCCACGCTCTCCCCACCTTGGGGACCCCTGCCCTAAGAAAATGGAAGACAAGAAATCCATCTGTCGACCTTAGTCAATCTTATACCAAAATAGGGTCCGTGGTTTTAAATGCCTTTTTCTGCCAAATAAGACGGATCATTTTTAGGTGAAGGACGCGTACCCCAGGCAGGTTTTCGAAGCCTGCACTGATGACCCGGGGTTCTGGGGGCAGGAATGACCGTCATCCTTTTCTCAGAACGCTAGTGACTTTGTTACAAACACACCACTGTCCAGCTTGGTCCTGGTGCCCCCGGCCACGGCTGCCGCCGTCCTGACGCCCACGCCTGAATGCGGGCGGCCTCTGCCAAGGCCACGTCAGTGCCCGCGAGAATGGAGGCGGCCGAGCTGCGCACTAGAATCTGCGAGCTCTTCAAAGGCCCTGGTCCTGGAACTCGACCGCTCTGAGGACACCAGCTGGCGTCTGGACAGGTTCCTGGTCGTCACCACGTGGCTGAGGGCCAGGATGCCGCTCGGCGCGGCCCTGCACGAGAAGATGACCCGGCCCCCCAATGTCAGCTAGACCAAAGCTGAGAAACTCTGTCCAAAGGTTATTATTAATGGGAAAAAGTCTCCTTCAGAAATGCTGAAACATTACATTATACGCTATTACATTCTGAATCCATCAGCTGCGTTAGATGTGGCAAACTCAACGTCATCGCCTCTTCGGGGAACCAACCCAGTCACCGCTCCTGGGAAAACGGCGGTGGGCCCAAGCCGCACTCTCTCGGCGCGGGAGGAGGTGGCCTCCGGGATGTGGCCTGCGGCAGGGACAGGGTGCCAGCAGTTCCCTCTCGGGAGTCTAAGCTTCTCTGGGGAATTCTCCAGAACGCCCCCGCTGGCTGCCACAGCCTCCCACGACACGTGTTCAGGCGGCATGTCCGAAGACCCCTCTCCGGCTCAGTCCTCCCGGAAGGACAGGCCGTGGCCCCACCCCTCGTGCGAGGGGCTCTGGCCTGTACCTGGTAACACGACTCCGGCCCGGGCAGGAGCAGCCCCCATGGCAGAGGCCACCACCCTCGCTTCATCTGTCCCCGCACCTCCCACGGTGCCCGGCCACGCAGCAGGAGCCCGAGGAGGTCACGGAAAGAGCGGATGAACACACGAATGAATGAATGAATGAATGACGGCCAGCGAACCCACGGGCTAGAACGTCCTGGGGCCTGTGCACAGTGGAAACCAGCCCCGCCCGCACCAGCTCCCGGGAGGAGCGCCACCACCCAGGTGACCCGGGCGCCCAGCGACCGGGGTCGGGCTGCAGGGAGGCCCGCGTGAAATGGCATGAGTGTGGCGTGGGGTTTACCTGTCATTCAAGGAGGCTAGGCATTAACACAGCTGCTTCCCCTTCTCAAGCCGTGCAAACGCAGGGGCACAGTGAACAGATTTTACACACGCAACTTCACTGTCATCTATATTGATGGAAACGACAAACATCATTAGCGTCTTCAGTGAGTTTGATCTGTAAGCAGCAGTTAGAAAACGCAAGCGTCCGTCCACGGCTCTACGCACTCCCCGTGTGAGCGTTCTCAAGCCCAGGCGGCAGTGCCCACGCAAGCCAGCGCCGATTCCGAGAGCGGAAGCCGCTTTCCCACCGGTACCTTTCCACGAGGCTGAACTAACAAAACCGACTGTTAGAGGACACCAGTGTTCCTTGAAGATCTGGCCAACCTGGGTTAGAGTCAGGCACCCTCGAGACAATACCCAACCACCTGTCAGCAGGTGTCACTGGGTGGAGCCAGGGCTCTGCAAGCCCTGGGGGTCTCATAAGCTTTTTAGGGGATGACAGAAGATACTTTAAACATCAAGTTTAGGCATCACGCACTCAGAACTGCAAACGCTGGGCACCTAAGCTCCAAGCTGAACAGAGACCACGGCGACTGAGCCTGTGAGGGGAGAGCCAGTTAAAGGCAGAGGGGCCGTGCTAGCCTTTGTGTCCCAGAGCCAGTCGAGGGGTATGTGGGGGGCTCAGTCAGCTAAGCGTCCAACTCTTGGTGTCGGCTCAGGTCATGATCTCAAGCCTGGCATCAGGCTCCACAGCTCGGCACAAGTCTGACTGGGATTCTCTCTTCCTCTCCCTCTGCCCCTCCCACTCATGCTCGCACTCTTAAATCCATCTTAAAAAAAAAAAAAAAGCCACAGTAGAAGCGTCCACAGCATGTGGGAGCCGTACCGGCCAATCTGATACATCTGAGAAGAACAGGAGCAGGTTTCACAGACCCGGGGTCAGGCTGTGCACACAGGCTTTGGGGTGTTCAACTCGGCCATTAGCTCCCAGTGACAATCTAGTGGGGCACATGTGACATCTCAGCTGCATACCTGTGTGTGGTGTGAGGTAAGGATGCGCCATTCTCCTTCCACAGTGGCCATCGGATCGTGTCAACGGGATTTATTTTAAGTCCACCCCCAACACTGAGACTCCTCTTTGTCATCTATCAAATTTCCATCAGTACTTGAGTCTGTCTCCCAGCTTCCTATTCCGTCTGACTGTCTGCCCACACCCAGTAACCCACCGCCGTAAGAATGGAGGGTTCCGAGGCTTCCAGACCCTGCTGGGCCCGTACCCTCTTATGGTTTCTTTCCCCAGCACGCCTCCATTTCTTCTTGCATGTTGGTTTGCAAGGAGATGAGCTTTAAGAGCTGGACCAGCTCAGGAAAGAAGGTATTTTTTGTTGGTAATTCTTATTGGGCATCCATTAGTTTCATATGTTATCTGAGGAAGAACTGCTGTGCACCCTCAGCCGGAGAAGGTGGGCTTTCTATTCGTCTGAGATACCTCGGTGCCTCTTGTGAGAATTTCAAAATACTCCTTCTACAGGCTTTGCACATTTCTAGTTAAGTTTGCTCCTAATGATTTTTTTTTTCTTTGTGGCCCCTGTAAATGGATTTCCTCTTCCCTAATATTCCAATCGTTTAGTCATCCTACAAGAGGCTAGTAAGTGTGGTATGTTCATTTACTCAGGTAGGACTTACACATGATGAAAATGTACCACATTCGATGCGTTCTGACAAACTTATATGGACACAGAACATTTCCAACACTCTGGCAAGTCCCCGAGTATCCCTTCCCCTGTAATCAAGGCTAATGATTTTTACATTTTAATTTGGTAATCTACTTCTTTAAGTGTCTGAGAATGGACAAAAAGGCTACCACCAAGTTAACAACAAATCTATCAACCATTACCAAACTATGCATAATCCCCAACTTGGCCTAACAGGGTTATGTTCCAAAGCTCACATATGCATTGCTTGGAACCTGACCGTCAGTCAGCTCCTCAGAGAGAACTCAGGGTCCCTCCCCGTCTGAACTGAACTAAATCATAGCACCGATCCGTTCAGGAGCAAGAGACCAGGACCCACGCCGTGGCATACGGCTGCACCTGTCCTGGGCACGAAGACTTTGGAACAATCTCCCCTCACCTGTTCTATTTCTAGGGCCCTTTCCATCGGGGCTCCACAGGAAAAGGAAAGGAAAACAACTTTGAGGAGGAAAAGCAAGAGCACATGGGGCAGGGGCCCCTGGCTGCTCTCCCATTAGGCAAGCTCCTGGGCGAAGGGTGTGTCATCACACTGAGGGGAGCAACCGGTCCCTGTAAAACCAGGTTTATGCTGCCCACAAATCTTCTTATCGCATGCAAACGGTTTTCTTTAAGGAAACTATTTTATATAAATGGTAGACAATTAACCAAAGGGACCAAAACCATAAAAACAAAACATTTTACAAACGTTCTTCCGAAGGCACTAACGTAAAAAGCCCAAGCTAAAACCTGACAAATCCACCGAAGCAGCTGAAAGAGGCGGCTGGTTTGCTCCTTCCCTGCAGCACGGGCAAGGGCATGCTCCCAAGAGTCTCCTCTGGAGCTGCTGAAAAACATGAAGTTTAAGCCGGGACCCCTCCTCGTGTCTTCATGCAGAAGACCCAGAAACATGTTTTGGACAGGTTTTCCCTCACAGAGAAGACGTGCTTCCCTCTGGGGCCCGCTCTGGGGACTGTTGCTGCGTTCAGGGACAGCGACGTGGGTATGATTTGCAGATGCACTTAGACCAGTGAAACTACCATTGTTCCAATCAACAACTTCCTCTATTGTCCTGTTTCTAACTTAAGGGTAACTGATGCCAGAACATGTGACTTCCTACAATTTGCTCTGTGGAAAGCCGGTTGTGAACGGAATGCCATCAAGAAGTTAACTGCGGGGCAATTTCTGACAGGCTCCAAGAGCTTCGGTTCAATTCTGCGATTCTACCCATCGCCTGGAACACAGTCACAGAGGAGTTAATGCGTGCTTGCGATGCAACTCCAACGGATCCTGCTCCTTCCACTCCCTGCCCCACCGCACACGTGCGCGCGCTGGCAGCGCTCTGGGCACTGGAGGCGCCGGTGGCTGGTTTGTGGCAACGGCTGTTTGTTTTGTACACCCGCCATTTAAAACCAGGCATCCGTACCCCCAAGAAAATCCACCACAACTACCAACATTTTAAAACATCATCAACTATTAACCTCCGAGGACCCTGCCGAAGAACGACTAGTACATTGCTCTCCATCAGCATGCCTCCGTCTCTCACCAGATGACCATGGCAAAGAATCCGAACCCACGTGCAACACAAACGCCAACGAAACCAAACGAACAGCAGTGGGTAATAAGGAAGATCCGCTTTTAGACCAAGAGTGTAAGACGACGTAAAATCGAATCAAGCAAGTTCAAAGTATCCTTGATAAGAAAGCAGCATTCTGGCAAATCTATTTATAAGGTTATTTCCTGAAAAGCATTTAAGAAATCCCATTGACTTCCAACATCAAATCAATGTTGTATCAAGAGACAGACAAGCCACAGATTGAGAGAAAATACTCACAAAAGACACATCTGCTGAAGGGCTCATCTCCCGAATACACAACACACTCAACAATAAGAAAGTGAACGACTTGATTTAAGAAAAGGGCAAGTCACCCACAGAGACGGCTCACCAAAGATTCACAGACAGCAAGTAAGCCTGTGGAGAGACGCTCCACGCCACGTGGCATCAGAAACCTGTAAAATAAAGCGAGATCCCACGACACACCTACGAGAATGGCCACAGTCTGCGCACAGACAACACCAGATGCTGGCAAGGACACTGCGCAACAGGACCGCTCCCTCATGGCTTGTGGGAATGCAGAATGGCGCAGCCACACGGGAAAACTGCCACATCCTCACAGACTAGACGTGCTCTTCCCGTGTGGTCCAGCAACCAGGCTCCTCGGTATTTACCCAAAGGAGCTGAAAACATATGTCCACGCACGAATCTGCACACGGCTGTGTACACTTTTATTATTAATTGCCCAAACCTGGAAGCAACTGTGGTGCCGTTCAGTTAGGTGAATGTTTAAATAATCTGTGATCCACCCAGACAGTGGAATGTTATTTGGTGTGAAAACGAAATGAGCTCTCAAGCCATGAAAAGACACGGAAGAACCTTAAATGCATACTGCTAAGTGAAAGAAGCCGATCCCTGTATGATTCCAACGACGTGACACTCCGGGAAGGGCAACAACACTGCGCTACAGACAGTAAAAAGATCCGTGGCCGCCAGGGATGGAGTGGGGTGGGGCGTGGGGAGAGCGGGGACGGATGAATGGGTGCAGAGCAGAGGGATTTCAGGGCACTGAAGTGCTCTGTAGGATACCATAATGGTAAATACCCGTCATTACCCATCTGTCCAAACCCACAGAGTGAACAACGGCAGGAGTGAGCCCTCGCGTAAACTATGGGCTTCGGGCAATGATGATGTGTCAGTGGTTTAGCAGTTGTTTTCGTTTTTTAAAGATTTATTTATTTGAGAGCGAGCGAGCGCGAGCAGGGAGCCCGGGGCGGGACTCGATCCCAGGACCCCGGGATCATGAGCTGAGCGGAAGGCGGACGCTCCACCGGCTGAGCCCCCCAGGCGGCCCAGGGTCATCAGCTGTGACACACGTACACTCTGCTGGTGCTGAAACTGGGGACACTATATGTGCATGAGAACAAGGGTACACAGACAGCTGTAGCGGATGCTCAATTTCTCTGTGAACCTGAACTATTCTAGAAACAGTTTATACCGATTTTTTTAAAAGTGCCCTTTACATGAAGAAAACACTCAAAAACCCCTGACAAGAAAGGACTCAGAGATGATCGGTCTGAAAGTTCTGTACTGGGAATACCTTCTCACACCTGAAATTACCTTCCTCTCGGGACTCTGAGGGTCACTGGCAGACAACCTGGCTGGTCTCCTCTGATTCACGGGGCCTCTACACTCTAGGAAATGTGGGCCCAAGAAATACAAAATTAATATAAATTTAAATTAGGGGGTGGTTTAGGGCTCCACACAGTCCACAGAACCAGATCTCTCAGAAGGACCCAGGAATCAGCGCCGCGACACGCACCCGTGGCACGGCCCAGCGTGAGACCCTTTCCGCAGTGTGCGGACCACGTGCTCGGTTACTGACGAGGCTCGGTTACTGCCGGCACCTCTCCCCACTCAAGTGTCCCGGCTCGGACAGTGTGTTGCCACTCTGGAGATAAATCATCAAAAGCTTAACTAGGACTTGAACCTGTTCATGACCCAGCCTTTGAGTGCTCTGTGTCACAAGACACAGTCGAGGACACTTCAGAAACCGAACACGACCCACGTCGAACCTGACGTCAATTTAGATTTGACTCCTTTGGATCAGCTTGCTGGGAACTTGATGCCGGGAAAGGAGGGCAGGGGGAGAGATGTGTGTGTACACACTATTGTACTAACAGACCAAAGCAAAGGAAATGTGGCAAGAGGCCCCCTGGGAGCAAGTGGGTGAAAACATTGCTACACTATTAACAAGTCAGTCTAATTAAAGTATTTCTCCATGGATTCCCATCCCAGCCGAGGACAAGAGGGGCCTGACCCCTGCACCTCCAGGGCTCCTCCCGACCACTGCCCTGTTGCCCATACTGACC
>LNAC01000156.1:1125584-1144004 GCA_002007465.1 Ailurus styani | reverse complement strand
CCCATCCCGCCCCCACCCTCCCCCTCTCTCAAATAAACGTATCTTTGAACTGAACAAAACCAATGCCTTTGGTCCTATTTTCTCCATTGGCTCTTAGCTATGTAAGCGCCATACCCTGAAATTCAATTAGGACAGTGACCTTTGAGGAGGTGACCTTTGAGGAGGTGCAAATGCAGGGGTCTGTGACCCATGACCAGAGAGTCCCAGGAGAGAGACGACCACGGCCCCGGGCCTGGGGACGAGGGGGCAGGAAGGGCCTGGGCCGGCAGGCGGGGGCACAGGGGAGGAGGGCCGGCCCCCGGCCCGCCCCCACTGGCACCATGGAAAGTTGGCCGCGGCTGGAGAGGACGTCTGGTGTCTATAAAAATGTTCCTCCCGGGGGGAGCCTCTGGAAGCAGAGACTCCAAGAGACTTTCATTCTTTTCCTTATTTGCCACTCTGAAAAATAAGCCGTCCTTCCTATTCTGAAACGCAATACGGGTCAAAACCTTCCACAGTGAATAGTGACCCAAAGAAAAAGGTCACCAGATCCAAAATATTTCTCATTTGGCCAGTGGCCCAAAGAAACTCTATTCTGTTTACTTGGTTCCTCTCCTGGAGGATAAAAACCTAATCCGATACACCAAGCGGCCCGCGTTACTCCAAATTCTGCAGGGAGGGCGGGGCTGCGCTGGGGCCTCCCGGGTGCCAGCCTCCCCGCTCCCCCAGGGAGAAGAGAACCCCTCCCGCGTGCCCACCCCAGCCCCCTCATCCCAGCAAGGCCGACCCCCAGACGACCGCGAAGGCCTGCGCAGAACCAGGAACGGGACTGAACATGGGACTCGGGGCCCGCCGGCTCTAAGGCGGGCTTCCCTCCCCTCCCAGGACGGCTCCCGCTAGGCTCCCCCACACCCGACTGCTTCCGGGGGGCCTCCGTTGGTGCGAAGGAGCCCCAGCTCGCACCTGCCCCGCGTGGCCCCGGGCCTGAAGTCCTCGTCTCGGCAGCCGCTGAGCTCGGCCCCATGCTCCACCTGTCAGCAGGCCTCCCTCTGATCGCCGCCCCGCAAAAGCTCCCATCTCTCACCTGGAGGGCAGAGCTGCGACCTCACACTGCAGCCAGCGCCCCCTCGGCCATCCCCATCCCCCCCAGGGTGACGGGATGCCCAGCCCAGGCCAGGGTGCGTCCCGATGTCCTGCAGAAGGACGCATACTCCGGGGACACAGACCCCACCGAAGCAGCCTGCCTCCCAGTTCTCTTTCAAACCGTGAGGCCCACACGCCAGCCGCTGCGCGTCTGCGCCCACTTTCCTGGACGGTCTTTTCCCAGGACGTGCACACCCGGGGTACAAACGCACGGCCCCGGAGAGAAGCGGCAGGAGGCGGAACCAGGACACGAGGCGGGAGGGCCCCCGACCGAGGCTGCTCCAGGGCTGGAGCTGGCATGAGAGCACCCAGGCCGTCAGCGTGGAGGGTGGGCACAGTGGGGGTCACTCGGCCCGGGCCCCGCAGTCCGCAGGGACTCCCCCGTCGCTGACTACGGGTGCCAGAGCTGGCACGGGCAGGCGGACGTGCCGCTACTCACTGGGGAGCCCTGCTCAGCTCCTCCTGCTCGGCGGCCACAGTGGTCTCAGAGAGGCTCGAGGGACACAGGCCCAGCGCCGGCCCCGCGGGAGCCCCGACATTGGGTCCCCCAACATCTCTGCCTCTGGCCCCGCCCAGTTCCCAAGGAGGCGGGGGTCTGAGCTCAGGATCTGTCTAGAAATAAGGACTCAGGGCCAGAGCAGGAGGAAGGGCGGAGGTGTGTGGCCTGTCGGCCGGCCCGACGGAGGCCCTTCCCTCTGCGGCCCAGGAAGCACGCAGCCTAGAGGCGGCCCCGCGTGTGCGGCGCGAGGCCTGGACCCAGGCAGAGCAAGGGAAGCACGGGCAAGCCTGCAAACATCTTCACAAGTGCCTCTTAAATACATTCTCTACTTCAAGCAGCTTGCATCTTTTCCAGAATAAGGCGGGAATAAGCAGAGTGACAATCCCAGTTCAAAAGGCAAGCGTCTCCCCACGGAGGCCCATTTAGAACAGGAGATGGCATCACTCTGCCGCGGGGCTGGGCTCCTGCTCCCGCCGTCCTCAGAAGCCCGACCCACAGGACGGGAGCAGGACCCCTTCTCTGATTCGCCAGGAGTCCCCTCTGCCTGTCCACCGACTGACTGGCAGCCCCCCGCCCCCACCCATACCCCTGCATTCTAGCCTGTCCACTCCTTCCCCAAGTTCCGTCCGAGACTACGGGGGGAAAGAGAAGCAGCTGCTCTTCATACACTACTCACACCGACGGTGAGGCTAGCCAAGTTCAAGTACTAGTCTGAGGTCAAGGGAGGGAGGGAGAGGGGGTGCTCCTGGGCCGCCACGGGGCTCTAGCCTTGGTTAGAATTTTATCACTGGACCTGACGAGTATCGGGCACGGGCCCCAGCGCAGGACCCCTGGGCCATGGCAGGACCCTGCGAAAGCCGCTCACCTCTCCAGGCCACGAGCGAAACGGCAGGGTGGGAACCAAGCACCTGTCCCTTCGCCTGCACTTCACGAGCTTTGATCCTGCAATTCAAAACCACACGCCGAGGGCAGTATCATCACAGGAGAAAAGGCCTGCAGGGCCGGCAGGAAGCCTGTAATAGACACGCTATAAACTCAACACACCTCGCTCTGTCTTCAAGACTAATTTTCACGGGGAGAAGACTAACCGCAGCTAACAAACCTTTCCTCGCGGACATAATTTACAGCACCGTGACTCAGCTGCCCTGACTGCCTGACAGGTGAGGTCACCTGGATGCAGGCTGCTGTTTTCACAAGGCCAACAACCCACACCTACGCACAGGGCGAGGCGAGCAGGCTGCTACCGTCCCCAGCCTCCCTCCTCCAAGGTCCCCCGAAGACCCCTCACCAACGCTTCAGGGCACACACGTGTGGATTTTCCAATTCCTCCCAGGGAGCACCCCCACGGCGGGCCGGGACGCTGGCCTTCTGGCCTAGCTGGTTGGGCAGCCAGTTAAGGGCAGTTAAGCACAAATATGAAAGCCACCGATGCGCTTGTTTGAAGAGGCTTCAGGCACCTGCTAAGTCTATTAACAACGACCACGACAAAACCCGCAGGCCATCAAGGGTCCACTGTGCCCCCTTTTGCCCCACTGCCCTCCTCAAGGGCTCCCGCGGGCACAGCAGTCCCCACGCTGGGCCAAACACCACTCGGCCGGTGCTCAGACTGGTGACCAGGTGGCTATCCCAGCTCCTATGACACCAGCAGCCAGGCGCCCTCAGGCCTCCCAGGGCATAGGCACCAAGGCCCGACTCCCAGGGTTCTCTGTCTCCTGCCCACACCTAGGCTACGTCAGCAGCTCCTTTCTGACCACCAACCCACCTCCCCGCACCCACAGTTCCGCCTCTCCCACTAGATCCTGACTTCCTCTCCCAGGCAAGTCCCTAACCGCCAAGACAGTGCCCCCCACGGCACCAGGGGCCCAGCTTATGCACAGGAGGGCCCGCCATGCAGAGAACACACCCACCAGAACCCCGGGTTCTCGCTCAGCTTCATTCTGTTCACGCCCCTTCTGATCCCACTGCACCTGCCGGGACAGGCAGCTGCAGGTGCCCCCGGGCCTCCCCAGCCCGGCCTGGCCCTGCCCCTCCGACACAGGAGTGGACTGCCTCCAGGGTAGAAAGGCGGATTCCAGTTTCCCCCACCCCCCTTCCTGGGAACTGCAAAGTCTCTCGGTAGACACTCACCTTCGATGGCTCCGTGTGCGGACAGAACCAGCTGCAACTCGGAGCGCCCCTCCTGCGAGCCCATTCCGACTCTAGATGCCACACACGCACTCACTGAACCCTCAGGACACTCCAACACAGGGAATCCTACCATTAGCCCCAATTTCCAGACACCGAAACTGCAGCACCAAGGCGAGCGCACAGAAGATGCAGCGTGAGAACCAGCAGACGCTGTGGGGCGGCCCGGCCGCGGCGCTTCCTCCCAGCGTCAGGTCACCGCTAGGCTGGGGAAAAGCCGACGGGGTCCCAGGAGACGCAGGAGCCTCATTCCAGGCCTGACTTCTGGAGGGAGCTCTCCCTGTGGGGCAGGCAGCCGGACACAGGCACCCAGAACTGCCCGGCCGCACGAGACATCGGGGTCCGCCGTAACGGGGAGAAGCTGGCGGCGGTGGGCCACGGAACACAGGGGCACACACATGGGGACACATGCACAGGGGCGCGCGATCCGGGAGACGACATCTGCAAAGGAGCAGCGCAGCTGCCGCAGGGAGGTGTGGCTCGAGAGAGGGCTGTACTTGCTGCTGCAACTAAGAAATTAAAACCCGGCCCGATCAGAAACCTCGGTTTAAAATGGTCCTTACTGGAGGGCCTGGCCGGCTCAGCCAGCAGAGCACACGACTCTTGATCTCAGGGTTTTGAGTTCAAAACCCAAGTTGGGCACAGAGATTATTTTTTTAAAAAGTAAATACATACAAAAATAAATCAACAGGGCGCCCGGGTGGCTCAGTGGGTTAAAGCCTCTGCTTTCGGCTCAGGTCATGATCTCAGGGTCCTGGGATCGAGTCCCGCATTGGGCTCTCTGCTCAGCAGGGAGCCTGCTTCCCCCTCTCTCTCTGCCTGCCTCTCTGCCTCCTTGTGATCTCTCTCCCGCTGTGAAATAAATAAATAAAATCTTAAAAATAAATAAATAAATAAATAAACAAAGGTCCTTGCCTTCACCTTCCGNGTGATCTCTCTCCCGCTGTGAAATAAATAAATAAAATCTTAAAAATAAATAAATAAATAAATCAACAAAGGTCCTTGCCTTCACCTTCCGTACGTGATACCTGACCATCAGAGTAACGTGTGGAGCCACACATGTGATATCTGAGTCATGGCTTCCATCAGGACAGGATTCTAATCTTTAGGGCTGCAGATGGGTTAGCAGATTGCTGAGCATTATCAGTGACTGTTCGTAGTAAAGCCGCATTCTCCTCATTTGATTGAACAGTGATTTTACAAATGGTTGGGACTCTGGGTTCTTCCCAGGGTGCAGAGCTGGCCTGTGCTGCCCAGGGGCTGGCTGCTGCCGTGGGGAGACTCCCAGAAAGGAGCGTGCCTCCTGCTTCGAGGGGAGTGAAGCAGTCACGTGCCAGAGGCCTGCGAGGACCCGGTGGCTGCAACCTCTGCAGAGAAAACCACCAGACCTGAGTCCTCCAGCCCGGCCGGGGGGCAGGTCAGGGCAAACCAGGCCCCGGGCTGACCCTGCAATTCCTGTGAATCAGGAGCCAGCCGAGCACCTTCTTCACCTGGCAGGCCCAGGACATGAGGAAGGGTCCAGAGAATTCCGGGTGGTGCGGGTTCCAACTGGATCACAGTCGTCCCGTGAACCACACTGTCCCTCACGTCGCTGACCGTGAGCTAATAGGGGGGAGGGCGCCTGGCTGGCTCAGTCGCTGAAGAATCTGCCTTGACTCAGGTCAGGATCCTGGGGTCCTGGGATTGAGCCTGCATGGGGTGCCCTGCTCAGTGGGGAGTCTGGTTCTCCCTCTCCCTCTGACCCCCCCGACTCATTTGTTCTCTCTCTCTCAAATAAATAAAATCTAAAAAAAAAAAGAGAGAGACTTTATTTATTTATTTGACAGAGAGAAACACAGCGAGAGAGGGAATAGAAGCAGAGGGAGTGGGAGAGGGAGAAGCAGGCTCCCCGCAGAGCAGAAAGCCCAATGCGGGGCTTGATCCTAGGACCCCAGGATCATGACCTGAGCCAAAGGTAGACGCCTAACAACTGAGCCACCCAGGCGCCTCTCAAATAAATAAAATCTTAAAAAAAAAAAAAAGAAAAGAAAATGAGCTAGTGGCAAACTTGAACCCAGGCACTCAGATATGTTTCAAATAAGTAAAATATACATTATGATGTGACCTTATACTATAGCTTACAATATATATTTTTTATGACTATTGTATTTCTTAATTGTGTCTATTATATACCGTACGCTGTATTCCATAGCTAAATAAAGAACAGACACTATAAGTGACTCTGATACAGACACAGAACACATAGTACGCTGTAACGTAATATCACGGCATGTCCAACGACTGTGGATCTTCGAGTCCAGGGCAGTCTCTGGGCCACAGCACCCACCTGGCCACGGGAGGAACAAGTGCAGACGCAGAGGTCTAACCCAGTGGCTACTCTTCCAGGTCACACGTGTCGCCGCACGCCTGACCCTTCCACCCCGGCTCGGTTCCGGGTCAGGAATACCAGCCCGCCCCTCCCAACTTTTATCTCAATGTGACACTGCTTAATTTTTTTAGACAACCTTGACTTGACTCTCTCCCTGCTAATTTTAACCACCCTCCATTCCCCCACAAAGGAAACCGGAGCGTCCCAATGTCACCATCACAACAGATTCCAACAGCCGCCGGAGATGGCAGGGTGCCGTGCTGGCCCTCAGGCTCGCCGCTGCCCGAGACAGTGCTCTAAGCACACGGCGGCGGTGGCGGCTGGTCTTGGCCACAGCAAGGAAACCCAACCGCCACCCTCGGACTTTATCTCTAGCACACTCCTGGGGGAGAGACTGCCCAAGGCCGGCACCAGCCCCAGCGGCCCGCCTGCTTCCGGAGCTGCCAAACGCACAGGATCCGGCCCACTGCCGGCCAGTCCACCCCCCTCGGGCTCCCACGCCGCGGGCTCCGCAGCCATGGATCCACCACGGGGGTTCCGCAGGGGTTCCAGAGATGGGGGCTGAGAAGGACCATCCCTTGCCGGGGGTTAGGAGACCGCTCCAGTACACACAAGATGGTGCATTTTTTGTGGGAAAAGGTCCCTACTTTCACTAGGTTTTCAAAGGAATCCATGACCCAAGAAAGGTTAAGCACAACCCCAGTTCGAAGTGGGGGAAGAGGGAAGTGTCCACGGTCACACAGCTGGTCAGAGGGGTTTTTGCTGTGACAGAGTTACTGCATCAGCTTTTCTTAACTTTGAGACGTCGACCCTCCGTTTTACAGTTTCCTTTAGAATTCAGCTGGGCGATTCAGGTTCCTGGGGGGGGGGCAGACAGAAACAAGACTAGGAAGACGAACTCTAAATTTAGGAAAAAGTCGGGGTCGGCCCAGACTCTTCCAGAGCTGAGAATTTTCTAGAGCTCATCAAACATTTGGTGACATCAGAAAGATCGACGGCGACTTCTAGAAGTGGCCCTGAAGGAGTGGACAAAGTACGACCCGCTACAGGTCAAAGGGCTGTCGTTCCCTCTGTCGGGCCCCCAGTCTGGAACCGAGTCCTGGATAAATGTTATTTACTTGGCTCGCCAGGGTGATAATGAGCTTGTTTTGAACCTCCTCCTGTATATGGTGTTAGCTCATTCATTTTGAAAAGTAACCCAGGACAGACCCAGCTGGGGAAAGACTGAGCAAGGAAAACCAGGTCAGCAAAACACTGCTCTCACGTTTCATAACCGAAACGAACCAGGCTCCAGACAGAACCTTCATCTGATCTGCATGTTGCATTCAGACCCGGGGTCGAGGCATCGCCTCTCTCCTCCGCTGCGTCTGGCTCTAGCTAGCCGCCACTGTCACCAGACCCCGAGCAGTGGCACCACCGTTCACAGACAGCCCACCTAACCGAGGCTCCCGCCCCTCATCCGTCCGCTCACTGCGCTCCCACCGGGCACACACCGAGAGGTCCAGACTGCCTTCCAGTTGCTTCCGGGCCACCTGGCCGGCAACGGAAAACCAGCCAACCCCAGGAAAGAGGAAGAGGCCCACACGGCATGGTCACAGCTACACCCTGGACCCACCAAAGCCCACTCAGCCTGCATTTCCCAGCTACACTAGCCAACTCAGTTCCTTCCTTCCGTCCCCTGACCAAGGCCCCAAATGACCATAAACCCACAGGCATCAGCTCCAACCCAGTAGGGAACCAAGCCGGGCAGCCAGAAAGCCACACATCCAGGCACACGCCATCTCAGGAACACGCAGGTGTGCAGGGGTGCATGCAGGGAAAGCTGCCCCGGCCTCCCAGGCTCTCGCCCTGACCGGTCACCGCTGGATGACCAGGCCCCTGCACAGAAAGCCACCGCCCTCTCCTGCAGTCCCCCTCTGTCCCATGCCCCTGCGCCCAGGGTGGGGTGAAGCCTTCCTTGCTGGTGTCCCTTAACCCTGTGCACCCCTTGGTATGGCCCTAAGGCTCCTCACTTTACTTGCAAATCCCACCTGCTTCCTGCAAACAGGACACGAGAGACACAGTGGCCAATACCCCTCCGTGACATGGACAAGGCCGCCACGGGGCAGAAGCTGGCCAGCAGTAACCCCAAGGTCCCTGCACAGTCACGAAGCAGTGACTCTTT
Organism: Ailurus styani; assembly: GCA_002007465.1. Taxonomy (NCBI): domain Eukaryota; kingdom Metazoa; phylum Chordata; class Mammalia; order Carnivora; family Ailuridae; genus Ailurus; species Ailurus styani. The sequence continues at coordinate 1,135,667 of LNAC01000156.1, read as the reverse complement.
AAGAAGATCATCCTCGATGAGTTATCAAATCAGGATGAGAACCGAGGCCTTGAAAGGAATTCTCGGAGGCAAGCTAGGACGTGTGAGCCGATTCCAGACGCTCCAGACCAGAGGCCAGCCATGCCCTAAGGACCCCAACTGCACCGGAATCACCAGAAACAGGCAGGAGACGCTCACAGGTGCACTTCCTCGGAGACGGCACAAAGAAAATGGAACGCAAAGCAAGCCCACAACAATAGGAAATAGGAAACTTGGGCCCCGGTCTGGTGCGAATTAGCAGCTCGCTGTGAAGCCGGCGTCCTAGTTACAAACACCCGGGCGAAGTGCTCGGGGAAACTCGGCCAGGGGTGCGGACCCACTCGGGGAGGCGAGCAGGCGCTCACGGGCTGTCGGACACTCCCAGGCTCCCCGGGTCCACCTGCGGTGCACGGCCCGGACATCGAGCCGGGAGGCGGCTCCCAAGTTGAAAGGCCCCGAGACAAGTCCAGCAGCCGGCAGGGCATCCAGGGGCCCACACCCCCCCCTCCCAGACCATCGGCCCCCATCAAGGCCACCATCCAAGCTCCGCGGGTCTTTTCCTTGGCTCGCGACAAGTGGTAACCCGAGGGGGGCAGACCCTCATCAAAACAGACGCAGCTGAAAGCGTACCCGACTTGTACTGTCCAAAGCAGCATCCGCGTCCTCAGCCCCAGGGTCAGGCTGTTTCTCCCGAAGCCAGTTACATGGGCCTCCTCTTCCAAGAAGCCCTCCTGAGGAGCCCCGCCTGAGGGGCAGAGGGACTCTTTTGTGCTGGACAAGCACCGTATCATCACTCCTGCCTCCGTATTGTCCACAGGGGCCTCCTGCTTAGGCTCAAACTGTTTACGCAGCTCGCACTGCCCCTTGGACATCTCCCAGCACAGCACCAGGTCCGGAGAGAGACTCGCAGGCAGGGTCCATGAGGTCTCTGGGCATCAATTTTCTCATCTATAAGATGCGGATACCGCTGCTTCCATGCAGAGCGGTCAGAAAAACCCAGAAGTTAATTGTGAGTCTCGAGTTAGAGCCCATCCCTTCACACAGCTCCCAGCCCGCAGCCGCGCCGGCAGGGCCAATGCAAGACAAAGGGGCCCACAGGGTCGCCGTGCGGCTGCGAGGACTCCGTGGACACGCGGGGAGGGCAGAGGAGGCCCCGCACACCGGGACTGGGAGCACGGCGCCAGCGCAGCACCTCTGGGGTGTCGGGGTGACTCAGCGGAACAGAACCAGTCATCAGAGTCCCCCAGGTCTACCGCACTCTCGTGCCAACGCGCTCTGCTCAGCCATGGCCTCAGAAGTCCAGGTTCTTCACATTCTTCCCCGCAAGACCCGCTTGGTGTTTTACAGAGTTTGACCATCGCAGCTAACCCCTGCCGCTCGACTGGGTTATTCAAACAAGTGCAGGGCCGCCTGGGGGGCTCGGTGAAGCCTCTGCCTCCGGCTCAGGTCATGATCCCAGGGTCCTGGGATCGAGGCCCGCATCGGGCTCCCTGCTCAGCGGGGAGCCTGCTTCCTCTGCCTGCTGCTCCCCCTGCGTGTGGTCTTTCCCTCTCTCTCCTACTATCTTGCTCTGTGTGTCAAGTAAATAAATAAAATCTTTAAAAATAATAATAATAAAAATAAAATAAAAAATAAAAATAAATTAATAAGTAAAACCAAGCCCTGGGCTCCCACAAGGGACTGGGACGCCGCGGCACAGGGAGGCCGGGTCTGGGATCCCAGGCCCCACCTGCAGGGGCTGCAAGCCGAGGCCCAACTCTGTGGGCCAGAATCAACCGCCAGAAGGACAAGGTTCTGAGGGGATCATGAGGAAATCCGCATTAAAATTGCAAACCCGTTTCCAGAGCCGTATCCGAAACCGGCAGAAACCCCGGCCTGCATCCACACAGCTCCCACTCTCCCACAGACCCACAGGCTTTCCTCAGAAACCTACGTGACTGGGAGCCTGGGTGGCTCAGTGGGTTAAAGCCTCTGCCTTTGTTCGGCTCAGGTCATGATCTCAGAGTCCTGGGATCGAGGCCCACATCGGGCTCCCTGCTCAGCGGGGAGCCTGCTTCCTCCTCTTTCTCTGCCTGCCTCTCAGCCTACTTGTGATCTCTCTCTCTCTGTGAAATAAGTAAAATCTTTAAAAAAGAAAGAAAGAAAGAAAGAAAGAAAGGAAGGAAGGAAGAAACCTACGTGACCTTGACAGCCACGAGCGGACACGGGCCACGGGACTCTTCCCAGCACACACACCACCTCACTTCTGCACAGGCTGCCCACACGGTAAGGACTTAACCAAGGACTGATACCCGGCCCCGTAAGCACTGTCTCTTCTTACTCACTTCAACTGCTGAGTTCCTTTGAAAACGCAGTAGCAATTTTATTTGGATTTTTTTTAATTTTTTTTTAAGATTTTATTTATTTGACAGAGAGAGAGAGATCACAAGCAGGCAGAGAGGCAGACAGAGACAGGAGGAAGCAGGCTCCCCGCTGAGCAGGGAGCCCGATGCGGGCCTCGATCCCAGGACCCTGAGATCATGACCTGAGAGCCAAAGACAGAGGCTTTAACCCACTGAGCCACCCAGGCGCCCTATTTGGATTTGATTCACATTAAACCTCATTTCATTCTGTGAAGTTACCGATACAGACCATAGTGAAGACAAAAACAGGGTAATACCCCACACTGCAAAAAACATATTCTTGACACACCTGTAAGGTCCCCTTTTCGGATGGGACAGGTGTGCACACCTCTGGGGCTCAGCACCACCCCCCCACAGGAGGCCTATGGGCCCAGAGCCCCACGTGCAGGTGCCAGGGCTCACCCCCAGGCTCAGCCACTTACTGTGTGGTTTTGGACAAGTGGCTTCACCTCTCCACGCCCCCTCTTCCTCTCTGCAAAATGCAGAGAGTAACAGACCGCCCTCACAGGGTCCTGCAGAGGCTGAGGCTGAGCGGTCTGCACAGGACCTCGCCTCCTAGACTATTTCTCAGGGCCTGCTAAGTACCGGGAACAAATGCTCGTTATGCCTCCCAGATTATAACACAGAAACTGAAGCTCGGAGCAGTGGGTTGCTTCTGGGCCAAGGTCACAAAGCCAGGGACGGCCCAGCCAGGGATGGAAACGGCCCCTGCACCCCAACCACCACCAGGCTCTAGGATGTTTCTGCTGCAGAATAAAAGGCCTAGGGCACCAACCTTTCCTCTTAGAGTTAAAAACACTTTAGACGTCTGAATAATTCAGGGATGAGCTAGACACGGGTGAAACAGCCCTGAGCTGTTGCTTCGGCTTCCCTGTTCCACTAGGCTCGCGGGGCCCGAGCTGGCAAAGCAGAGTTTCAACTCTGTCATCCATCGCCAGCACCAAATCGGAGCTCCTGCACCCGGGAGCGTGAAGGCCGGAGGGGCTGCCACGGCCATCCAGAAGCTCTGGCTCCATCCAGCAGAGGGTGGTGGTGTGCAGGCCTGATGTGGAGGATTCTGTCCTCCACGCTTCTGCTGGAAAAGACCGCTAACCGCTAACAGTTGCCCTGTTATTCCTGTTCCTCGCAGCAGGACTGGCTGCGAGTAGATGGCCATCTGCGTCAGGCCCCAGGGGACAGCAGGGTTTCCAGAACGGAACCCTCTGTGCGGCGTCACCTGGGTGCCCCTGTTCACCTTCAGCAGCCCAAGCCTTTCTCTTAGCCTTTGTTTTACAAGCCTGAAACCTTGATTTCGGCATCCAGGCCCAAAATGCTAAGAAAGTGTCAAGAAGGGTTTGTGTTGAAGAGATCGATGGCAGAAGAGGGGGAGGGCCTGAGGGGCTCAGTCGGTTAAATGACTGCTTGCACCTCGGGTCAGGATCCCAGGGTCCTGGGATCGAGCCCCGCATCGGGCTCCCAGCTCAGCCGCAAGTCTGCTTCTCCCTCTCCGGAGCTCTGTGATCTCTCTCGCTTTCACGCTCTCTCAAGTAAATAAATAAATCAGAACTTAAAAAAGAGAGAGAGAGAGAGAGATCAACGGAAGGTCCTCGCTGCCTTGCCCGGCAGGACTGCACACTGCTTCGAGAAAACCACAGGGTTCCTACCGCTAGCTCCTAGCCTCACTTAACCCTAGGAACAAAGGCACTGCCTCACAACCTGAGGACTCGACTTGTTCCCAAATATTTACAAATCCAAAGTCGTGGGGAAGCATTCTTAAGTGGATTCTTAACAGCCAGTCCTGAGGACAGAAGACAGATAAAACTCAAGCCAACACACGTTACCAAAATCCCAGGAGCCAGGCAAGTGGCTTGCTTTCTTCCCCCACAAAGTCGGACGCAGCCAGAGATCTGGTGTTACTTGGAGGCTCCCTGGACGTCAGAAAACCGTCCCGTAATCTATAGTTCTTGCTCCGAGGCGCCTTCTGTCTCGGGGCTAACAAAAGTAACCGCTTATGCCCGGAGAGCATCTCCAGCTTGCCTGAGAGAGGACCAGCCCAGAACTTTCCAACAGTCTGAGGCAGGTCTCGGGTACGTCCGGGCTTCTCGGGAGAGAGGCCCCACCTCTGCAAACCCCAAGCAGTCAGGCTCCTCTGCAGCCCCCCAGAGGTCTCTCACCCACCCCAAGAGCCGGCACCCTCCAGGGAAGCCAACACACCCTTCTCCTCCTCCCAGAAACACTGTGGCTTCGAAGAGCTTCTCACAGCAGGCGCACTGGATTCCTGCACGACAAAAACCTCTCTGGAATCCAACACCCAGCCAAGCAGTCTTGTCTGCTTTTGTCTGCTTTTAACACATCTTTCTGGAAAATTAAAATGTAACTCAAGGCACAATCCCATAGGCTTAAATTTTAACCCAACCCAATAAAAATGCACTGCCCCTTGACTAAAACATACATGTTTACGAGATCTATCATCCTCTCTGCCCTTTAACACGCAAATCTAGAAAAGACGCAATTAAATATTAAAGTACACGTGGGTCAGCACCCAACGTCGTCATTTAACGAAGTGGCAAATGCTCTTGACCCCTCCCCCCCACCGAGCACAGTAACACAGAGGAAGCACTTCTGGGGTTCTCAGGTGGGGTGCCTTGGAGAGACGGAATTTACAGATCTCATCGCCCCAGACAAGACCACCTGAGTTCCGGCCAGTGGGGGAGGCCCCAGCCTTCGCTCCCCCTTCCTGCCCCATCAGCAGGAGGCAAGCCTCTCAGGGAATGTTCCAGCAGCAAGGGTGTGTCCGAGGCACCAAGGGCAGATCCCTAATTCCTTTCACTGGAACACCGCTCAGCTCTTTTTGACATGCCTTTCCAATGTATTTTTATTTTGTGCATTTGGTAATTATGAAGATCAATGACGCACTTATGCTGCTGTGATCAATTTCGTATTGGTAATTACAGTGACAAAAGATGCTTCTGGATGGCGTGAACACAGCCTTAGGATCACAGAAATGGTTTAAACTCCAATTTATACACACTTGTGTCTGGAATGTGAAGGGCGATCAATGAAAGACTCCGATGTGGAAAAAAGCGTGTGACACTAGAACAAAAGTCCAGGGGGGAGACTGAGCAAACATCCAAGTCCGAGCAGAAACAGTCCGCGGGGTTTTTGAAGCCGGGTAGCGGTTATCCGATCAGGAGCATACTTAGCATCAGACCCTTTCAAGGACAGTCTAATTGTGAATTTCAAAGTCCACAGATACACTGCACTAGACGTTTCATCTAATTCTATTTAAAATTAGCCATAAGCTCGATGTCCACTTAGAACTGCGCCCGAGGTCTTCAGAGTTATATGAAGTTATATGAGCAAAAACGTCTGAAGATCTCGGCGGGAAGGCAAGTAAAACTCCGCAAAACCCATAATCTAAGCAGTGGCGACTGAGGAACGAGCTCCCCCGACCTTCTTATGTCCAGTGAACTCTGGGTCAACCAGTTCAACTCTGCTGTAGAGACGGCAAAACCCCTCCCCCCTCAAAATAACTGGTGGAAAAATAGGTCCTTCCCATTTCAAACCCGAAAAATCATACTTTTGGATAGACAGATTCTCCTACAACGATGACTAAAATGTTGGCACTGAAAAGCGTTATTTGTTGTTTCCTGGCCTTGCAGTGTCCAACGGACTGATCGCCCGAAACTGCGCGATAAGCTCTGGCTGGGGAGTACACTGACTGTCCCATCTGGAGCGCATCACCCCGCTGTCCCACCTCCCCTCTGTCAGCCGGTGCGAGGGTCTGCCATGGTCCTGGGAGCATTCATTCATCTGGCTCCGGGATTCAGAGGCAGAGCCCCAGGAGGGACCCTCAGGCAAGCCCCCCCAAAAACACGGTGAGAAGGAGCCACACCCCCGAACCCCAGGTCGGGAGGCCCTTTTTGCACGCAGCCAAAGAAAAGCACCCCTCGGGCACTGGTTCAGGAATGCAGTTTTCCTCTCCGCCAGCACAATCCTTCAACAGGTTTGGGAGGATGGAACCACCAACCACCTCGGTCTGAACAATGCTTCTCACCTGGGCTGCGGGCCAAGCAGAGGTGGGAGGGCAAGGTAGCCTCGCTCGGTCACTAGAAAAGGCTCTGCAAACCCCGTCCTGGGCCAGCGGGCTCTCGCCCTGCCTAGCACAACATGCACCCTCGGCAGGGGTCCCCTCCAGAGCCTGCCCGACCCGGTGCGGCCCCAAACCAGCGACACGGAACTCCGAGCCGTCCTCGCCCAACTTCAGCCTCCCTGGCTCTGCCAGCCCGTTGGCGAAGGTGGGGACACCACCCGTCCCCCCCCCGCAGCCGTGCAGGCGCCCCGCAGGAGCGCCGGGCTTCAAAGAGCTCTATTCCTGACATGAAAACAGTAAGTGGATTATGTTGCTGCCCTCGAAGTCTCTGGACGTTTTAATCTTCTTAAAATGTCTCCTCTAAAAGTCACTTGCCAAGGAGGGAGGCTCGCAGACGCTGTGAGGCCCCCACGAAGTGTTTCCAATGCTACCGCTCCCCCGAAGGCAGCGGGCTGGTTGGAAATAACTACCGTGCAGGCTGGTGAAGTCGGACTTTTGGCAAGCTTCCTTCTGATTTAGGGCCCGGAAGCTTCCTCTGCACACAGTGAAAAGATCCACAATCCCCCAGTTCGCTCCAAGTGCCTTATTTCACAAAGGCTGCGCATTTGATACCTTTAATAAAAAAAAATTAAAAAAAAAAAAGGCCACTCGAAGCACATTTCGAAAGTTCCATGTTTAAAAAGATCCTTGTTCATTGATTTTGGTGGGGTAATTAAGCTAATCTAAACAAGGGGGCCTTGTCTGGGCGCCTGTGGGGGAGGTGCGGCGGGCCCACCGGGGAGCCCCCCTGCAGATGCTGGCTGCTCGGGCTCCGGGGTCCTCGCCGGCCCCCTCCCCCTCTGTCTATGTGGCTGCTCTTCAGCTGGGAGGCTTTCTCCCTCTGGTCAGATTTCCACTCAGCAGAGCTAAAATGCTCATGTTTCCTGGCTTGGAGTGAAAGCAACCCTTCTTAATGGTGTTTCGCTGAGTGCACCTTCATCAACGGAATTGTGTTGTGACAGAGCAATCTGGGGAGCCAGAGGCAACAACTGTGGAGCGGCAGCCTCCCCGGGAACACGGCTTCTAGCGCATTCCGGCCCCACAAATTACAGGCAGGGCTCTGCCAGGGGTGTTCCCGAGGAGGGCACGGGCAATTTGGGGTTGCCGGCCACCTACGGCGCTAGCCGGCCGCCCTCACTCCGTGCCAGGCCGTGAGGCTGCTCGTCCCGAACCAGCCCTAACCCCTAACCGCTCCACGGGGCGGGGCTCCGGGGGCTCGCGGGACGAGCGAAGAAGGCAGAGAGGGCACGGGGTGCAGCCGGGTGACAGGGACAAACAGCGCCGTCGGAAAATAACAGCAGCGCCCAGACCCCACTCGGCTCTGCTCCCCACCATCCCTCTGACGACGCAGATAAAACCGGTCCAACATCCAGCGACCTAATCGCTGGCCAAAATACCTTCTTGGCCTCCTTTCCTCCGTTGGGGATGGGGGCGCTGCCGCCGCCGCAGCCCTCCTCCCCTGCAGACCTGCAGGGCGGGATCTCCTGGCTGGGAGAGGGCAGGGCCCCTTTCCCAGACTCCTCCCTCCCCTTCCCAGCTCCCCTCCTCTCCAATAAGCAAAGTTGGAAAACAGAGACGGCCCCAGGACGGTAAAAGCTGCAAGCCACCTTGGAGCTCACCCAGCCCAATCTCCGCGCTGCTTCCCCACCCCACCCCCATCCTCCTGCGACAGGGGCCGAGTCTGCAACACTCCTTTCTGCAGAGGCAGGCCACTCGCTCACCGGTCTCCTGGAGCAGAGGAGCAGTCTCCCCAGGGGGGCACCTGGGACACAAAAAACTACCACTGAAGACCTAATATGCATTTCAAATGCATCTCAAAAGGTCCACCTCTTCCCTTTACAGCTGCTGCCCCTAAAAACAATTAGGCTGCATCGGACTGAAATTCCTGATTTTTCAGACAACCTATTCCCCCACCCTCTCCGCAGAGAGCACTTGAGATCTTGGTCAAGCCCGGGTGTTTCCTGGGGCCTGCAGAGCTCTGGACTACAAACGCCACCACTACTCAACTTCAGGCAGATTCTGCAAAATCTCTCCCAAGCCTTAAACTCTCTTTCTTTTAATACTTAATTCCGATCTAGCAAAAGAGCAAGGAAATTACTCACATTTTTAAAAGGAGATCAGGGATTATGGTTTCTGATACCCAAACACTTAGTACACTTCTTAATCAATAAACCAACCCTCCAGCTTTTTATTTTCTTCCCTTTTTTTTTTCAAGCATAAAATAATAGAGATGACAGATGACCCCGTGCCCTACCTGTGTGTCCGTGGCCGGAGAGGGGTGTGAGGTGGTCGTAGTGAAGGGAAGTGCAGGGCACGCACACAGAACACTTCCAAGATCCGACCCGGGTTTCCCCAGCAGAAAGAGGCTTCGATTCTGACAATCATTTGACCCCACAACAACTGCTTCAGTCACTCATCTTCCAAACCCTCCTCCCTTCCCAGGACCTAGGGCTAGGAGAGGCCCCAATACCCAGCAGCTCCAAGGCCCCTTTTGCTGGAGTTAGCTGAGCATCCAATGAGGTTGGGTGGCTCGCTCTGACCCATCTGCGCCCCCACTGGAAAAACAAAACAATCTCACACTCCCCAGGAGATCGAGTGCCCCTTCCCACTCCTCCCTAGCAACCCTTCCCCTCCCCCCGCCAGCACACCACTTTCTAGAATCATTATACATAGCTAACCAAGAGGCTGGGCTTTTTCCACCCACCCTCCCCCCCCCATTTTGATATACCTCCCCTAGAAAAGCCCTCAGCTGGAAAGTGCTCCCCAATAACCGAATCAAGAGCAACACACCTTGGGGAGGAATGGGTTAAATTCGAGAGCTCCAGGAGGAGGAGCTGCTCGGGAAAGGGAAGCGGTGCTGAGGTGCAGAGAAATGTGCAGGGCAGGGGCTCCGGACCTGGCTGCGCAGATGCACCGGCCCCTCTCCCCCAGGGACGAGCCTGGCCACGGGAAATAAAGGTGTCTTCAAAGGGACAGACCAGAGGGCAAGCCATGAGACACAAACACAGGCACAGCCCAGGGGGCGGCTTGGAGCCGGAGGTGCGGAACACTGGACGGGCGTGCGGGGCGCGTGTGTGCGCGGGGGGCCGGCGGGAGGGCGGTGCAGCCGGGCAGAGGGGACAGGCAAGGGCTGGACCCTCAGAAGTTGGGAGACAGAGGTCAGGCCGAGGAGGCAGGACGGGGTCGGGGCCAAGGGGGCGAGGCTCCAGATTGCCCTCCGGGTGGAGAAACCGGAGGGAGCAGGGGGCGGGGGAACGGTGTGGGGCCGCAGGGGCGGCCGGATCCGTGGGAAGGTGCCCCCGGCGGGGAGGGGGCCCGGGATGCCTCAGGAGGCTTCCGGGACGGGGGTGACGAGAGGCAGGGGCAGCCCGGGAGAGGAGGAGCAAGGACCCGGCTGGAGTCCCGGCGGGAGTCGCCCCGGCCGGGTCGTGGGCGCAGTCGGGGTGGGGGTGGGGTCTCCTCCCCGGGGACGAGATGCCCGGGCGGGCTGCGAGCGGGAACCGGAGCTCGAGGCCGGGCCGCGCGGAGGTGGGTGGGGAGGCGGGAAGCGGC